>JAUYWH010000003.1:727295-755903 GCA_034779795.1 Ctenopoma multispine
TTATAATTATCAGTGAAATGTCAGAAAAAACAGGATCCATCTTCACTTTGTCTGTTGATGATGAACATTTGATCATTTATTTAAATACTAACACTTGTTTTTTTGAAGTCGTGGAGGTCAGATACAATCAGTCACTGACTGAGAAGAAGCAGCTCCAGGATCAGATTAAAGGTGAGACACTGTGACACTTGTTTCCTCCAGCAGGAACCTGGGGGGTTGTCACAGGATGTGACTACAACTGAGAGGTGGGGTGGTGAAGGGTGTAAAGGCTCATTCTGCTCCTGGTCCAACATCCGCCCCCCAATAAAGCACTGAATAAATAAAAACGATTTCCTTTCTTCTCTTTATCTTCTCGTGTTTCTGTGGAGACGTGGAGGTCAGACACACTCAGTTACAGGACGAGTTAAATCACCTGAGGAACATAACTGAAGGTGAGAAACACCTACAACAGTAAACTTTATGCACTTTAAGGGGGCAGGAGGGCTTATCAGAAGTTTGACTTTTACATCTGCCCACACACTTCCCTTCCACTGTTTCACCTAATGAGCCTGTTTAGAGCAGGTGTGAAGTGAAACCAACCTGGAGGATAAATGTTTGCTCGACAACTAACTTTTCTCTGACTGAAGAAGCAGTGAAACGTTTCAAGAAAGATTCCAGTCGCCATGATTTAACTTTCAGCACACAGTGAAAGTGCAGAGCTCATGGAGTTGAAGTTTAATAACGTGAAATCTGTCTTTAAAACTCGCGTTTGACATTCAGGGAAATTTTGTCCTGAAGGATGGACGATGTTTGGATGCAGCTGTTACTTTAAATCCACCGAGAAGAAAAGTTGGTTTGACAGCAGGAGAGACTGTCAGAGCAGAGGATCAGATCTGGTGATCATCAACAGCAAAGAGGAACAGGTGAGTGTGTTTGTGATCTTTGGTGTAACTACCACTAAGTGTCTGCTTCCTGTCTTGATCCTGATGGATTTATTTTAAGGCTGCAGATTTATAAATGTGAATTTTCATAATTTCTTTGTGAAACATTGAGGAAAATTTTGCACAGATTAAATTTTTAGAACAAACAAACCTGAATTCCTGTTTTCTGTATTAGGATTTTGTCTCTAAGCTGAAAATGAATGAAGAGTCCTGGCTCGGTCTAAAGACGAGGTACAGAGGAGAAGGATATCAGTGGGAATGGGTGGATAAATCACCACTGACGGAAACGTGAGACAATTTTTGTTTGTATTACAGTTCAGTTGTAAACTCATTTACTCAGAATTGTGATTCATGTAAAACTTTTGACAAATGTGATGATAGTCAGTGAAAAGTGGAACCTACCCCTAACCCTAAACCAAGAAGAGAGAAATGATTGAGCAGAGTTAAAAACCTCGATTGGAATGAAACACAGAATTGTTTGTGTCTTAACATGTCTTCTAAACCCTACCAAAAGATTTCTAGCTGAATTTAAATATCAGTCCAGTTGAAAACAGTATTTGATTTCTGCCACAGGTTCTGGGCAACAGGACAGTTGGAAGATGTCACAGACATGTCCTATGCAGCCTGCTGTGATCAACAAGGACACTGGACACAAAATGGAAATGATGACAATAAAGCTTGGATCTGTGAGAAAAAGATTTCCTGCTGTCGCTGATGACAGAGACGTGTTTGGCACTGTTAAATGAGTCTCACACACAGACTCACATCCCTCTGTGCTCTGTGCTGCAGACACAGTTGTGAGGTTGGAAGTGAACACGTAGACTTTACTATCTTGAACCTGTTTCCTGATTAAGCAGTTTTCAGGCTCCGGAATTATAAACCTGTTCACTAAATACTAGGGATGTTCGATATTGCCTTTTTTACCGATATCCGATATACTGATATTGTCTTACTCCTAATTTCAGATACCGATATAAACCGCTACCGATACCGCTAACCGCTACCCCGGCGGGGTCACCCGTCACTAGAACAATGAAAAACTAAGTCATTTTAGGTAACTAACATCACATATCTCCTATCATATGCATACTTAAACTTTAAACATTATTGCAAGCTGTGCCAGACAAACAAAAATACCTCAAACTCTACCTCATATCTTGATATTCTGAGAGAGAGAAGAAGTAGCTGAAGAGTTTGATGCAATATGTGCATTATGTAAAAGTTGTGTCATTGAAAGTGTGGTGCCTTTTGGTCAAAGACAGTAATTAGATCATGATGTGATTAAGTTACATAAGTAAGGTGATAAATAAGTTCATAGTTAATAGATAGTGTAAGTAAATTCGTGCTAAAAACTGTGTTTTGGTTTTCAAATCGGATTCGAATAAGATATCCGTACAACAAATGATCTATGCTGTGGTATTATAATACGTGAGCGAGTGAGCGCTCTCTCTATGGACCTATCTTGTCGTATGTTCCGGTAATGCTAACAAGTGCTTCGGTAGAAATAAAAGACAAAACGGCTCATGTACGCGCTAAAGGGTCCTACATGCTTGTTCCTTGGGGAACTTTCGTCTTTGTGAGTAATAATGTGTTTAGAAAACACTCGGATATGTGTTTGAAATAGTTTTTGGTTGGTAAAACGTGGCGCCAATGTAATGTAATGCGCATGTGTTTAAGCTAGGCTAATCATTAAGTGTGGCATTAAGACGTGTATATGTCAGTCTTTAAAATTATTATTATACTGTATGTAGGACAGTCTGAAGCACAGATCCAAATAAAACTCCATCACTCACATGTTGTTTCCAGGTTGTACTAACAGGTGATTTGAAGTGATTTTTGAAGGTATCTGATGTATCATACAGTGACCAGCAGGGGGCAGCACAGACCTTTCATTTATTAGCAAAGGCCGTGTGTTTGGTTTCAGTTGGACTTGACTTAGATCAAAGAACAAGAATGGGAGATCTCTGGATGAAGTCAGAAACATCAGGATAAAATGTTTTTTCTCGGTGACCAATGATTTATTCAGTTTTATACTGATTCTGTTCATGTACAAGTCTTTGGCTGCCAGCTCTGTTCAGAACAAGAGAACTCATCAAATAAAAAGACTAAAAAGACAAATTCTTATCAAACATAATAAAAACCCTGTACGCACAGACACAGATCAGCAACCTGCAGATTCAGATGTAAAACGACCTTTTAACACCTTGATATGTCCCTGTGGTTTCTTTGGTTTCTGATGTGATTGTAGTGTTCAGGTTTGAGACTTCGAGACAGTCTGGCACCTTTAATAGAGTTAAAATGTTCAAGCAGCACCAACTATACAAATACAGTTTTCTTAGTTGACTATGTCTTGGTCCCTTTAGAGATGGTTGGTACAGTAGAGGTGGTAACAATTCTCATGTTAACATGTTAACAGGTGACTCAGACTGTTTGACTGGAGATAAGATACAAGAACTAACAACTAATCAATGTGAGTTTAACTCTACTGAATGTCGGCCTTTAGTTGATCTCAGGTATGTTGGCATGAAGAGAAACGTGCAATGGCTCTCACTCAGATGTTGTATAATGTTAGTTTAGTTCTCGTGGACAGAGGTGTTATCATGTCTGTCGATCTCATTTCCCTGAACATGATGTGTCAGGAACACCTAGGAAGAGTTTATTTGGCAGGTCCATTAGGACTGATTAGATTTTGATGGTCGATGCAATATCTGAGGTAACAGATTTCATTACATCTGGTACAAACATCTAACTGTGACTAACGGATGAAGTGATGAACAGGAGTCTGGAGAGACATGTAACTGTAAATCACTTCTAGCTTGTCCTTAAACCGAGAAGAACCTGATCAGCAAACTGCTGGATGTTGCAAACTGAACCTTTTATTCACAATATACTAAAAGTGATCCTGCATCTTACTTCATATATCTCAAAATATAAACTTATAAACCAGTATTTCTAACAAATATCTGTGTAGCTAAAAACTTGTTGTAGTTAATATGTTTGTATAATTTGTGGGAACTGGCCCTTTAAATATAGAGGAAGTGTAACTGTTAGAGAGCAACAGATGAAAAAGAAGAAGCTGTACAATCGAAGTAAAATACTGATAACTGAGCTTTATACAAATACAAGTCTCCATCTTCTTCCTGTAAAATAAGTGTGTGTGTGTGTGTGTGTGTGTGTGTGTGTGTGTGTGTGTGCTTCACTCCATGTGTATGTGTGTCCACACGTGTGTATGTCTGCACATGTGAACACACACTGATGTCCGTACATGTTTAGCAGTTCATTATTTCTCTCTCTTCTGCTCTTTTATCCTCTGGTTGGAGGTCTGAAGGTTGCTGGTCTCATCTTCATCTCAGTGAATGGGATAGAATATTCTTTTCCTTTCCAGGTGGTCCAGATCACACCCTGACACACACACACGCACACGCACATTAAAAGTCACACTGAAGTCAAGACACAAAATCCCTCATCTCTGAGCTCACTTGAGTAAAAGTTATTTGTCTTTGTAAACTGTGACACCTAAAAACTCAAATCATTTATTGTAATGAGTTCCATAAATCTCAGAAACAAATCACGTTATCTCCTACTGACACCATGTGGTGAGGAGTGGGAATAGCAGACGGACCTTTAAACAACATGGAAGGAAAATATCTTGTCTTTGTGTCATGACTCCTAAAGACGTAAGTTTGTTCAAAAACCAGTGTGAGATTTTTAACAGCTAACTTGAGGCAAAAGTCAGCCATAAACTGAACTCATAACTAGGAGAAAGTCTTCCAGGAAAGAGTTTGGATCTACCAGGTCTTTGTGAGGTAGCTGGCAGCTCATCACCACAGAGGCAGAAACACATTTGTCAGACTTTACCTGGTGTTTGATGTTTATTCCGTACAGGCCGTTGAGGTTTGCCTCGTGGCAGTTCTTGTACCACCAGCCCCCTCGGTACGACATGGCACAGCGGGTGATGAACTGTGCAAGGTCCCGGTCTTTGGTGGAGAAGATTCGGTTGTTGTGGTAACTGAGGGAGTCGCCTGAAACAGAGGGGTCACAGGAGGGGTAAAGGGTCTTTAAAGAGGTCTACAACGACAAGACAGTTCACAGGAACCATCGAGAAGTTTTATATTCAATCACTTAAAGTTAGTCAGTGAGTTTTTTAATGATCACTGATCACTGCTGATTCCTCTCCTCCTCTCACCTGCGTTGCCGCTGTATCCACCCACAGTCAGCCTGTAGTTCTTCTTGGCCACGTCGAATGTTGAGTACTTAGCAAAAACTGTCTCTTCTCCGTCCCTCAGGTCCACACGCAGACTCATCTTGGTCATCGCTGTCAGGTTGTGGAGACCGTCGAGGCCTGAATGAACATGGAGTAAAGTGCTTTATTATAAATTGATGAAAACAGGCTGAACTCGGTGAGGAGGACTGTGATGAAGATGAGGACATCAGCTGAGGAATGTTTTGAGCCAACACAGTGAATTGATTTTGTTGATTCTCACCCAGCCAAAACTCTCCATTCAGATCTCCAAACCCTCTAACATACTCATTATAGCTTCTAAAGAAATCCACAGACCCATCCTTCCTCCTCTGGAAGACCTGCAGACCACAAACATACAGACCAGGTTCCACACAGAAGAACTCAGAATAACCTCAGACAGGACTCAAGAGAACCAGGTCAAAGGTCACCATACCATCCAGCCTCCACCATCTGTCTCCATGTCACAGTAAACCATCAGGGGTGTCCCGAGTTTCCCCTGAGGGAAAATCTCCACCTTCCCTGACGTCCTGATGCCATTCAGCAGCTCCTGAGAGCAGTCGGAGGGGAAGGGGAACCTCAGGGTGCCTGACGGAAAGGAGAAAGAGTATGAAGACGTGCTGATCATTTCTTGGTGAAGACAGAGTAGAGACATTTCATTTATAAAGAACACATGGTCAAACATCACTGGCCGGTAACATGAAGCTGCAGTACCTGTGCTGAACTCAGTGGAGGTTGCAGACATGTATCGTCCTCCTCTCTTGGCCTGCAGCTGCACCATGTACTTAGATCCAGGAAGGAGTCTGGTCAGGTTGTACTCTGTTACTGATGCATCCACGATCACTTCCTGTACCAGGAGGTTAGGACGATGTTAGAGTTTAAACTGATAGTGATTTGGTTCAAACAACAGTTCATCAAATCTTACCTTCATTTCTTGACCTTCAGTCTGATAGGTCAGCTTATAGCTACCAAAGGAGCTTGATGGTGGTTTCCACGACAACAGGGCAGTGCGAGGGGTCACATTGTTGGCCTGGAGATCACGAGGACCGTCTTCATCTCTCACAGAGCCTGGAGAGGAGGAGGTGGTCGTTAGCTTATATCTTGGTTTTATTTTCCTTCTTTCTACTTCTTCACTGATGGTTTTTAAATGTTTGTGACTTTCAGGTTCTCAGAGGTACAGCTGCTGCAGTTGCTGTGTGTGTGTACTGACCACTGGTGGTGGTAAAGGTGGTGGTGGCCGAGGAACTCTCCAGACTGCCCAGCTGGCTGGTTATGGTCACGGTGTAGGTGGTGGATGCTTCCAGACCGCTCAGCTGCTGCTCTGCTGCATTTCCAGACACGGAGATCCTCAACTCTGAATCTGAAGAAACACAATCAACTTGGTCAACTGGCAAATTGATCATTACTGCAAATAAATATAAGATTCACATACAGAGAGTTTAGACTGTATTTAACAGATATAGAATTGCTGCACCACTCACCTGTACCTGAGCCATAAACAATGGCGTAGTTATCAGTGGCGGCCAACGCTGGACGCCATAACAACAAGGCTTTGGTGTCTGTGACGTTAACGGCCTGGAAGTCTGTTGGTGGATCAGGGACTGAGGGGCAGGTTAGATATAGACAAAGTAAGATGACAATGTCTTAAGAACTACTAAACGTTGAACACAATTCACAGATTATACATGATTATATAGAAAAAGAACAGAGGATTTCACAAAAGGTGATTCACTGTGTTCAGCTTGTCAAAAGTTATTTCATCAGTGATTAAAATAATAAGAAGAGCTTGTTATGATAAGATTTTAATTTCTCAACACAAGTGTCTTAAAGACTTAAGTTACATTTTATATTAAAAATAACAACAAAAACAAATAACTCTGGAGCTAAGAAAAATGTTTTTTTAAACTCCGATTTAAATACTTTACTTTATTCCTACATAAAACCAATACCTGTAATAAAGTACTGTAGAAAGAAAGCTGTATGTAGAGTATGTGCTGCAGGACTCACGTGTCGTGACAAACTCTTTGATTGGATCGCTCTCATCCAATCCCAGGGTCGATATGACACTGATTTCATAAGACGAGCCAGGTGAGAGCTGTGACAGGCTGAGGGTGGAGTCCTCTGAGTTCACAGACACTGACATGGGCTCACCTATGCGCAAAAGAATGACTACTTTATTTAACCATGTGCTGCACTGGACAAAGTTCAGTCCACACTTTGTTCCACATGGAGCATGGAGCAACCACTAGATGGCAGCTCAAGCTGTGCTGGATAAATGGATAAATCCAGTTTGGCTATTCGAGGTGAAGATCTCCTCAGAAGCACTGAGACAATGGTTACGATTAAAAAGGAAACCAGCTCATTACTGTGCTGTTTGGAAATCCTGCAGGCAGCTGTTAATAATCCATAGATGTGAGCTCTTACCATCGTCTGTGTGGGTGTAGGTGACTTTGAAACCACTGACAGGAGTCTTTGGTTTGGTCCAGGACACCGTCAGAGAGTTTTCTGTCACTTTACTGAAGACTATATTGGATGGAGGCTCTGGGCCTGGAGTAGACGAAGAACACAATGAGAGAAGTGAGTGAAAGGAGCCAAAGAAAAAAGAAATGATAATTAACTAGAGGAAGAAAAAAAAGAAAAGGAAAACAGGAATAAGACACAAATAATACTAATAATAAAGGAAAGGGAAGAAATTTGGGTTTCATGAAAAGACACTGAAGTATTATTTATTTATCCATCCACACATTTTATTAGTGCCCCAGTGAGCTGATGTGTATATATGTACTGTGTACACATATATACAGTATACAAATCATATACACACAGAGTAACAATCAAATGCAGATGGATCCTGGACAGCAGCAAAGGAGAGGATGACCACATTTAATACAGTAGTTAGCTGGCTGCTCAAACCTGAAAACAAAAGCGTGGCAGGAATAAATGACGGTGAAACAACGAGGCAAGAAGAGGAAATAATTTCACAAGATTAATGAACACATGAACACAAATACACTCAGATATTAATGCAACACAATCACAACAGCTGAAAGTGACAAATCACGTATAAAACATTAGGAAATTATTATTTCAGGGACAGATTTTGAACTTGGGTCTGAAATATTTTCATTTCAAAACTGATTATGTTTAAAATAATCCAAAACTCTAAGGAAGGCTGGGTATCACTGAACTATTTAAATAATTCAATTGGGCACATCTTAATATATTGTGCAGCATATAATATGTATTATTAAGAAAATTGAACTTCCAGCTAAATTTCCACTACATTATTTGATGTGATATCATTTAGTACCAATTTTAGTATTTTGTATTTGAATGTTAAAGGTGAAAACAGACCAGCTGTGGTCTTACCCTGGTTCGGGTGAGAAGTGAAGGGGTGTCAGTGAAGCTGGCTGTTAGATTACCCTGAATGAGAGAAGAATGAATGCTGTTACATGATTACTTCTGGTTATTAAACGTATCATTTGATGTCAACTCAGCTGATCACACAGGAGTAAATACTATTTTATTGTTATTAACAGGATTTATTATTAAATTTTTATCTCATTTGTGCGTTTGACTTAACTTAACTGAAGAAAGTGCTAATTAAGTTAGCTGACATGCTAAAGGAAAGTGATGCTACTTTCAACACATAAGCCACTGCAACATAGCTGCTAGTCAACAATGAGACAGTCCATGTCACTTCACATCTGAGGTTTGACATCAAATAATGGAGCGTGAGAGTGATTATTACGTTGTATGACAGCTGATTCATTAATATGAATATTTCACACTTAAGGTGGCTGATGAATGAGCGCACAAAAAAAGCAAAACACAAAGTACACGAAAAGTTCTTAAATCAACAGCTAAGAACAAAGATTTTACAGAATGTGACTGAACCACATAAATGACATCTGAACTGTAAAACACGAGCTTACAGTTTTCAAGTGCAGTACTTGAGTTCTTGACATGACACTGGAGTAGGTATTTAGTGTATATGCTCATGACAAGTGACGATTAGTTGACAAATGAATATGTATTTTAAGAGTAGTTGTTAAAGTAGTTGTAGACATGAAGAGTTTTTCTTATTCTGAGTAGACTTAGGACAAGATGAAGAGGTAAAGACCAAGTTTTCTGAAGAGGTTTTGACAACATTGGCAGTAATGTTGTTGCATTGTACAGTAGTATTTCATCTTGCTCTACTGTACCAATGGCTTGTACCTGTACTGATGACAAGCTTGTGCAGTCTGGACAGAAGGCCAGGGCCCTTTCCGAGCAAGGTTACAGTGTACTCGGTCTGAGGAAACAGATCCTCAAACTGCAAGGAGCGAGCTGAACCAGGAAGGACCTTTGTCAAGGTTTTGTCATGTTCTGTTGCAGGTTTGACAGTTGTGCTGCTTTGTTTCCTTGGAATATGTGTGGCAGCACTTTGGGATAGTCTGTTTTCTTCCTCAGTGTTTCTGTCTTCTGTGTCCTTGGTTGGTTGGTGCTTTCTTGTGTCCTGTCCATTGCCAGTCTGATTTTTAAAGTTGTCTTGTTCTCCTTGTTGATCTTTTCTGCCTTCCTTCTGCTTTGGGTCTTTATTTTTTACAAGTTCTTTTGAGGTCACAACAAAGTTTTTGTACTTCCCTTCTGGTGAGTCCCATATGAGTGTAAACCCATCTGAGGTCCGGTTTGTCACTCCCACATGGTCCAGAGGTTCCCTTGTGATGCCTAAAGAAGAAACTTGTGGTCCCTTCACAGGTTTGGAAGCAGCATGTCTTGTCTGTTCAGTCTTACCATCAAACACTCGTCTTGCAGTATGATTTCTTTTTGAATCCTCTCCTCTGCGGCTTCCACTTTTATAATGTTTCAACTGAGTGTGATGCTGTCCTGTCATACTTCTTGTTGGTAGTTGTTTCTTTGGAAGTGTGATTGGTATGGAGGCTCTTGAATCAGAGGAACTTTGCTTGATAGCAGGTCTACCTTGATTTACATTGCCAGCATCAGTTCTTTCTTTTTTGATGCCAGTGTCAAAGGTAGACTCTGGGTTTCTAGTTTCCTTTTCCTCAGATTTCGTGGTTTGAACCAGAACATTGCCCGAGCTTTCTAATTCATTAGTTTGTGTTCTGATGGTTGTGTCATTGCTATCCCTCTGGCCACTTAGAATTACATCTGCAGTTTCTTTTTCTCCTGAATGTCTAACTTCTTGGGTAGACCTGGGGACATCCTGCTCTGCTGGCATTTCAGGGATACTGTAATTTCTTAATTGTGTGCTTGGACTTCCAACAGTAATACTGCTTCCTTCGTTTATCTTTGTAGGTGGTAATGGTTTGTGCATGAAACGTCTATTTGGATGCAGGGATGGACTCAGATTGAGATGTGTTTTGTTTGTAGAAAGTCCGCCATATTGATGTGTGCGACGGAAATAACCAACTTTGGTTGTTGGACGGTGGGGGGGAGGCATGTGACTACCTCTGAGAGTCTGATTTAACCCAGTAGACATGCTTGTCATGGTTATTCTTGTGCCATATCTCCCTTCTTTTTTCTGACCTACTGGCACTGCACCTTGGGCTGAATAGGAGTCTTTGGAAACAGGGGGTGACGAAGTGGCTGGCAATTCAGCGGAAGACACCTGCTCTTTTTCCGTCTCTGTTCTGGGATTCAGAGGTCGGGATGGGTGATTCAAGAGCCTCAAATTTGTGCGAGTTTGATTCTGAAAAGATCCCACATGTGTAAAGGGGCGACGCAAGTATCCCCCTTTTGGAGGAAGACGACGAACTAAGATCTGTCGTCTTTCTGTTGGTAACTTTTTCTGGTTTTGTTCAACCCCAGAAGATACAGATGTGTTTACTCCACCTTCACTTGCACCCATGAATGGTGCATTTACCTTAACTAAAGATGACTCTTCTGAGGATGCATGTCTGGTCTCTGTCTCTCTTCTGGGGATTACATTCAAACGGAGGGGCGGCCGGTGAGGGATTCTCAAATTTTGATGGGTTCTGTTCTGAAAAGATGCAGATTTTGGGAATGGGTGACCTACATATCCATGTTTTGGTGATGTCTGCCGGAAACGAGGTAGACCACTTTCTCTTGAAGGCTGTAGTTTCATGTCTTTTGGAGATCCAATAGTGGTGATGATTTTGCTGTTATTATCAACTAGTTTACTAAGTTCAACTGAATCTGATTTGTCTGTGTTGGAAGAAGAAGAAGATGATGATGATGATGATGATGATGAAGAGAATGATGAGGATGATGGTGGTGGCAGTGGTGATGCAGGTAATGAGGTAAATGTTGGAATTAGATTTGTCTGTGATGTTGCTATTGTTGATATGGATGAAACTTGTGAATGTGACACTACAGATAACGGAGGAGACGGCACTGATGATGATGGTGCAGGTGACAACTGAGATGATGATGAATGTGGAAATTGTGAGGATGATGATGAGGATGAGAATGATGACAGTGGTTTTAGTCCAGTTAAAATCTGTTTCCGCAGCTTGTCTGCACCTACAGAGAGGTTTGAGGGTTTAGACAGGTGAACAGAAAATGTTGTGATATTTAAACTGTTAAAAGTGTCACTCAGGAGTTTATGTAAAGGATCTGAAGAGTCAGGATCAGACTCTCTGACAGGGGGCATAATATCTATTTCAGAGGAGCCTTGATCTGAACCTTCAGCTGTATTTTTGACCACTACTGTTTCATCCTCTCTACACCCACTTCCTCTCTCCTTGAGGGGTAATCTGGCATGTGTCACTTTGATTTTGTTTATACACTTCTTGTCTTGGCTTTGAAGAGTCCCAGCTGGCTCTGAAGGCATTGGAGCAGTGTCATTTTCTTGGCCTGCCATGCCACCATTTGGTTGCTCTGTTAGTTCCTCCAAGCTACTTTGTCTGTTTGTCTCTGATCGAGTCCCAGATATTTTAGCTTGGATTTTGTCATCCCTCATCTCAGAGCTTAATCTCTTTACACTTGGGTCACTCACAGTCAAAGATATTGTCTTGTCTCCAACTTTGGGTAAAACTGGTTTAGGTTTTCTGGGTACTGATGGTAATTTCCTCTTCTCTCCAAGAAGTGGCTTTGTCAAAGGGCCTGAGCCAACCTTCCTGCCCTTGGGTACAAATCTGGTTGCGTTGAAACGAAAATGGCCCAGGACATTTGGCTTTTTGGACAACGTGGGTTTGACATTGGTGCCATCTGTTGCCATTGTCCTACTGAAAAGAGGTTTAGTTCTTGCAATCACAGAGGTTGAGGAGTCTATGTTAGGTCCATCAAAACCTCCAACTTTTACAGAGTCAGACTTGCCCTCATCCTCCCTTCTGCCCTTTTGGTCAAAGACTTCCACCTCAGGTGATGGGTAAAACTCTTGGTCTGCGTTTCCCACCTCTTGTCCAGGTGCTAGTGTGACCTGCATGTTCAAAGCTGCGGTGGTAACCCTTGGAAATGTCTTTCCTAGAGATGTGAAGGAAGTGAATATTTGGGTTCAATGTTAAGATCATCATAAGTTGCTGTAGTTAAAAATTCAGAAGAGAGAGATCCCGTCTAATAAAGGAAGAAAACACATTTAATATTCATTGACCCCATTTACAGTTGTCTCTGGTCTTTTATCTTAAGATAAAGTCAATTTAAATTTAAGACACATTCATTTACACTTAGCCTCATGTCTGCATGGCTATTGGTCAGATCACAAATCTCATTCCAGTCTGTCTGTGTGTTCTTGGCTACATGTAAATCGAGGATTAAACCTCCTCCAGTCCAGACAGAAGTGATGAAGAAGACAACTTTTGAGGTTTAGCAATTGACTCATAGCAATTACTTGCACAATGTCAGAAATTAATGCTACATGCACACGAGGTGCAGTCCTGCGTATAACCAGTGAAGTAGTTTCAAATTAACTCAACAACAATAGCAGTAAATTATTAAAAAAAGATTTATTGAGCTACAGTGACCTTCCTCTCAATATCAGTCATTTATGGTGCTGTTGCTCTTTTCTCTTCTGCTGTTAATGTATATCCTCAGCCTAACACAAACACACAATTAACTGTATTTACAAAACTACAAGCTGTGTGTTTCTCAATTCTCTAAATCCCTCACCCACACAGATCATTCTGTCACTGAAGTGAACTGGGATCAGCTTAATGCTCCTTGTATTTGATCACATGTACAGAAACCCCCTTTTTCCTTGTTGTTTTAATTTGACAGAGAAGATCCCAGTGTCATATTACTGACTGTAATTTCCACACTACTTACTGAGATTAACCGTGAGAAGCATAAAGAATACAAAGGAATGTGGATTAACAGGTTCACTATAAAGCAATCTGTCTTCAGTGATTCTTGGATGTATTTGCATTTTATTATTTTGAGCCTCAACCTATCTGATCTGACCAAAACCAGTTAAGTGACGAAATGTAAATGGGGTCATTGTGACACTTTTCCGAAACCCTGATGTACGACAGTTTGTCAAACACAAACAACCAATTTGGTTTCCTTGTAGAACCTGCAAGGAGAAAACGTACACATAATTAATGGTGTGGACAGATGAATTCAACATGCTTAGTGTCTTTGTCAATGTTGAACATGAAACCATGACTGGGATCTGGAAACCAAAGCAGTTTTAAGAATATTTTCTTCTCATTACCGTTGCTCCTTGAAGGTTGTGGCTGCATCGTCCTTTTTTTAACTGTTCTCCATACGAAAATGAATTTTACTCTATTGTAACATCTGTTGTTGCTGTTGCTAAAATAAAATTTCATCCACTTTCAGAAAAACTTGCCCTTGGTCCTACTTACCAGGAACAACCTGGGTGGTCACCGGTTTGCTCCGACTGGTGTCTTTTTCCGCCACCAGGATGATGTCATACAAATGCCCTGCCTCCAGCTGCAGGATGTGGGCGGAGTTTCGGTCAGCTGGAATGGTCATTTCTTGACGCTTCTCTGCTCCGTCTCTTGGTGTGACATTCAAACGGTACCTGTCAATCTCCCCCTGCGACTTCTCCCATTGCAACACCGCAGACGTTGAAGCCGTCTTGACGACTTGGAGGTTGGTTGGACCAGAGATGACTGAAGATAAAGAAATTTAAACAAAGGTTTACAATAGCTTCATGTAGCTTGGATAAGGGTTAATATGGGTCACTGTACACAGCCAGATTAAAAAGCCACTTTCACCTCCAGTACCTAAAGACTTAAAGTTTACCTCTTTTGGGTCCAAACTAAGTACACAAACATCCACTCACAGTTTTTCAAGCTCAGCTTTACCCTGCAGCCTTGGCTCAGCACATTTCCTCTTAAAAGCAGAGTTACAAACCTGCAGACTCAGTCTTACCGTTCATTGTCAGCTGCTGGGCAGGTTCCCTGCAGCCGTCACAGGAAGGACAAGGACATGGAAATGTATAAACTCTTACTGCCAGTTTGGGAATTTGAGCTGCTGCATGCGTGCCATTATGTTGGTCACAATCTCCCTTTTCTAACGAGTACAGAATCCAATTTCTTAGGAACATTTTGTAACCGTTGCATCGACTGCACTTTCTTTATAATTTTAGTATCTATGTCCTGTGTGCATGCACTGGTACTAAAATGTTTGGATAAATAAATACCAATATTAATAATGGACTAACGTCCTTCTTTATGATAGCATTTACTATTTTTATCCCAAAACAAAAAGAAATACAGAATGATAAAAGTATATATGAATTAAAACAGCTCACGTGTCATGAATTCAGCAGAGCTCTCTGCTCCCCTCCTGCCGTCAATCTCCCCGGTGATGGTGACAGTGTACTCCTGACCGGCTGCCAGTCCAGTCTGGGTGAAGGTGGAGAGACTGCCCTCCGCCTGGACAGTTATCTGCTGGTCACTTTCTTTCTGTTTGGGCAAGACAAAAAAAAGACAATGTGTACATATCTGCATGAATCATCCTTTCATGTGACCTGGTTAAATGTGGGTACGTTTTAGCTTCAGTGCTCTTCAGCAGCATTTAAATGATCCAGTTGGTCTGTGAGTTATGCCGACCAGTAGATGGCGTGTTTTCTTTTTGATAATTAATTGTCAGCAACAAACCATCCTTCAAATGCTTTTTTTCACTTGAGTTCAGGCAGCTGATTCAAACACATTTATAGATCTCTGTGGAGTAATAACAAGAAAATCACAGCGTAATTATGATCAGGATGCATGTTGGAGACGTCTTCATTAGGCTGGGTGTAAACACTGTGCTGTCTGCAGGGTATATACTGTACGTGTGTGTGGGCAAAGACAAACACTGGCTCTGTTGTTTTTTTCTGGAGTTTCCAAAATCAAAGTTGAGTGAAGCAAAACTAATCGCAAAAATAATCCTGAGGGAAACTGATGTCACTGAAAGTTTGAAAGTGCAGCTTTTTACTGTTGATGTTTTATGTGTTGGTCACAGTGTTAGTTTTTTATTTTAACTATTCCTTTGATGGTGGAACATTAGAATGTATTAAAACAGGAAACTTACCCAGTGGAAAATTTACGCTGAGGTATATGACTACAACCTAAAACAGGGCAACAGCATAATTGCACCAAGACTTGCACCAAGTAATTAAGTTCAGGCACCACAGATGGGGCAAAGGTTTCTCTTTTCAAAATTAATTATTAGTATTTTTACAACTGGTGTCATGTGCAAAATATTGTATTAGTATTAAAATATGATAAAATAGAAGCTGGCCAAGTGCAGTATCTGAGGAACAGAGTCTGAATTGTTGTTGTGGTGTGTGACTTATCTAATCTCCGCTCTGAACATTTAGTTATTTCTTCGTGAAAATGAACACAACTGTCACAAAACAAAATCCAAAATCCGTCAAGGCTTTTAACAAAAAGTACAAAGTTGTCGCTTCCTGCACATTTCGACCAAAATTTACCTTTTCAGGTTTGCAGGCATCTCTGTAGAAAAAGCTTTGGGTGATGCTGCATTCCTGTTTTTCTACATCTGACACTGATTTAAAAAGACAGCATCCATTTCATTCAGACGTTACCATTACACATGGTCGATGTGACTGTTTAAATCTAAAACGGTTCTTATTATTCTGTCCTTTAAGCCTGAAACTTCCCATGCATTAAGAGCTGCAGCTTACTCAACAATTACTCCACTGGGAGAGCTGTGCTGACAGTTTTTTGACTCTCTCATGAATGGATACCGTGTTGTAAAGTAAATGGGCCGCAGCTGGTTGCCATGGTGGTTACTGTGTTGGTTGCCTGGCGATGGATTTCCAGAGGTCGTCCTGGATCAGTGTCTGCGTTTTAAAAAGCTTTCATCCATTTCCATACGAATGACAGTGACATCATTAAGACACAGGCTCCAATAAATTTATGATATGCTTTAAAGCAAGTTGAGGCTCTGTGGCGTCTCCGTGGGGCGTTCAGGGGACGCCGAGAAAGACAAGCTGGACCACTGAGTGACTCTCAGTCTGCTTGTTTATTGCCATTTATTTACTAGAAAATAAATCTAATGTGTCTGAAGAAGGTTCTCCTTTAACCTACCTGGTGACAAATTGTGAGGTTTAAAAGTAGAAACAGCACAGTGGTTTCCTTCCCCCAAAAAACAAATTAAACTGGGAGGAAATAGGATTTCAGTGTGATTATAATGTTGGAATGTTGATCCACAAATCAACTGTCAAAAATCTGACAATAGAAAACTCTTTTTGGATCGCACCGATGATGACACGCCAACTAGAACATAACAAGTGATGCTAACATCAGCTGTAACAGGTTCACAGAATAAAGGTCAGAAAATAACATCTCATCATGAGATGAGCAGTGCCTGGTGCTCACAAGCGTTTCTGTCTAACCCTAAACCCTAACTGACTGTGGCTGAGACATCGTCCTTCAGTAAGGTTTTACCATCTTTGCCGAGGACTTATGAAGCTGTGTGACCGTTTGGTTCTTGGTCACTTTCCTGATCAAGGCCCTTCTTGTCCAGCTACTGAGTTGGTTGGACGGTAAACTGTAGGAAAAGTCCTGGTGGTTTTAAACCTCCCCCATTTCACAATTACTGAGGCCACTGTCTTTCTGGGAACACTCAGAGCTTTAGAAACGAGTTTATACCCTGATCTATGACTCACCATAATTTCATAATTGGGTACATTTTTAGAGGTCATTTTGTCATTATGGGTTAGTGAGTGTAGTGAGGGTCTGCATACTTTCTGAAGCTACTGTATGTCCAATATTAACATGTTGATATGTTAGGAGCATTATTACCTTGACATATAGTGCTGAAGAAGTATCCCTCACCCCCTTACTGATTTTTTTCTCAATGGAATCCAAAAGCTTTAGAAATGGCTTTGTAACCTTTTCCAGACTTAAATTCCATAAGATCTTTTAGCTTCACTTTGTCACACAGCTTCAATTTAATATGCAAATTAAAAACCGAAAGAGGCAAATTATTTTTCACAGCAATATAAATGAATAAATGTGAATATATCACTATGTGACTCAGGGAACCTCTGAGCTGAAGTTCACTGAGAGCTATTGAGCGAATGATCTGTTTGAACTGTGCTGACCACAGATTTATGATGAGTTGTTTAATCCACAGAAAACTGGACAAAGTTCCTGTTGCTGAACATGACGTCTCCGTGTTCTGCCACTGAAACATCTTGGACTGGTCCTTTATATTCGGTTGTCACACATCATTAGCTGGAGACACAGCAACTAAAGTCGACATTCAGTGTAGCTCTACGACTCATTAAAGAAAAATAAGTTGACTTTTATATTATTTTTGCTTTTATAATTGTTTCTGTTGGAAATTAGATGTTCTTACTTCTCATGAAAAAGAGGACACCTCCCTTTGAGGCCAAAAATATGCAGACACAACTTTACCTAATGTTGGACTGATTGTTTTTTTCCTGGTTTTGTTCAAATGAAGAATAAATAATTGCATCTTACATGTTATAACATGGTTCTATCTTCTCTCCTCTGAACTCCAGTGGCCTGCACAGAGCCCCGACCTCAACTCCATCTAACACCGAATGAGAGCCAGTTCTTATCACATGACATCAGCGTTGGACCTCACTAATGCTCTTTTATCTGAATGGGAGCAAATCCCTGAAGCCAGGTTCAACATCTGGTGGGAAGACTGAAACCAGAAGAGCGGAGGCTGTCGTAGCAGATCATTAATAACCATTGTTTTGGAATGACATGTTCAGTAACCAAGGGTGGCCTTATTTTTGACCATTTAGTGACCTCGCAGGAAGTTAAGGGTCCATTTGGAAGATGTGGAGAAAGACCTTTAACTGTCACCACCGTCCTTAACATCAGTAGGCGTCAATAACCATCAATATCAGTGGATTCTGCATCTTCACTTCTTTATAAATCCCCTATTTCCCTGCAGAGGTCATGTCAGCACATCATGGTGATTTTACTACTTTCACATGAATGAGACTGATGCTGTGATAGTGGAGAGTCTAATAATTCATGACAAACGGTCTGTGAGGCTCCGCGGTTCAGTCAGGACAAGAAAAAGTGGACGACTTTTGGTTCTTGGTTTGTATCATGGTCCTGTTGAGTTACTGCCTCTCTGTAGAAGTCTGACGTGTTTTATCTCAGAATATCCTCCGTTTTCAGTCCCCGAGCTGCTGCTGCTGAATAGCACTAGCACGCAAAGATGTTTCTTAACTGCTTCCATATGAACGAGAGTGACAATAAAAAGATCTCGACGGGTTCAGATGCTGGTGATGATGAAACGCTTTCTCTTAATGTAAAAACATATCGTACGAGAAAGATTCCAGAGGTACAGAAACTGAGGTTTCCTTTAAGACATTTTAAATCATTTTTCTATTAAAGCACTAATAAAGAGCTGCTGCTGTTACCAGAGGACCCGGAACCTCCTGTGATTTATAATCATTTCTGATTCCTAATATTCTTACTGTACAATGTATTTAATTAAATTATAAGTTAAATGCAGACTTTTCTACATTTTGCCAAACAGAACCCTGAAGGTTTGAATGCACATTATTAACCTCTTAAAAACTATCAGCCTGATCATCTCCACCATCTTTACTATCTCAAATATGACTAAGTACTAACGAACGAAACTTTCTGTTCTCTGTGCTTATATAGACTCATAGAAATAGCTCAGAATGGTCACAGTTATTTATTAATTTAATAATTAATTACACAGATTTGAAGGACTGACTAAAGTTTAACTGAGACACAAATTGATGACGTAAGCTGGAAACAATAAATATCTGAAGGGTGTAAACCGGGTTTGTGGCACCGCTCCTTCCTCTCACTCTGTTGATTTGTTCTTCTGACTCCTTTCTTTCGTTCTGTCTGTGTTTCTTTCGTCCTCGTCGTTTGTCAGAGACAGATCTCGGTCTCTGCTGATGATCCGGTGTCACACACTGTTGTTTATCTGTTGTTGGTCTGGTAAACATCCCCTTCCCTCCTCTCCCTCTCTCTCCCCGTCTTTCAGTCACAGCTGTGGGCTGGCGGTGATGTCATCTCTCTGGCACACACGATGTTTTTGACAATGTTTACACGTTGCCATAGCAACAAGCATCCAACATCTGCATCATTTCCCCTCGACCTCCAAGCGCTCATTTCATTCACTGTTCTTCCGTTTTCATTCTGTCTCTACTGTAATGTCTCAATTTGATCAGCTTGTAAGTCCTGCTGCTTTCTAGTGTCGCTCTCTCAGCTTTATTTCCACCTGCACAGAAACACTGTACGGATGATTTGATCAGCTATAACGAGTGATTAACCAGTGGTTATGCCAATAAAGAGTATTCATAGGCAATGGCTGTGTCACCAGTGTTGACTCGTATGTAGGTGCAGCAGCAGCAATCGTGTGGACATTGGAATAAACTGTTATGGTGAAGAGAGAGCAGGAAGGCAAAGCTCTCAATTTACCGGTCAGTCGATGCTGAACCACCTTTGGTCACAAGCTCTGGGTAGAGACTGAAAGACTGAGACTGTGAATACAAGCAGGTCAGATGAGCTTCTTTCAAAGGTGTCTGGCCTCAGCCTTAGAGATACGGCTGGAGTTTAGGTATCTAGGGAGCACTGGCTCTGCTCCAGGCTCCCTCCAGGGAAGGAACCAGTTGTGGTGGTTTGGGCATCTGATCAGGACGCCACCACTGGAGGTTTACGAGCACATCCAGCTGTGAAGAGACTTTATCTGTTTAGTCCAGAGGGAAGCTTATTTTTGTCTTCACACACACACACACACACACACAGACACACACACGCTCTCTACAACTTGCAAAGTTTGTTTTGTTGATTTTCAACTCCACATTTCTCGACAGTGATACTCTGCAGTCTGACACAGACTGAAACTAAGTAAACGTGCATGATAGCACAGTGTAGGAGGAAAAATGCTTCATGATATCCGATACAGTTCTTCTTTATTGTGTTCTAGCTTATGTTATGTTCAGTTCTAACTTCTCGTCCATTTAAAATCACAGACTTTTTTAACTTCTGGAAACAGTCGACTGTCTTGTTGGTTGTCTTCTAATTAGATCCGGTTTCTTCTCCGTTTCTTTATCTTCATTCTACGTTTATCTCATTCCTCTCGAGTCTCTTATTTCAGTCATTATCCTGACTCGACTCCAGTCAGGATAATTCCTCCTCCCTGTAGGTTCATAAAAGTGATCATGTGTTGTCTTGTCACATCCTTGTTTCAGTTCCAGTCTCAGTCCCTGTGGAGGACTCTTCAGGCATGTGTCCATCACTTCATCTTTATCTGTCTCCGTCCATTTATTATTGTCTTTGTCTCCCTCTGCACCTGTGGGAGGTTGTGGATACTTCCTGGTGTTGTTGGTGCAGTCCAAGTCTTAATCCCCCAATGATGTCATCACACGGGGTTGCTATTGGTCTACGTTGTCGAAGAAATTACAGTATGAGGTGATCACTGTAACTGTGTGTGTGTGAAAACATGATTTCTCTTGTTGAGTGGTCTGGTCTCTCTCTCTCCCTTCAACACAACTCTCACAAATACCAGCGCAATTAGTAATTTTCCTCTAATGCCTTCTTCTGCAGATTGATCACACATGTTTGCGAACGGACAATCGGATTAACGAGTGACGCAGGGGTTACTGGTTGATGTGGCGAGAGGAGCCAGAACAAATGTTTCTTTCTTCAAGAACAAAACGACAGTGATGTAGGTTTAAGCGTGCTGGTTACAGAGGCTGATGATCAGTATGTCAACAATCAGTCTGTGGCATCAGTGTTCTTCCTTTTATAAACCACTTGTAAGTAATTTAAGACACTCTGAATGTTCCCATTGTCACACAGAGACATTTTTAACAGTCTGAGGCAGACGTATAGCAAAACGTCCCAGATAAAGTCCAAGCAGGTGCAAATGTGTCACAACCAGACAGGAGAGACCAAAACACAAAAAACATGCTGAGCCAGAGACCAGTGGCTGAGACTGAGATACTAAAATCTCTTTTTCTTCTGAACTAATCAAGATTTATAAGAAAGACCCTGCTAGAAGGACCTAGCAAGGTTGCAAAGAAGAGAATATAAAAGTAAACAGTTCTGTGATTCTTATCAAGGTTAAATGTCAAGGCCTGGAGCTCAGCCATCCGCAAGTATGGATGTGCTTAATAACACCTGTAGCAGCCGTAGTAATCATGATAGGAAAGTTAGAAGAGGGGAAGTTACATGTTCAACTGATGTGACAACAAGAAACTACTTAGGCAAAAAGATCAGAAACCTAAAGCACAACACATGGTCAGTGGCTGAGATGTGCCAATCTGAGACTGATGCTTAATGTCTGACTACATGTTCTGCCAGCTGCACTTAGAGGCCATAAATGTCACTACATACATTATATCAGAGATACAGATGTTTCTTCTCACAGATTGTCACTCTGGCACCTGAGTCAACCGATTCCTCCGAAGAGATGCTGTTGCTATGTTGAGGTTTCTATTTGTCCGAGGGAACGAGTGTGACAGATGATGTGATGCTGTTTTATGTTGCTAACGCCGTCACTAACGGCACACCCTCGCTGCATGCACAGTTATCTTACACGTTTCCTGTGAGCGAAGGAAATAAGCTGTAAAATCTGGTTTGTGGATGAATGATGTAGGAAATGCAACACATTTTTAAAGCTAGATGAGGTGTTAGTGTCTTCCACATGGGTATCAGCATAACAACATATAAAAGGACCAAAAAGTGAAGCTGCTGTGATTTTCTGGTTGGCAGTCTAACAGAGGTCCATTCACAGGTGTTTTCAGAGCCCGTACAGGACGTTAAAAGAGTTTCTGGCTGCAGCTCCTCTCACAGTAAACACGCTGTGTGATGTGCATCGTATGAAACTCTCCACAGAGTCTGCAGCAGTGTTATCACTGTGTGTGTCTGTTGATGTGGGAGCACAAACTGTTTACAGTGATTCCAAACCAACGTGAAGTATTATGAACATCAGCATGTTTGTTACAGTCTCATTTCATAAATACTCATTCATTTTGTGAGCTAAGTGAAACTGATTATTAATCGTTTGTCTCTAAATCCTGTGATAACGGCTCTAATGTTGATGTTCACTGTCTGCTGCTGTGGACCAACTTGATTCATCTTGTACTGCCAAATGCTGCCAAACAGAGTAAATCTCCTTTTTATACTTTGGTAGTGTTCATCATAGGAATCAAACCTGAATTAATCGAAGCACCTGACCACAGTTTGGAGCCACAGTAATAAATGTGGACGCTCTCTGAATCTGTGTTTGTTTGTACATTATTCTCACAGATTGAGTTTCTGGACCTTGTGCACCACATTATGAGCTGCAGCTTCAGTCATGGAAACATGAAAGCTGCACTTAATCCACATGCAGTTATCAGAGTCAGTGAACTGTAACATTATAAAATCCTGCTGTAATTTACCGTTTATGGTGCCCAGGGATCTCCTCGGAGGGTTTAAGTCAATTTCACAGATCATTCTTTCTGGTGTCTGTCATGGAAATGACAAAATGTTTCTATTTATTCTAGGCTAAGTTAACCTGGAGGGGTTATCTTAGCTTAGAACAAAGAACGAGAGAGGAGGAAACAGCTGCCTGGCACACACACCTACCAGCATCTCTAAAGCTGATCAACATGTCTCATCTGTACCCAGAGAAAAAGATGGGAAGCACATTTTTACGAGGACTCGTCCTGTGATCAGGTTTGATCATTGAGGCCTGAACCGTAAACCGTGCTCACCGACCAACCCGTCGAACACTATCACTGCAGATGGATGAACACACTTCTGTTCTTCTACAGCTCCATGTAAAACCACAAACTGTGGCCAAACTCTTCACCTGTTTTCGGTTGTGCTAAGCTACAGAGCTCTGCAGCTTCTCACGGTTCAGCCCTGAGACCTGGTCTGATCTCGTTACTTTCTCTTTCATTTCCGCTTTTATTTTGGTATCCTTTCATTTCCTGTCTGTCTCTCTGCCTGCTGATTGTCAGGTAAGTGATGACACCTGTGGGGGATCTTTTAGGAGGCCTGTGATAACTTTCCAGCCAGTTCTCCCAAAACCTAAACTGTCACAGAGCTTCTTATTTCTATAAAGTACAAATGAAAATGTTTCCTTGATTTTTCCTGCTGTGGTTCAGTGAACTCA
Source organism: Ctenopoma multispine (assembly GCA_034779795.1). Taxonomy (NCBI): domain Eukaryota; kingdom Metazoa; phylum Chordata; class Actinopteri; order Anabantiformes; family Anabantidae; genus Ctenopoma; species Ctenopoma multispine. Next base: position 750,975 of record JAUYWH010000003.1, read on the forward strand.
TAAAGGATCAGTTTTGAATCTGTTAAATGTATTTATTTTCTAATGGAGGAGATTTTAGCTTAGCTTAGCATAAAGACTCTAAAACCACTGACTGCATTTTGTGGCTTCATGTTTTCTGCCCTGACATAAGCTTCTTCCTTTAAACTTTAAGAGTTTTTACTTTACAGATTTAACAGATGTGTCTTCATGACAGCTTTATACTCTAACTCTAAATCATCATCATCTTTAGAAGGACTCCCTAAAGATCTTGTGTACAATTCAGACATTTTTGGCGCCGTTTGTTCTGCATTCTTCTCTGTCCTCTCAACATGACCTGTCAGAGGTTTTGCTCTCTCCTGTCCTCCCTGAACGAGGGGACAGTGAGGAGTCTGTGGGTCGGCCACATCTGCAGAAAATACAACTGCTGTCTGAATTATTATAAATTTAGCAAGAAATCCTGTAAATCTGACATTTCTTGCTTGAAAATGATCCATTATTTGTGTTTGGGCTTTACTTGACTTTACGCGACATAACATGAGTTGTCTGTTAGCACAAAACACATCCACCTATTCAAGTATCTCTGAAGGTGTAAACACACCTTAACGTGAAGCAAAGGGATGAAAACACTGCACAGACTGAACGTCTGTGACAGCAGAACCAGATATAAGATACTTAGAGTAAGTAGAGCACACGGATGTAGTTGTTGTGTATACCTGGCTGGTAAAGGTGATGTGGTAGCTGTCATACTGTACAGGAGGTGGAGACCAGACCAGACTGACGGACGTTTCTGTGATGTCCCGAGTGCTCAGCTGGGAAACACCTGACATGACTGAGGGAGAGAAAAGAGACGGAGACATTTCTTAGATCACAGCGTCACTGTATATTTATAATGACTCCACCCAACATGTAAGACACTACTCTAACATGTCTCTATGTGTCACAGATAGAATGTTTCCTTTAACCAATATTCTTCACTGTTCCACAAGGTTTCCTGCTCTTTATATCATGATAAGAACTTGTTATATTGTGCTATTGATTATACAGTGGTGTCAGATGTGTGAACTTTTCAAGTTGTCTCAACAGCACAACACAGGATGGACACGTCAGTTTAGTTCCACCATCTCATACAGGAGCAACATCACAGGGAGGTCACGGCAAACAGTGAACCAATATTACAGCAACACACTCCTTTCATTTAGAAGAGTTTTATTTGTCAGTGATTCTCCTTATAATAAAACTCAAACTGACAGAGGCCGTGGCTCTGAGCTAAAGACATGATGTCAGTATGAACTGCTGACAAAGACTCGGGAATGATTCATAGATACAACATGCTGTGAGGAAAGATATTCGATATAATGCCACTTCTTTCATATTGTTGTAAAATACTGTGACTTAGTCACTCTGTAGCTATGTCACAAACTTTCTCCTTTACTCGTGTCATATTCACTACGGTTGCTGGAGGTTACTGGGCTGAAACATCAATATCTGTCTACAACATGCGTCTGGAAGTTGTATGTAAAATCATAACACTATAGATTAATTGTGTAACTACTGTACATAATTTACCCTCATCTAACCTCAATATACATACACATACTAAAAGAGGCCAAACTATGTATATAAGATACAAGTCATTCCCTGTCTGGTCCAAATGAATACACTTTCAAACAGAGTCCTAGAACCTGAAATTAAACTTTAAAAAATAATTCTGTAGATTCTGTGGGCTCTACAGGTCGTGGTGCCCCATGAGGCAAAACTGTATCAGTAAAACTTCACCTTTTCTGATATGAAGCTTCAGGTAAATCTGAATTGTCCAACCCACCGAGACTCCTTTTCTTCTCAAACTGAAAGAAAAGTTTTTGCTCTGCAGGTTTGCGCCCACCTTACCAAAACAGTGATCTGTGTATCTGTGTTTGGCATCAGCCTCTGTTAAATCTTAAGCCTTCTGCTTACTGGCACAACAACAATAAAACTAACTGTTCCATCTCACAGGATAGTTGAAATGATACACAGGGGTGGTTTTGTCATTAAGAGTGGTGTCCAGGTTTGTGATTTGGAAGCAGCAGGAGCCAGGCAAAGGTAGCTGGATGTCTGAAGGCCAGGCAACGGACAACAATAAATCACATTTGAAATCCATCCATCCATCCATCATCTTAACCATTTTCCCAGTTAAGGGTTTTGGGGCTGCTAGAGCCAATCCAGTTGCCATTGGGCAAAAGGCAAGGTAGACCCTGAACAGGTCAACAATCTATCACAGGTCTGACATACAGAGACAGACAAACCTGTCTGTCTGAACCAGAGCTAAAAGAGAATAAAAAATGAACCTTGATCAACATTAAACTAATGGGATAATGGTGTTTGTCTGTTTGCTAAAACATTCACCGTCTCAAATTTATGAGCTAATAATATTATAGCAGGTGGAAGTGATAACATGTTGGTATTGTTACAGCAACACCATCACGGCTCGTTGTGATGATTGTTTTTGGCCTGCAAATCACAGTGCAACTATGAGAGACTGATTTCTATATGAATTTTCTATAAAACTGCTTCACCAAACTGCTTCCATTGTATCACAGACTCGTGCAGAAACATGTGGCACGCTGTGGGGCTGCCAACATGAAGCTGTCAGCCTGGCAGAGCCACACGCTGCACACAGTGAAGGTGTACTCTATAATAACTCACACATTTATATTACTGCAGCGGTTTCAAATAAAATCACTGAGAGACTGACGTAATGGTCCTGTAAGCAATTACCAAAATCCAGCATGCACTTCACAAAGGCACTGGAGTGACAAAGAAACAGAGAAACATGTTAAGCATATGGCTGGATACCAGTCAGACATTTTTAAAATAGGAATTTTACCAACTGTCAGAATAAGACTTTACAGTCAAGGTAAGTACGCGGATAATAAATGAAAAATCTGGAAAATTCAAGAAATCATTAAGTCAGGAGGATGTACCATCTGGGGATCATGACTGCACAAAACTCAACACTGCAACAATGGGGCAATAGAGACTAAACAAAAGCACCTGTCAGTCATAGCCAACATTAGGTTTCCCCCACGCAGAACTTGGTCCATCTATTTCTATATCATAGTATATAGATATAGTAATAACTACAATAAAAATAAAACGGAAAAGACAGAAGTCTTTTCTCCCCTGTTCGTGATCTCCATTCATGCATTTTTGCACAAATTCTGAATGTACAAAAACACAGGTGGATGGAAACATACTTAACAGTTGCTGCTGCCAACTCCGATTATTGGGACGTCCTTCCCCTCCAGTAAGTGGTCAGTCACATTTGGGAGAACACTTAACACTCTTGCACACGTGTCTGTCCTATGTCAGTGTCAGGCAGCCCAGAGAGTCATTACGCAGCAGTCAGAGGGAGTTTATGGGCAACAGGTCTGGATCCTGCTGCTATGTCAATAAAACAACTCCATCACTGGAATCACTGCAGCTTGAACCAGGTCCAAACACAAAAGCTAATGCACTAATGTTGCCTGGCGACAACAACAACAACAACAGCAAGAGCAAAAAAACGTAGACACAAACAGATGTAAGAGGTAAGCTGTATGACCAATGCTGCAAATAATGATGTATGGAACCGACGGTGTAAAATGTGGAAATTGTTAACACTGGAAAAAAATGTTTGAGCAGAATTCGAAGAACTGCAGAGATAAGTGAGATAGAAATGCAGCTGCTGACACTAAGCGTTGGTCTGACCACTCAAACACATTTATCAACTACATTGTTCCTGAAATGACAAACTGTGAGTTCTCATGTGTTTCATCCATTAAGTCATTATGTGAGAACATATTACAATACAGCAAAGCATGTGAAATATGCAAACTCTTACATACAACATACCAGACATCTACAGAGTTCTACCAGAGGTTATAAACCACCAACTGATAAAACAAATCAAATGTGATACTGGATGAATAATTCTATTACAGAGGTTGTGTGGTACAAAACAAAAGTAAATAAGTAACATTACTTTTCTAGTGGAGTCTTTGCTAGTGCTTTGCAGTAAAAGATGAAGAGTAGAGCCAATTAGTGTTAGATAGGAATGTTAATTTCCCTCGGTATATGCTAAGTGCATCTTTGCAGGGAACATTAATGTGGTATCAGGGTACTAAGTGCAATAAAACACAGTTTTATCCTAAAATATTACAAAGATACAAAAAATGCAAGGAACAAAGAGAAACTGAGCAGCATATATAGAAAAATAAAAACAAAAAGGGATCCAGAATAGAACCTTGGGGTTCACCACAAGTCAGAAACATAGGTCTTTGACAAAGAAAATGATAATACAATATGTCTTCATTGCTTTTCAGGGGTTCTTACCAGTGACTTTACATTGAGTGTACTGTAATGCACAGACAACTGATTCAAAACATTATATGTGGATGGCTAAGACTGAAAAAAAAACTGAAAACCCTTTTACTTTCTATTAAAGCCTAACAGCGTATGGATTAACATGCAATTTTGCATTTCATTGCTCACACAGCAACTATCAGAAATCATTCAGTGCTGTTTCACTAAGAGTTTGATATCTTTACAGTTAATGGACCTTTATATGACACAGTCCTGTCTACCCTTTCAATACAGATTTTGTGATTTGTTAGGTTTGTCTCACCCTTATCACAGTTGGGTCCAGTCTTTCCCTCCTCACACAGGCTGCAGTCCGGTCCAGTGAACCCACGACGACACACGCACCTCCCTTTGACACACCGTCCTTTGTTGCTGCAGTAATTGGGACAGTCTTTGGCAGAACAGTCTTGTCCGGCAAAACCAACACTGCAAACACATTTACCGTTTACACACTTCCCGTGGTTGCTGCAGTTGTTAGGACAAGTTTTTTCAGAGCAGTCAGCCCCTGTGAATCCATCATCACAAACACACTGTCCACTAACACAGCGCCCCCTGTTGTTGCAGTTTTCAGGG
>JAUYWH010000003.1:756003-766378 GCA_034779795.1 Ctenopoma multispine
CAGCGGTTTTCAGAGCAGTCGACGCCAGTGAAGTCACTGTCACACACACATTTACCGTTTACACACCGTCCATGGTCATTGCAGTCATTAGGACATGTTCTTTCTGAGCAGTCTGAACCAGTGAATCCATCATTACAAACGCACTGTCCACTAACACAGCGCCCCCTGTTGTTGCAGTTTTCAGGGCAGCGGTTTTCAGAGCAGTCGACGCCAGTGAAGTCACTGTCACACACACATTTACCGTTTACACACCGTCCATGGTCGTTGCAGTCATTAGGACATGTTCTTTCTGAGCAGTCTGAACCAGTGAATCCATCATCACAAATGCACCGTCCGTTAGTGCAGCGCCCCCTGTTGTTACAGTTACCAGGACAGGCCTGATCAGAGCAATCCGGACCTGTGAATGCAGGATTACAGACGCACTGCCCATTAACACAGCGTCCCCTGTTGTTGCAGTTCCCTGGGCATGAACGTTCAGAGCAGTCAGCACCAGTGAATCCACTGTTGCATACACATTTACCATTTACACACCGGCCATGCTCATTACAGTTGTTAGGACAGGCTCTCTTTGAGCAGTCTGGACCGGTGAATCCAGGATTGCACACACACTGTCCGTTGACACAGCGCCCCTTATTGTTGCAACTCCTAGGGCAGGATTCCTCCGAGCAGCTGGGACCTATGAAGCCCTTGTTGCACACACACCTGTCTTTCACACACCTGCCCCGATTGTTGCAGTTGTCAGGGCAGCTTCTCTGCGAGCAGTCAGGACCAGTGAAGCCGGGGTCGCAAACACACTGTCCGTTGACACATCTCCCATTGTTGTTGCAGTTTCTTGGACAGTTGGTTTCGCTGCAGTCTGGTCCACTGTAACCGGAGAAACAGACGCACTTTCCATCCACGCAGCGACCCTGATCACTGCACTCGTTTGGACACTCATCTCCTGATTTAATGGAGCAACCCACACCTGGAAAGTGAGAAAGACAGGTGAGTCATTTTAAGGGAGGAGAGATCATTTTGATTTAGTACCTTATATCCAGTGGCTGCATTTCTTTGGAGTTTGTACATTTTTGTTGCTTATTTTCACACATTTGATGGTTGATCATGAATAACATCATCAACATTAACATCCTCGCACCAAAATGTCCCATTTATCAAATATGACCCTTTGAGCGAGATGCCAAATGGAAAGAAGATGAAAATTAACAATACAACTCTTGCCCAGTGTTTCCTGTTATATTTTTCATAATAATAATAAAATTCATTGAAACATAACATGAATGAATTAGAACCAGAAACATTGCTTCCATCAGCCTGCTTTAGTTTTTGGGGAGTGGGGGTCTAATCCCCTAACTGCTGTGACATGTTTGTGTGTCTGTGTGTTTATGTGAGGGTGGAGTGAAGACTAGGAGGAGATGGGGACTGAGATCATGCTGGGCACTGAACAAAAAAGCACTTACACACACACATTCTTGTCTTTCTATCTTTGTGGGGGAAGCTCACTGACATAATGCACTTCCCAGCAGGTCAGCTTCACTCTGACAGAGGACATGAGGGAACTAACTTAAACATCAGAGTAACTGAGTAGTATTACTGCAGTACTCTAATTAAATGAAAGCTAAGGCCCAAGAACAGTGGAGAAATTCCATATATCACATTTATATACTTGGTATCACCTTTGTATCCTCTCTTCGTACAGTTTTGATTTGAAATATTATTTATGTGCTATGTCCTGTATGTGAGTTGTTAAGGTAGTATCCTGTTCTGAAGCAGTAGTAGGGTGATTACAGTTGTCCAGATTGGGGTGAGATGTGATGGTTCATTCGTCTTTTTGCTGTTTTCCTTGTGTTGTTCCTGCATTAATCTCTTTCTTGTGTTGCGTCTGTTTACTGTAGTGGAACAAAAGAGGAAATGACAAACTTAAGAGTGAGATGTAAACACTTTTCTTCCTCTCACTGAGGACGCAGTTGTGAAACACTTTCTCCACTGCCTGTCACCTCGAACTCTGCAGCAGCAGGTTGTGTGTGTGTCTGAGAGAGAGTGTGTGTTGTGCAGGATGAGTCAGTGGAACAGCAGAAGCAGCTACAGGCAGAACATTGAACTAATATGACCTAATGCGATTGGCTGAGGCAAACACATGTGCACGCGACGGAGCAGAGTGTGACTGAATCAGCCTGCAGCGAGACGGAAAGATGTGAGGAAGAGAAAATCCTGTGTGTGGACAAACAGGTTGACTCTGGTTCAGTGCGCACATAGTCATGTTGATGACGAGGGCGTGGTGCCTTGCTCAAAGGCATTTTGGCATCAGCTGGACCACACAGTCAATGAGTCAATGAGTTTGGTTTTGACGACCTCTTCTGTCTTAGTAGTATTGGATTTTAATGTCGTGATTGTAATACTTTGTCTTAATCCTCTGAACAAGACACTGAATCCCTGTGGTACCGCTGACAGGTACTGTCTGGCAGCTGTCCAGTAAAGTATGTCATTATTATTATTATCATCTTTGCTGATGACTCCTAAGTGTTTGACCAACTGATGCTTGATGATATTGTGTATTTTATATTGTAGAATTTTTATTGTAGATTCAAACATTCAGCATGAGAAACTTACCAAAAAACTATCCAAATCCAGAGTGAGACATAATTCACTGTTGAATTTAGTCTCTGTATGAGACATTTTGAAAGTAACCAGAAGATACAGAAAACCACCGGCTTCATTTGTCAAGGTTTTGTTTGAAGTATTTTGCCTCTGATGCCAGGAATGACAACAATAATTCATCACTAACTAGAGAACAAGAGTACAGAGTGAAGAAGGGACTTTTCAGCTAATGAAAAAAATAAAATCAGTGCAGGGTTTATTCAACACATGTTGCTATAAACACATGATGTGCTGCAAATTAATACCAGGAAACCCCAGATGCATCATTTCAGACTGTAATCACTGTAAATGGGCTCAAAATTTACTACAGTAGGAGTCTAGACTTGATTTTTCTGACCTTCATATTTGCACTCCCAGTGGAAATACATCAGCCCATGAAGCCTAATATGAGGAGTTTGCATTTGTTTTGTTGTTGAGAGGGATTATAAAGTGATTTAAATTATCATTCTGTCAGCTTTCCTGACTAGAAAAATGTTCAGTCCCTTTTGTTTTAAGTTGATGATTCATCCTCAGTGATGTTCGTCTATATTTACGTTATGACGTTTGCTGACCTGAAGCAAGATTTACTGTTTTTACAACATTTTGAGAACGACGTGCTTTTATGATCAGTTTGTGGCCCACTAAGTGTTTACTGGAAAACCTCAGAAACAACACGATTAATTTTAGATTTGTATTGATATGATGTCTCAGACCTCATTTTGGTTTCAAGTGGTCCAGAGACCCGATCAGAGATCAGATCGCCAGAGACGGATCAGTTTTTCTTGAGCATTAAACTCTTTATAAAGTGAATATAAATGAACAGTATTGATATATTGACATGATGTAAAAACACTGCATGCAGCTAGTTAGCTAGCTAAAGACTACAGTTAACAAAAGCTAACAGTAACATCTTCAGTGTTAACAAGACATTTATGTCCATAGGCAATGAGCAGCATAAAAAGTGTTGGACCAGTCGTGTCTGGACACCAGACGACCCAGATTTTTTTATTCAGTATTGTTATTATACCTTTGCTCTCCTTGGAGGTGCAGCAGCCTCCATCACCTCCTCCACATTTCTCCCTAAGGGCCGACACCTCCCGCTCCAGCCTCTCCAGACGCTCCCGCAGGGCAGCGAAGTCCGCCTCACAGCCACAAGAACCTGAACCAGAAGTCGAGGGAACCAGTTTGATCTTATGGGTCAGGACCAGAGGAGAACCAGGAGCCAGGTCGATTTCTTTACCTGCAAAATAGAAAGATGCTCCTCTGATCATAGCTACACTGTTGGTGTAGAGAGAAACGTTCCATTTGCCTCATATCAGAGTTTATTTAAACACATTAAACCAAAAAGGTACATATGTTTACCTCCTTGGATCACATCAGATGAATCCTGCTGATTGGCACAGCCCTCTGAAATCACCACCTGCAAGAATGCACGATGGAAAATCACGATGTATGTATATATAGTGATGTCCTTCAGACTAAGCACATTAAACGTTCTAACCAAATTTAACCAAGCTGTCTTAACATCTTTAGACCTGCCAGTCCATCATCCATCAATCCCAAACTCGTTCTCTTCACCTTTATGGAGTCCTGCTTGGTGTCCCTCGATGTCCTTTGGCCTCCCACCTGTAACTCCTGGGAGGTTGATGGGGCCAGGAGACTCGGAGCCACCAGAGGGAGGATGAGGACGAAGGCAAGGGAGGGGATGATGGTAAACATCACTAAGATCAGACCAGGACAACAGGAACACCCTCTGGTTGTTTAGGAAAATAAGGGAAGGGAAAGATGCTGGACCGTTGGTCTGTGCAGGAAATCTGAGCTGATTGAAGCTGATTGTTTCCAGGATTTTCAAGGACGTACAGATTAGTCACTTGATCTCCAGGTCGAATGGATCTCTTTCAACTGTTGCCTCTTTGTCTCAATCAAAGTCCATAATGTGCTGTTGTTGGCCAGTTGCACTTCTGGTTCTCCACCATTTCCTCTAGAACAAAGACAGAAACACATATTTTAACCACCTTAAAATTTCGCGGCAGCTCAGCCGACTCCACTTTGGTCACAATTAGCAGAAATGGGGCCATTAGCTGTTTATGGGCCTGTCAGTGGAGCGTGTGAGCCAATAAACCACAATGGAAACAGGAACTTGGGTTGAGAGTAATTTGTTGTCCTGCAGTCAGTTTTCTAACGTTCCTGCTTCACAGGCTGGTGGCACATGGATCAGACTGTGGACTGACGATGTAAACTACTGGATGTATCGTCACTGGTAAATTTTAAAAAGTATTTCATGAAATAGATCATCATGTTTTATTGGTTTGTATTGGTTAGGTTTTGTTGGTGTTGACTGGTTTGAAATGTACTTGTTTCAATGGGAAGAGGCTAAAATTAAAGGTGATAGTGTATTTTTTACATGGATCAATTATTCACAAGAACGTAAATCTAAGCAGATGTCTGTAAATCTGTTGGTGTGACATCCACTAGTAACTCACTGGAAATTAGTAGACATTAATAATCATTGACGCCAACAGGACACAGTGGTCATGTTAATCAACTGAAACATCTTGTGGCACTGTTATGTCCACTACAGGGCAGATGAAGACCAGAATATGTTCCTACAAACTTACACTTTTTTAACAACAACAGAATTTTTAATCTGGTTGATAAAAACACAGCAGAGACAACAGAAGATACTGGTTTGTTAGTCGAACGACTCTACAAGTAAACTGTGACCAAAACTGCAGCTAGCCAAACAAATGCTTCGTTAAGAATAAGTGTATCAGGGACTTTATCTAAATTCAGTTTGTTTTATTTTTTCATTTACCTTTTTTTGTAGTTTACACAGTTTTTATTATTATTAAGTTAATTTAAAGTTACGTAAAATGATGAACATAACCACACTGGTTGGAAAGTTTCCCCTGACATTTCCTCCAACAGACAAAGCAGTTGAACAGATCCACATCATGAGTCAAACCCTAAATGATCTAACCCCCCCGTGTCTCCCCACATAGGTGTAGAACCAAAGCTTGTTAATGCCTCAGAGATCAACTGGGTGTCGTCCATCCAGCTCAGTAGCCGCAGGATTAAAAGCTGCTGAGAGGAGTTCCCGGTGCTGGACCAGAGTCCACTACAGCAGCATCACGTCACTCCGTCACTCCGTCACTCCGTCACTCCGTCACTCCGTCACTCAGTCAGCTGGAGGAACACGTGAACAGAAATATTTTTTTTTCAGAGAAAGACGACAAATTTCCTAAACATCATGTTTCACTAATCTGCACTCACAGATGTTTTGCAGAGAAGGTAACTTCAACCAGATTCATTTTAACATTTAAGGATAAAAACACATCAATAAAAAATAAAAATAAACATCCAGTAAAATTAAACTTTAGACAAATCCACACCTTTATCGAAGCTTTACAAAAGTGCTTTACTTTCCTAAACCACACACAGACATGGGTTTGAATTTTATTTAATAGTTTCTCATCCTGCATGTTAAACACCTGCCGTTCACCCCAAACACCTGCTTGCAATTTGCTTTACTTTATTAAATAATGTTCTTTATTTATTTATTATTGGTAATTTTATTCTGAATTTATACTGCATTTGTCATTCAGACTGATTACGTGTAGTCAAATGGTGAAAAAAAGAGAGAGATTGTAGTCAGACCTGAGGGGATCGAACTACCAGAAGGCAACGTAGCAGACACTGAGGACAGCTATAAGTACCGTAACATGCTGCAGGCAAACGGGAACACGAAATATATCAGATATTGTTCATCTTAAAGTTTAACTGCTCAACAGGTGGTGTGTTGGGAGTTACCTACCACACTCTGTGTCCATATTTTCCTTCTCTAATCTAATTTGACCTGAAATTATGAGGCTCCTGTAGTTAAACTTCCATCTGTGTCTTGCCCAGTTAGTGAGCCTGTTCTATCCACTTCAGTGAGAACAGGTCTCTCGTAAATACCTGTGACAGATGTTCCAGCTGCTACAGTCGGGCCTCTCAGAAAAAAACACGAGAGCTGTAGAAACTCTCCAAAGGCACCTTCATGACTTCACACTTACTCTTCACCTGCTGCAGGTTTGTATCTTTCAGTCTGAGCTGTTTCCTCCTGTTCACACTGTGAGTGCAGCTGAGGCCGAAGTAAACTTCAGCTTCCTTCAAACACAAACGTGGCTGTGTCTACATTTATATACTTGGCTGTGGTTAATGCAAAGAGAGAACTGGAAGCATGTGGTCCCAGAAGGAATGTGGTGAAGGTTTAAATAAAGTTCTGTTCAGCTTAACAACAAAAATATAATAATCATTCTCTCATTCCAGGTAAATCAGGAGTTTGTGTCTTTTTATATCAAAGAACATCAGCAGATCAGCAGCCGAATACACTGTATGACTGTGCTGACTGGTCAGTTCTAGACCAGCAACTCAGGTCTACTGTACCTGAGATCATTTCAAAGCACAGTAATTTAAGGTAATGAAGACATTTCTGACAAGAACATATTTCACCTGATTTAGATTCTTTATGTAGACGCCAAGTTGGACGATGGTCCATCTGATCATAAATGTTCAAGCATCATCTTCAGTCTGTGTCAGAACCTGTTGCCTACATTACCCACAATGCAGCTTAACAGCTGACAGTTGTAGGGTGTGTTCATGGTGGTAATCACCCTGCAGCAGCGACAGAGATTTGTTTTGCTTGAGGGCATTTATCAGACTTCACACAGCTCCCTCTGCAGACTCAGACAGGTTCATACAACTTTTCACACACATTCAAAACGAACGTCCGACAGCTGGAAACAGGAGTTTCACTTTAACAATAACATATTAATGTTCAGAGTTCATTCATGACCATGGAAAGAGTGTAACATTAACTCCAGCTTCATTAACAAGTGTCAGTGCTGAAGTCCAGACGTCCAGCTGCTGTGAAATCCATCACGCACCAGGACGGAGACTTTTACAAGTCAAGGTCACATGGTCTCGGTACAAAACTATGAAGTCACGCGGAGGAGAAAGCGCTCTGCGGCTCATTTGGCAGCCTTCACTCAGATTTGCATTGATTTGCATTTAACACATATGAATGTGAGACGGATTCAGACATCTGCACTGGAAAACTCCAAACGTCTCCATCCTAACTCACGTTTTCATCTCTTACTTCAGCAGAGAGCTGATGCAGTAATTTCACCTGTTTCATTATAAAAATCTATTGTTTCACATAACGGCTGCAGCCTGCCTTGTTCTGTCGTGCTCTTGTATTGTAAATCGTATTCCTTTAACTGATTATTTAAAAAAGAAATAATGTAAGATCATGTGATCAGATCAGAAAGTTTGTTTTTAGTCATTTAGGATCATCTAGTATTCTTGTGCATTCATGTTGCTGGATGCAGTAAAAATGTCTTACAAGCCGAAAAACCTAGTTCTAAACATTTTAACATTTTTCTTTAACATTTCTTAAATTCAAAAGACATTTTTCCCTCAACTGTACAAGTAAATGAGCATTTGCACAGGTTTTAGGTTACGTTGAATTACTGAAAAGTTTGAGAGGATAGTAAAAAAATAATTTATGTTAAAAAAATAAAGTATTAGAAATCTGTTAAAGAAGCTTGTTTTCTAAAGGTCAAGGTGAAATTTGCAGCAGACACAAAGATATTTAGTTTATAATCACAAACAAAATGCCATAAAACATCATAACTGAGAAGCTGAAACATTGATTGTGAAATGACAAATGAAAATTATGGAGTTGCAAGTGATTATTGGCAGATTGTTTCAGCTCATGTTAAACCATTTGTAAATTCATATTTCCTCCTGCACATTGATGCATAGTGTTTGTGGGGTAATTACAAATTGTGTTAAATGACTGAATTTAATTTAATTTAAGATGCAAAAACAAGTATTTTAAGAATCTTTGCAGCAATTATGAAATTGATAAAAAAAAAAAATTCTTACCTGCTCAGACCTGTGAGGAGTTTCTTTCTCCGTTGGTCCACGAGCGTCGGTCTGTTTCTGTCCGGCTCTGTGCAGCTCCCATTGACTGACCCACAGAACCAGAGGGAGGGGTAGGGGTGGAGGGTGTGCAGAGAGAGGGACGGAGAGAAAGACAGAAAGAAAGAAAGAAAGAAAGAAAGAGGAGGAGAGCAGTAAAATTTTCTCATACTTGAAGAATTTTTCCTCCCTCTCTCCCTCTCGTCTCCTCCTCCTCACTTTCTCTCTGATGTAATTCTGTGTGCTTTGCAGGTCCCTCTTGGGTGGGGGATTTGCGATGGAAAACATCTGAATTTTTAGATGTTTTTTGAGTGAACGTAATCTTTCATGTGTTTTGAGGCCGTCTTTGTCCTCTGCTGGACACGCCATGACGTTGGAGCCAGACTGTCCCCTCTGTTGCTCTGTCTGCCGCTTTGTTTGGGTCTGATTTTGATTTTGATTTTGATGCTGTGCTGACAAACCTGCCCTTCCACTGACTGTCAGTGGAGCAGCTCCAGGATCTGACATCACACACAGACAACTGGCTTGTTTTAATCAGAGAGAGAAGCTAAATCAAATCTCAAACATGGCACGCATTGCAGAGAAATGTTGGGAATCTAAACTTTGTTACTTAAATCTCTGTTGGGGATAAAAGGTTTGTGCAGATCCTAATAACATGAAGCATCAGGACCAGAGGATACACAAAGCTCTGTTGAGACCTACGATAGCTCAAAGGTGGATTTCATTTTAAAAAGTGGTTGTACCAACAGTTCAAAGTTTCTAAACTGTCTAAAAATTTAAACACACTTGTTCATATAAAGTCCCACAATTCAAAGTGCATGTCAGGACAAAGCCAAGCAATGAAGTCCAAGGAACTCTCTGTGGTGAGAGGCATAGAGCCGACTAAGGATATGAAGACAATTCTAAAACCTCCGACTTCCCTGGAGCTCAGCGGGAAGAAAATAGAAGAAGTTTAAAATAGAAGAAGTGTGAAACCACCAGGATTCTTTCTAATGGTCCCTGCTACAGAGCTTCTGAAGTCCCCTGCAAACGTGGAAGGACGACCATCTCATCCCAGACTTCAGACTCCAGTCGACTTTCAGACAGACTGTGTACAAACTGAACGTTCAACACTGTTGTTACTCTGCCCGACCAAGAATGGTCAACCAAAAAAGATCACATGAAGAGTAAGGTGTGTAATAGTCCAGGAGGTCACCAGCGAACCCAACGATCATGTCGATCAACACTGATCACATTGTTCATGGCAAAGCTGCAAGGAGAAAGTCACTACTAGCCAAAAAGAACATTCCTGCCAATGTACAGATTTCTTAGGCTGTGATAAGCTAAAAGCCAACTGAAAGAGTCTTTGATGGACGGTTGTGCTGCCTGTGGACGAGGACAGCTTGCCATCATTGATCGAAATGGGTAGTTCATGCACAAACTACCGTCACTGAGTTGAACCTGTTGAGGAATTAAAACTCCTCCAGGCTGATGTGCAGGAACTGGAACAATTTAGTTGAAGCTCCTGCAAAACAAATTTTTAAAAAAATCACGTGAGTTACTGCAGGCACAAGTTCACATACTACACACAGACATTTAAGATTGGATCAGTAAAACGTTAAGAAAGAAATAATGTATTGGCTAATTTAATTGGGTTCTTTTTAGTTTTGGGACTTTCATGAAAATCTAAATCATGTTTTTAGTCATTATCATCATTAGATGATCGACTTTGTAGTTGTGTCAGCGGATCTGCGACCTTATGTCTTGGACACTCGGGTGAAGAGAGGGGCTGAGC
>JAUYWH010000003.1:775757-790307 GCA_034779795.1 Ctenopoma multispine
TGTGTGTGTGTGTGTGTGTGTGTGTGTGTGTCTGTGTGTGTGTGTCTGTGTGTGTCTGTGTGTGTGTCTGTGTGTGTGACTGTGTGTGTGTGTGTGTGTGTGTCTGTCTGTGTGTGTGACTGTGTGTGTGTGTGTCTGTGTGTGTGTGTATGTGTGTGTGTGTCTGTGTGTGTGTGTCTGTGTGTGTCTGTGTGTGTGTGTCTGTGTGTGTGTCTGTGTGTCTGTGTGTGTCTGTGTGTGTGTGTCTGTGTGTGTGTCTGTGTGTGTCTGTGTGTGTCTGTGTGTGTGTGTGTGTGTGTGTCTATGTGTGTGTGTCTGTGTGTGTGTCTGTGTGTGTCTGTGTGTGTGTCTGTGTGTGTCTGTGTGTGTGTGTGTCAGCTGTCTAACAACGCTGATGGAATATTTCCTTCATAAAGGTTAAATGCTTCTCAGTAAAGTGACGTCTGGATGTGGATGTGGATTTGGATGGACTCCCGTGACGGGGCAGCCTTTGTCTTGGCAGAATAACAGTCTGGGAAAAGACTTCCTGTGGGTCGACACTGAAATGCTTGTGAAATTACTCATATGTCACAGAAACGCCGAGTGTTTGACGTTTGCAGCCTCCGTTTGATTTTTAGCCTTTTTCACACATTTTGCAGTGAAATGAGATGTTTGCTGGTTTACGGATCTGATCCCAGTTTAAATAAATTTTTCTGAATACAGAACATCGATTTCAGGATCGCTGCTGCCATTTGGAGAACTCATTGTAAATGTACTTTGTTGTATCTTACACAGATTTCCTCTGAAAACGTTCTGGTCGTATTTCAGCGTAAACACAGACGCACAAAGGTTGATGGGGTGAAATGACATCAGCAGTGGATCAGTTGTCTGCTGTTCCCACGAAGCTGAAAGGCGCCTTTGTGACAGCAGAGAGGAGGACGAGGATTTTCCTCTTGAAATGCAAACTATTCAAACAGAGCTGCACAATCTGGATTATGCTGAGCCACAGAGGAGGTGGGGGTGCTACACAAATATCAGAATGACTACAAGAAAGAAGAAGCGATGCAGTAATCGTAGTCAGCTTTGAGTTGCTGAGTTTACAGCAGACAAAGGTTTACTGCTGTAAGTCCGTTATCTGTTCATTTTTCCGTGTGAGATACTCACAAAGGTTCATGTTAAACATTTCTGTTGCTTTCTGCTCATCAAACACACAAACCAACATAAAAAACTATTTGATTTTGAAGTCTCTCTGTCAGAAATGAGATATTTGTCCACTTCATGAAAACAAAGAGCAGACTCACAAACCATCAGAGGTTCAGCCAGGCGTCAGTTTCAGTGTGATGCGACATGCTCCCTCGTGTTTATCAGAACATAAACCCGTTGGTGGTGAGGTTCACTTTCTGTTTTAGGGAATGTGGCTGCATCACCACAAACTGAGGTCAGCGAACACACAGACTCAGCGTCACCATCACATCACACGACTGTGTAAATGCAAAACATGTTTTTGTCTTTTGTCAAGAGGCATGAAAGCTGCCGACAAAACAAGTTCCTCTATAAATACATGAACACAACACAGCCTGAGGGAGAACGTGAAGTTTGTTTTTACATTTCTGCTCAGACTTTTCTGTCTCCTCATGTGATGAAGTTGTATTAAGATATTTCTGGGTGTAAAGCTGATGTTGGCCTGTTAGTTTCCCATCATCCTCACACACTGGTATGATGATGATGATGATGATGATGAAACCCAGTTTAACTGTCACCATCTTCCTTTAGTCCTTAGATCTTTCCCTGATGCTCTTAATGGGATTTTTCACTTAACCAAACCAAAGTGTCCGAACAAACGAGCTGAAGAGCTGAAGAGCTGCACCTGATGCTACAGTTTAAGTCTCAAGTCTCTAACTTAATAATAATATGAATGAGTCGTCAGTCTAAAGCTGAGCTTCCTAAATGGTTCCAGTCTGAGATCCAAACATGAAACACGAGCTGAGATCTGAGCTCGTTAAGATCGGATCAGCGGTTTGTGTTTGTTTGATCCAACAGCAGCAGCAGCAGCAGCAGCTCAGTCACATCTGTACCAGCAGTTTATTTTATCATCAGGGGATCTGGTAACTAAATATTTAAAGTGAAGTGCTGCTGAGAGAAAAATGTCTTGCAGGTCCAGCAGACATCCAAAGGCATCATCATCATCATCATCATCATCATCATCGCTGCTGCTGCTGCTGAGATGACATCACCTACACACACTCGGTCCTCTGGATTAGTCGCACTCTTCTTCTGCGGCCTCGAGGCCGGACAGGTTGGTGGGTGTCACATTTTCCACCCTCCCCTCACTCTAAGTCTGTGACCAATAGAAAGTTACAGGAAGAAACCAGGAAAGGAGGAAAAGTGATTCTCATTTGTTCTACTGGTCATTTTGGACAAATGCAGCAAAAAGATGTTCAGTATATTAACAGATGATTTAAAGCTGCTCTAACAGTATTTGAAACTGTGCCGAAATAAATATTTAAATACAAAATGAAACATCTGTATAAAGACGTTGGAGGATTATCTGTGCAAACGCCATAGCTCCAAACACCTTTTCAGTGATACTGAAGCAATACACAGCTTTTCTCAGTCTGTCACAGGTGAGGGGGAAAATCAGGATGCCCCCCCCTGAGGTGTGTGGAGGAATGCAGCTGCAGGTCCGTTCGTTTTACTTTACTTTCAATTTGGTTTCGCTGCGAGGGGCGGAATGTCCTGTTTGGAGAGCTGGTAGCTGGTGTAACACAACACCCCCCCTCCTGACACACTGGACATCAGTGCAAACCCACACTGTCCCTCTTCAGGAAGCTCGGCTCTCTGCGTCCTCCTCACGAGGATTAGAAACTATTCTTATCATCTGTTGTTCAGTCTGTTCAGCGCTGGAGGACAGAGGTTTGGTGTCTGAATACTTCTGTAGCGCCTACGTCTCACATCTGGTGTGGACCCCTCCCAACACCACACACAGCACCCAGAGCAAAGTGCAGCCATGAACGAAGAGAGAAAAATGAGCCCTGACGCTGCTCTCTCTCCTTTAACGTGTGGAGCTGGATCAGTAGCAGAGAGTCTGTGTGAGAGTCACAGAGTAAATATCATCCAGCAGCTTATCGTTCACACCTCACACTCTTCAATGTGAAGCTTCATATAAAACACGCTGGCAGTAAAACCAGTCTCTCAGCTCACAGAACGTCTTTATATCCATGTAAGAGGACTCATTTACATTTTGAACATTTTTATTCCCACCTGGAGAAAAGTATTTCCTGATGAAACATGTGGATTAAAGCACAGTTCAGCTACTTGTTTGGTTGTAAAGAAGCATTAATGCTGTCGAGTCACAGCCAGGAAATAAACTGTGAGCAAATGATGGAGGAAAATAAAAACACATTCATTCGTCTCCATGCTCAGTAGTTTGATGTTACTGTAAGTCCAGTGTTTTCTGCCTCATTACAGCTGCTCACTGTTCACAAAGATCCACACGAACACAAAAACCTCACTAAGAACAAAACGTTTAGTCGTAGAGTCCTGTCAGACTGAGATTTCACTAAATGTGACCCTATGTGAAAACTGTTTTTATGCACATTTCTTAAATTAAATTAAAAAAACGGTATCCTAATAAATTACAGCCCAGTAATTAAATAATAATTAAGCATTAATTATTCCACTATTGAAATAAAATTAATAAATAAATAAAACAGTGTGAAATTAATTCTGAATTTTTCATATAATTACCAGCAGAATTGTTTATGTTTTACCCAATTACTGAAAAAATGAAACTGTAATTATTTAAAGTATATTTCCATCTTTACTTTACTTACAGACGCTTTTATCCAAAGCGACTCACAAGGAGAAGACACCAGCAATAACCATTCAGTTTCTTTATTTTACTACTAAAATTGAAGTTATTTTATAAATGGATAAAATAAAAAATAGAAGAAAATAAAATTTCTAACTTGTTTCACTTGCTGTAAATCCAATAAATTAAAACGATTACTTTGTAATTATTACACAGTTAGCGGGCTGTAAATGACAACATTTAATTATTATATATGTGAAACTTATGCTTATGTAATTCTCATGATCGTTTCTATAGTGGAAACACTGTGTGCTCCTGTAAAAAAAATCATGTTGAAACAAACATATTTCACCTGTGTGATCTCAGTTTGACTTGATCTACTTTCCTACTACGCTTCCTTCACACAGGTTGTTTAAGGTTGTGTGTGAGTTTCTTATTCACCATCAAGTCAATATTAGTTATAAGACCATTTCTTACTTCCTTTTCCTCCTGAGACTCAGCAGGTCTGGTGGTGTCTAAACAGGTCTGTGAGTTTGCTTTGGATCATGTGAAATATGTTAAACAACACACGCTTCACACAGATGTTTTCACCTCGTGCTGTTTCCAGAAATGTCATGCATCTAGTTTCTCCTGCTGTGACAGTGACCAGAATAATAAGATGGTTGAAAAGACGTGAAATACAAAATACTCATTTTAAATATTTTGTGACTGAAATAGAATAAATGTGTAAAAACTAAATAAATTAAAATAATATTTATTCATGTATATATACTGTATATATATTTATTTATGGGCCTTGTGACTTTAAAATGAAATTTTGTAATGATCACTAAAAGATACTGCTTCATTTTCTATAAATAAATGTGAGTTATTAGCAGCCAATCAGCTCCTCTGACGCTGGAGGACTGAACACACACAGTGTAACACAGGAACCCCGCTGTGTTACGTTGTGATGCGTATCTCACCCACAGCTGTGAAAGCCATCAGTGTAAACCTCCACATCTGGCCGAGGGGGGACCACATTTATTGGGGACACATGACACACACACACACACACAGCTCCCTGGAAACGCAGCTGTAAGGTTAATGGTTCCTGGGTAAAAGGTTCCTCGTCTGTCTCCGTGTTTACCTCAGTTTCTCTGTGGTTCCATCGCTCAGTCCAACGAGTCCTGAGTCTCTGTCACAGATGTTCACATCATCAGATCAGGATCAGTGAGAAAGAGGAGAAAGGGTCACAGAAAATAATACGTTAAAAAATATACAACCATTCAATTTATACAGACTAAACATTATGGAGGAGACTGTGGATCAGTACAGTCAGTTATCTATGAACCCCAAGGTTGGTGGTTCAAATCCTGGTCCCACAGGCTGAACTAACAGGCCACACTGAGGAGAGCTCAGTCTGAAACCACAGCTCCATTAACCGTTCATACGGTTCTGGATCCTATTTGTTTCAGCGCTGGTACAACTTTCACGAGGCAGGAATTCATTCCCGTTGCCATGGTTGCCACGTTTTGAAGTATTGGGATTGTTCCATTTAATAAGAGTCGAGTTGATGAGCGTCATGTGCCTCGGTTTCAGATAATGCTGAAGTCTGATGCTGCAGGTTTTTAGTGGAAGGGTGAGGTGAAGCGGTCGCAGCGGTCGGAGCAGCAGTGGAAAAGCAGAACAACGAGGTGGCTGTGGTGCAGTGATCAGGCAGAGCTGTTCGTTCTTCATCAGGAAACATCCTCACGCTGCATGAGGCGGAGACAGAGTTCCTGGTGATTAGGGTGGATAATAAAAGCAGTTGAATGGGAGCTTAATAATAGGATGGATCCAACTCAGGCTGGAACTGGTGCCATGAGGTTTGTTCCATCAGTGACGTCTGTGTGAGCACAGAAAACATCACATTAGGATTAAGAAGTTGTCACATACGATGTGAAATCTTCTGGTACCACTCTATTAAAAAGAAACAGGCGTATGCATATGAAACAGGGCAACACAAGAATCAAAGCACCTATTTGTTCAGGTTTAATACTAACATTTTATTCTGTGAGACGTTCACCTCTGTTTGCAGATGTGCTGCAGCTGTGTGCTGCTCCTCAGGCTCCACAGGTGCAGCTGTTTTCTCTAAGAAGAGCTCACTGCTGGAAACTCTGAAGGTCTGACGCTGAAATGCATCGAGACCCGAGGTGACAGAGCTGTTGTCCTGAACCGGTTTAGAGAACAGTTCATTTTGTGCTTTGCAGCATGATGTGCTCGTGAATCCTTTTTCCCATGTGAACTTATCTGCTCTAAATCTGCTTAGAATCACTGAGGTTCAGGTTCAAACTCCTGCAGATGAACTGTGATGATTTTGTTCTACAGGGCAGGAAAAATCCGCCTCAGTAACAGATCAGCACTGATTTACACACTGATGCTGCCAAACACTCGCCGTCTTCTTTCCACTCCATGACCGTCATCTTCCACCACAGTTAGACGATGAACATCCTTTTTCTTCTGATGGCTGCTGATAAGACGTCTTTCTGAGTGAATCTCATCTTTTCACTGCTGTGAGGACGAGAGTCCACGTGTCTGTTTCCAGGTTGGAGGAGACGTTAGCTTGTCAGCAGGTTGTGAGTCTCTGATCCAGGATCAAACTGTGCAAAGAGTCACATTTCAGTTTCTCCATTATCCACCACGAAGGGTTCATGGGTTCATCATTATAAGAACAGTTTCATATGTTGTAAGGAACAAGACTGTTAACATTTGGCTGGACAGACACATTTGTTGTTAACTCGTGTTTTTTCTCTCACGTCTCTCTGGTCTTATTCACATCACGACTTGTAGGAAAAGTTGAGTCTGGACCCTAAACAAGGCTTCAGTGATGACTTTTTCATGTGAGCCCTGCAGAGACGGTCGAAGACGTCAGACTCAGAAACAACACGGCTGCTCTCCAGCTGAGACACAGGTCTCAGTATCTATAAAAAGATAAACCTGCTCCATCGTTTTCATTCAAAACCATTTACTGCAGCAGAGTCTTCTCTCTCTGGATGGAAGACCTGGTCTCCTGGACCTGGTCTCCTGGACCTGGTCTCCTGGACCTGGTCTCCTGAAGCTTCTGTTGCTATGAAACTAAACTGTGCGGATGCTGGTAATGTGCAGGACTGACTTTGATGAAGGCTGTGGTCATGAAAGCTGAACACTAACAGTAGCTTGAGGACATTTCCTGAGCTGTAATTTAGAGAAGTATCTCTTTACGACCAGTGTGTTAGAAAAGCTGTGAACAGCAGCCGCTGGGGATTAAGGAGCAGTTACAGCCGTGCTGTGACTTTGCTGCAGCTCGTTTTGAACATGTAGGTTGTTGGTTGGTTGCAGGTTGCATCTTCAAACCTCGAGTCTTTCCTCTCAGAACAGTGAACTCGTGTTTCTGGCCCTCGAACAGAAGCTTTAACCTGATCCTGGAGCCGAGGCACACGGGGTAGATCTCTACTCTGGAGGAGGTCGACAGAAACACAAAGCTGCCATGAGCTGCAGCTGTCCTCCACCCGGTCTTCATGCTGCAGACAGCTCTGCATTTACATTTATTTTTCTAATTAACAAATCAATGTCAAAGTTGCACCTGAGGGCCTCCGTAGAGATTTGAGTAAAGTGATGACGTGTGATTGTTTATCCTTCATTTCTTCTTCTCATGCTGCAAACATTCACTCACAACAACGGTTAAAAAATAAACCCACACACGAAGAAGTGCCGTAGAAAATGAGTCATGTGGCCAAACGTCGGGTTCTGCAGAATGTGTTTGTGCGACATGTTGTTAACCACACGTTTGTTTGTTTGTGTGGATCAGGAACATTTTCAGGCTGTTGATGTCGGCTCCTCTTCACACAAACAACTGAAACAAAAGAAAAGAAGAAGAAGCGAGAGGAGCAGACGACGATGTTTCCACGTGTGAACGCGTCACAGACTTTTTAGATCGATCATTTCAGGACAGTAAACTAAAGGTTGTATCAGTAGTTCAATTAGTGTGACGGGCAGCAACGTGTCACATGTCTGAGCCCCACACTGCTCCAGGGTTCCAGGTCAGGTGTCGTCTGTGTCTCACTGATCCACATCTGGACTTAAAAGGTGCTCGTCCACTGTTTAGTCTTTGCTGTTGTTTTGTCTCCTGGGTTTTATTTTCCTCACTGAACACATGTGACACACGTGTTCAAAAACACATCACATGTCACAGAGAGACCGGGCGAGAGACCATCACTGTGTTTCCTCTCTCTCTCTCATTAGCTGCTGATTTAAAAGCTGCTGAGTCTCTGAGGAAAACCATCATTAATGCAGAGCTTCATCATCATCATCATCATCACAGACGACGGCCTCCACACCGTGTTCAGGTGCTCACAGCTCTGTTTGGTCCAGGAGAAGTTGATCAGTTTGTCAGCTGCACTGCACCAGACACTGATGGATGTAGTGAACTGAATCCACAGCAGAAGCGTAGAACTGGGTCAACTCCAGTCTACGATCAGCAAACTGCATCCATAAGTCACCAGCTGGCTTCGCCTCATTTTGGACAGTTCTGCACGTGGGTGATGTTCAGGAATGTGACGGATCTGGATCTGTTCTCGCTTTTCATTACAAGATGTGAAAATCCCCTCCGACACAGGCAGCGCTGCTCTGACATGTGTCGCACAGATGAAGCCGTCAACTCATCACTGCAAACGAGCTCCCAAACAATCAGCAGCACACAGCTCCTGCTGGATGTCAGCGGAGATGGTGGAGCTGATGGAGCTGAGTTACAGTCAACGTTAACTTTAACACGGACACATCAGCAGTGTGAGTCTCACCTACCACTAACCACTGCTGGCCTTGATCAGAGGAAGCCTGCACATAAATGTCTAATTATAATCTAATGAGAATAAAGGAATCAACAGTTTTGCTTCACACTTGTCTGACATCAGTTCAGTGTTTCTCTGCAGACTCTGTCTCCCTCTGTAGGAACGACAGGACAATGACCACACAACTCAGACTCCACATTAATAATGTTAATCAGGCTTTTATCATTAAGAAGACGCTGATGGATGAACCTGAGCCTGGTTTGATCTCCTCAGGACTTCACGTGTTAACATGAAGACAAGCAGAAGCTCTGACTTCAGTTTATTTCGTCTTTATCAAAGTGAAAGCGAAGTTTCCCACAAACAAAAGGCAGCAGTTCAAACTTTATCGCATCAGAACAGAATGAGAAACATATTTACATTTTTAAATTAAAAACAGGACAAAGACACGTTGTGGATCATATTTACAGTTTTACCTTGAAGCATGAGATGATCAGATCTCACATCAGGCCGGTGGATCTCAACGAGAACCGAACTAAAGCTGAAAAGTCGTGTTGTTAATGACGAGTTCTTCCACCGACCAGATGAGAAATACTGAACCTGTTTAAACACAGTTCTTCTTAAACAGGGAATAAAGACCCGGTTGTTACCAGCTGTCCCCCACGAAAGCTTTATACAAATAATTCATCAGCTCATTCATTCAGTATAAAAAATGAATTAAAAAAACTTATACAAACAAGCATCCAGACGTGGAGCAAGAGAATAAAAGTGCAGCAGACCAGAGGGAATCAGTCAGTTCTCTAGTTTTGGTTCAGGATCCAGTTTAAGTCCATTTGTGAAATGTGTTGCAGCCTGTTAGCTTAGCATAAAGACTGGAAACAGGGGGAAACTGTTAGCCTGTCTGTTGTTGCATCCAATTACTAACCAGAATTAATAGAAGAAACATGAAGAAAACAAACTGGAAGATCAGATTTCTGTGATAAAAACAAAAAGTTTCCACAAAGTTCAGACTTAAAAAAAACAAAAAAAACAATTTTACAAATAAAAACTTTTCTGATAAAACAAAGACAAATATTTTTTACCGTTTCTGATTTTATTTTAAATAGAACTGAAGCTTCCTACAAGTGAATTCTGTACAATAAAAAATCTGTATATATAATAATATATGTATTTCCATACATATAAACTATGAGCACAGAGTGGATGAAGAAAATTTAAAAAAAATCAGCATTAGTCCTTTTTTTCCTGATAACTCATGAGAAGTTTTTTTTTAAACTTTTGTCAAAAAAAAAAAATCTACAAAGTGAACATTGATATTTACAACTATTAAATAATCTGCATTCAAACTTTTTCAAACATGGATAAATGTGACAGACTCCACATGAAGCAGGATCTTTGAGCTTCTCGACTGGTTTATGTGCCGGGAACAGGAAGGTGATGAATCCCTGAGCAAGGCACTAAACTTGAAAACAAATCCACCTGATCCACGTGTTACTCAGACAGAAATCTGATCATTGACGAAGCTGATTCAGACCAGTGGTTACAGCAACGACTTCTGCTTTCAGTGAACTCATGGACGACGGACACGTGTCACTGGATCACGGAGACGGAGCAGAACTTAAAAGATTCTCAGGTTAAGTTCTACCGTTTCAGAAAAAGGTTTCTATCACATAACATCCTCTGCTGCTAACAGACGACACATTTGCTGTTTCTGAGTGATCACAGGACATCAGGACAGTCAGGATCCCACTTCATGCAGCAGACATCACACATCCAGACCACGTGGGTGTAGTCTGGTTTGAACTGAGACCAGGACCGAGAGCGAGGCCACAGCAACCAGCCAGTTTGTGGATGACATTAAAACCAACTTCACACTGTACATTTCTGAACACACAGCACTGGTGCAGTGCGATGTGCCGACTCGTTTTTATATATTATTACATTTTACTTCTTGTTCAAACCTGCAGGTCGAGTTTAGTGACGTGTGTCTCAGTAACTGTTTCACGTTACCTGATGTTGGTAGGATACGTTCTTCAGACTGAGACTGAACTATCAAACCTTTAAAGTCTCCCTGTTGTCTCCCTCTTCTTCGTCATCACCATGGTGATGCCTCATTGGAGTCCTTCTGATTGGCTGATTAGATATTCAGATGTCCGTCTGCGGGCAGGTAAGCGCTGCCTAGGAGACGATGATGAAGAAGAAGGGTGATGCTGATGGCGTCCTCGGAGCGAGGTGTGGTTGCCGTGGTGATGGTGAGAATTGTGATGTGGAGAGGCGGCGGCGGCGGGGCGTGGAGGAGGGTCGCGGAGAGACGGCGGGACGGCGGACGACTTGATGGGGATGATTCTCGTGTCCATGACCTCGCAGTCGACCTGCATCATCATCTCGTAGCCCTGAGACGAGTTATACAGGCTCTCTGAGGAGGAGGGAGGGAGGAGAGGGGGGGGAGTCATATTCTGTTTTCAGCTCTTTAAGTATTTAAACAGGTGGCGAGTCAACGACACTCAGGCAGACTCACCGTTAACAGACATGGCCGGCATCACCAGAGACATTTTGGGCCGAGTGGTTTTATTGTGGCTGATGGCCGGGAGCAGCAGGTGGTCCTGCAGGGGGAGACGTACGTCACATCAGCACATGTTCAATAAATCCATTTACCTTCATTAATGTTTAATTAACATAATTCAACCAGATTAAATAAGCATCAAAACTCTGTGCTGCAGACTGAGCTGAGGTTCTCTACTGCAGCAGCAGCAGCAGCAGCAGCAGCAGCAGCAGGAGGAAAACCACAGCTCTGTGGGTTCAGTCAGAGCTGAAATGTGGTGTTCAGCTGGTTTTATCTGGGCCGAGCTGGCAGGCAGCCGCTCGTGTTGTTTCGTACCCGTCTGAAAGACACGACGTAGAACGTGTCCTCTCTGCGGTCGATGGCGTCCAGGAAGTCGCTGTAGGTGAGCTCAGGACCAGGAAACACCTGCAGCTGACTGCAGGAGGGAGGGAGGACAAGCTCAGGCACTGAATAAAACATTACTCAGACAATAACTGTTTTCTTCAGCTATGAATGATTCTAAAATACAAAAACACGTAACCTCAGTAACTGATAATAAATTCAGGTTCCTGACTTCTTGCAGCTGATGGAAAAAAAATCACGGTTTCACTTTTCACTATTAGTTTCTACTTAGACAGATGTGGAAACTAATGACCCCCCCCATCTGAGAGTAATCACAGGTCAGTAAGGACATGACTGATCTGTCAGAGGGTGAAGAGAAACCAGCAGAGCGTGTGTGTCTGATAATGAAGCTTGTTAACGTTTAATAATTAATAAAACGGACGTTTATTACCAGGAGACTAAAGCGGTTTATTTCAGTGAGGTGCAGTAACCTTCACAAACCACCAGGGGTCACTGTTCTTGTTAGAGGTTAGAGTTTTAAGACACGTGTGTTTGTGACTGTGCCGTGTGTGGTGATCAGTTCGTACCTCTCTATGGAGCGATGGGTGGGAATGGGCAGGTATCTGGAGAAGTTTGTCTTCCTCAGCTGAGCTTTCTGCATCATAACAAATGGATTTTTATTATTTTAACACTTTATATGTTGTATAAATCCACATTCGGTCCAGTTTTCATGATCAGTTCCTGAAACTCGGGGACCAGATCATAACGACAGCCTCAGTATTAGACAAAGAGGTGGTGAACGTTCTCCCACCTGAGTCATCTTGGTCTTGTTGGCGATCTTTGGTTTCCCTCCAGACTTCTTACGGTCGATCTGATGCCGGTGGACCCAGCCTCTCAGCTCATCTGCCAGCCTGAAAACAAAAAACCACAGGTCAGGTTGGTTTGATCAGAGGACGAGCAGCTAGAAACATCAACAGCACAGTGACAACATAAAAACACGCTCGTCCTAAAACTGCACAGCAGAACTTTTTATAATCAGGAGGGTGGGATGAAGGAGTGAGGGGGGCCTTCGACTGACCGCAGAGACTCGGAGCGGTTGAACTGTCTGCAGTCGGAGGAGGTGAAGAAACGGTCGATGTCCTGAAGAACCAGGTCCTTCACTTCACTGAACACGTCGCTCAGGTTCCTGCAAACACGCAGAGCATCAAGAATAAATGTGGTCACTTAAGGAACAATGCTTGTTTCTATCGAGCAGGTAAATCTGCAGGAAAAACAACTCGTGCTGCAGAACCAGCGTCTGTAAATGTGGGTTGAAGAACAGGTGATAAACCGTGGGAGGTCACAGCGTGAAGTCGATCTGTGAGTGTGTGGGACGACACATTAGAGACCGGAGATGAACAGAAACGCTCTCTGCTCACGTACAGTCCAGTGTTTCAGTGCAGAACGTCCTCTCACCTGAACTGATCGGACTCTGCAGCGTATCTCTCCGACTCTCTCTTCCACCGCTCGTCTCCGGCGTCCTCCTCTGCGTCCACCTTGTCCTCCGCTCTGCTCGTAGCCTGAGCGGCTGCCTGCTGCTGTTCGATCTCCAGCAGGTGTCGCCCCGTGTAGGACACCACGTCTTCCTGCAGGCCTGTCGACAGCTTCCTGTCTGTGATGCTGCAGATAAAAAACCATGTGATCACATCAACAGAACACAGGAACAAGACGTGTCAACAGCCGGTCTCTGAGCAGGAAAGAAAAGAACACGTAAACATATGCAGAGAGCAGGATACCTGACGGGTCCAAAGCTGAAGGTCATGAAGAGGAGGACGGCCATGACACAGATGGCTCTCTTGTTACTCGCTGAGTCGCTGCCCTGAAAAAGAACAACAACAGAATGCGTGTCACTTATTCACCTTCACAGTGTCAACGTGTTTTACAGGTTTAACAGATTTAGCTTCTGTTTTGTCTACATTCATCCCCCCCCCCAAACTGTGTCCTCAGGTTTAACCGGTTGAATTCATAAACAGCAGCAGGAGAGAATCAGTGAGTTTTCTCTAATCAAACATATTCATCAGGTTTTATTATCTGACCATGTTTAAAGATTAAATTAATAGAAATATCACTTCAGACCTGTTTATCTCTCAGAATGAACATGGATCACACACTTGTTTGCAGCAGAGGAGGAAAGAGGAGGAAGTGAAAGCTGATTGGTGCAGACCTCCCACACGTTATCTTATTAAATAATGAGATTATTATAATTGTGACACAAACACTGTGATATGTAACAGAAACAGACTTTTTCACTCAGCAGAGGAAAGACGACGGGGAAACTGTGGTTACGGGACATTTCCAGGCAGATGTTCATCCACACTGCTGTTAATCTTTATTTAAGCATCACCTCCTCTGTGCCTCACCTCTCTCCCGGCCAGTCTCTCCCTCAGAGCCTGGTTCTCCCTGCGGAGTCTTTCGTTCTCCTGCTGAGCCTCCCTCAGCTGAGCCTCCAGGTTCTGCAGGTACTCTTTCTTCTTCTTCCTCGACTGGCAGGCAGACTCCCGGTTCTTTATCATCCTCTGCTGCCGCTTCAGCACCTTCATCTGCGTGAGGAGGGGGAGGAGCAGGAGAGGAAGCAGAAGGTGGAGAAAGAAGGAGGAGGGTGTTAAAACACAGGGGTGAAGAAGAAGAAAAGCATTAACCAGAGAAAATAAAAGAGGAGGATGATATAATCCAAAACCCAGAGAGGAACAAAGTTCATATGTCACAGCTGTTATATAAGAAGCTGCAGAACTCAGCTTCACACTGTTCCTCTGACTCTAACTCATCATTCTGCTGCTTCTGTGGATCAGGGAGACGTGCGACCGTCCCCCCAGGACACAAACCTACACGAACCTGACTCCTCTGAAGTGTGATTACCTGTGTGACGGCCCTGTGGAAACTCTCCCCTGTGATAACCTGAGATTACTGTGAACTTTAATAATGATATTTAACAACAACACCTCAGAGAAAAGAAGTAAAACCTCCAGTTTAACCGACTGTTTCATGATGAAATGACAGAAAACCTCCAGTTTAACCGACTGTTTCATGATGAAATGACAGAAAACCTCCAGTTT
>JAUYWH010000003.1:802097-815610 GCA_034779795.1 Ctenopoma multispine
TTTCATAGTTCTTAGTTATGTCCAGCTGGTGAGGTCCACAATCTTTAATCTTTCCCTGTGGGGTTCTTCTGGGAAACGGTTCAGTATTTAGCTTCTGAATTAGCTTTATCCACGACAAAAAACTGCTCCTCTGACTGTTAACTAAACAAAAGCGTCGCGGCGAGTTTCCGGTTGAATTTCCTGGTCTGGTAATTTCGCGCCCTAAGATTCTCCTATACTTTGTATTGAGGGGGTTCCAATGCGCATGCACCAGTTACAGCGTAGGTCTATGGTCAAGATTTTCGTGCTTCAAAGGAACAGGAAATACGTCACACGACCGTTCAGTCGCAGCAAACGAGAGAAAGAACATTTTTAAACTACACTTGAATTAGATTATACACAGTACTCACGGTCTGTACAATGTATAGATCGTTTATTGAAGTTTTAATGTTTTTATAAAATGATTTTATGTGATGCCGATCTTCTTCTTCATGTGTGACTTGAGGGGCGGCACCACAGCGCCCTCTATTGACGGGCCCCCACTGATTTATTATGTGATCATCAATCTTACAGGTCACAACTGGGGAAACAAACATCTCTCAGTCACATGTTCCCACACTCCTTGTGTGTTGTTCAACATATCAGGATGAATTCTGAACTTTTAGATATTTCAGGTGTAAAAGTGAAATGTTAAAAAGTGATGCTCTTGCTTGGCAGAAAGAGTTCAACAGTGGAACCCTGTCTATGCTGAAAGAGTAGATGGATCAACATTTGATCTCTTACAAGGTGAGAACTGTGACAAACATTGATTTAAAACCTGTCATTTTACACTTTATTAGTGATTCCATTTGTTGTTTCACAGTTATGTTAATGCGGATTAACTATTAACTACAATGTGAGCTACGTACAGTACATCTGAGTAATCAACAGAGTTTGATCAAACCCAGACAAGGAAAAGGTTTTCACTGAGGGGCCAGAAATGTTTGTTGGGGGCTGGTGGTCGGCCATTTGTCAACCACAGGTCCATGGACTTTTATGATAAGACATTTGTTAAGGCAGTGGGATACACAAATCCGAAAAACACGATGATATGAAATACTTTAATTACTGCCATTATTTGGACATATGGAGTTAAACACAGAATATATTGTTGAGTACAACTCAGACCTGGAATTTGTGTTATTTGTGTCAAATGTCGATGGGATTTTCCTATCTTTGGGAACATCATTCTGATGTTAAGGTTTCAGACTGTAGATAAAAATATTTCATTTGAATGTTTTCATTTCTAGGTGGATTAAATCAGTACAATCCTATTTACTCCATCATCCATGATCCTCCACCAGCAGGAGGTGAGTAAAGAGTGAGAAATAAAATATTTCTTCAGTCAGTACTTCTCTAATGTTACTGATTTTCTCATGAGAATAAATATAAAAACACAGAAGTAGACATGTACAGGTCGCAGTGATGAAGTGATCCCAGATTGATCTGAAACTCTGGTTTTATTTAGTTGTCTGTAATTCTGTCTTCACAGGTGTTTCAGAGATGAACGGTGAAATATATAGTTTACTGGACACAGTGGAACAGCATCAACACAGCTGAGGCTGAACACTAAACCTTTATCCAGTAAATACTGTTTTTACCTGTATATGGATTTTATGCTAAAAATATCTTCTGATTTTCCTCCAGTAATTTTAAACTAATGTATTATTGATCAAAGTTATTTCTTAACTATGTGTGGACACATAACGCGTCTGTTTATCTTTTGTAATATTACTGTGTTTGCTTTAGTTCAGTTGTATTAAAGTCACATGTTCACTTTGTGCAAATCATTAATTCAGTGTATTTTTTTATTTGTGATTTTGTAATAGACAGTTTTGTCAAGTTTATTAAATAATCTGATGAATAATTAATTTCTTCTTTCTTTTCTTTTAATTTGTTTCCCTAGTAGCTGTTGTTATTTGTCTTTGATTGAACCAAAAAATCTTCAGCAAGGACGATTTAACTCATAGTGGGAGATGACGAATGATCAGTTTTATTACAGTACTCAAAATAGGTCATGGTTAAATTTTAAAGAAGGAAATGGAAAAATATAGACAAAAGTGAAACGTATTTCATGTACAATACTGTACATGTGTGTAAAGGTGTAATTTAAACACAGAAAGTGAAATGAATCATATAAACATTCAGAAATCTTTTTCATGGTTGCTGCACTTTTACATTCAGAGTTTTTAAGTTAAAGTATGTAATACGATGGATTCACAGCTCAACTTGTCCATCTTCCAGGACAATGACGCTGTTTTTCACAGAGTCACTGCTTAAGGAAAAGGAAGACGAGCAGCAGGGACGACTGGAAAACTGTGTCACACACGCTTCTTATTTCAGTCTGATCAGCAGCTGCTGCAGTTTGATGTTTTCCTGAAGATGCTCAGCTTCACGATCTTCTGTCACGTTTGGTTTCTGCAGATTTTTCTGATTCACTGTGACGAAAACTCCACAGGTAACAAATGTTTATTCATAACAGCAAAACCTTAATGCAAATGCTTGTATTAGTACTGCACTAATACATACTGTGTATATGTTTGCACTCAGTCATACTGCTCAGTAATTCAATAACAGTTTTGAATTATATTAATCACTGTAAATAAAAAGTTATATTAGATTTTTTTAACTAATTGTTGAGATAGTTATTTATGAAAGAGTAATGTGTATTTTTACAGAAGTTTTCTAAAAACAATAAAAAAAGAAAAGTACTCCAACAGTACCCAAACTAAAAGAGGAATAAATACATCAGATGAAGTAAAACAGTTTCTAACATTATTTATGTCGTAAATCGATAGTTTGAATCATATATAAATTAAACATTCATCACAGTTGTTCATACGCTGCTCTCTTGGTTCATTCTGTAATTGCGAGGCTTCATGAAACCCAGAGGAGCAGGGATCAAACCACCGGCACTGTGGACAACCTGCTCTACCAACTAACCCACAGTATATTTCCACTGCTGTTGCTGAGTCTGACAGTGAGCATGTTTCCACGAGATAGAAGAGGAACAGTGAACATCAGGATGTGACTGACACAGCTCTGCTGCTAAATATAGACGACAGTCACTGAGTGTGTCAGCAATTCAGCAGATAAAAGATTATTCACAACCTCAAAGTTCCAGTTGGTAGAAAAGTCGTTTTTACAATAACTAAGTTAATAGATACACGTTGTACAGTTTAGAAAAAGCTAATACCCAAATGTATTCTTTATTACTATGTTTAAATGTTTTCTACATTTAAACAGAGATTTTTTTATTTACACATAAAACCAGTGAATAAAAAAAGTACAAAAAATGTGTGTGTGTGTATATACAGTATACAGTATACATATATATATAAGGTTAAATATTACAAATGAAAGGCTGAAGAAGAGCCTTGACCGACATTAAAACTTTTTTCTGCTTCAGGTCTTGAGACTGGAAGTTCCGGGTCTGTGCACCGGCTCTCTTCTCCTGCAGTGCTCCGGTTTTCAGTCCCAGAGGATCACCACCTGTGTCTGCGGTGTGGCAGCTCTGACAGTTCTGATGTGGTCTGGACTCATCAGTACAGGGAGGTCCTGGTGACCCAGCAGAGATACTACGAGACCAATGGGGATGAACGGGGACGATACCGTGTTCTGTCTGACGGAGACCTCTGTCTCCTGCAGCTCGATGACTCTGATAACGGAGAGTACCACTGTAACGGGCAGCTGGTGGCCGAGCTGCAGGTGCTGACAGGTACACACACACAAACGGACCACGATCACACATCGTCCTCCTGCCCCAGATAATCACAAAGAACTTATATGGATTAATCAGCTGCTGAAAAAAGTCTTCAACACATGCAGCATTTCCCCTGTTTGATAATGGGCTAATTTCTCTTCTGGAGATTAGTTTTGAAAAAGTAGGCATTGTCTAAAAGTGTTCATATAACATGGTATTCTGCAGCAACCCTCTCCTAATATTATAAAATATATTCATATATGAAAATATAATCAGTTTTGATGCAACTTAATCAAGTGTTACTGTGTTGAGATGTTCTGGTCCCAGGACTGGGTCAGGGTGCATTTTCATTTGTTGTGGTGGAGGCTGAGGAGGAAGTGACAAGGCTGTAAAATGCTGCTTTACAGCAGCAACAAACAAGCAAGCAGTACATATTACTGTTCGATGACGTGTAGCATCTGCAGTGAGCGTTTCATAACTATCAACTATCTGTACCCTCAGAACCAACCATCCACCCCAAATTCCTCCTGGAAAAGCACCAGACTTTCCCACTCGTGACCGCAGTTTAAGTCCAGTATAAGAATAAGTCATCTTAGGTGGTTATTTGGTGCCTAAAACAAACCCATGACTTTGTAAGTCCAACCAGTTCCCTTTGTTTGCGCATTTGTTTTTCAGCACTTTTGACTGTTAAGGTAAAAAATAAGTGTTTCACCAGCTGTTGCTAAAAGTGGTTCCAAACATGGAGGCGTGATTATAACACACGCTACATATGACGCTCACGAGTCGAATTAGAGGTTTTGGACGACCATGGGCTGGAGGATTTGTTACACACCTGTATAACTGAGCAAACACTACACGTGTGTGTGAGTGTGCTCCTGGGTTTGTGTAGATTCTGTTCTTACCTGGAAACAAACTGTTGGTGAAAGTCAGAATCCTTGGGAAGTTGGGTGTTACGTCATTTTCTTTTCATACAGTGTAACATCACAAACATTTGCCTGAAGGAACTTTACAATCTGTACAACAACAATAGACTTTAGTCCTTCGACTCTGAGGTGGAAAAACACGATGTCTGAACCTAAAACAAACCCGA
The DNA here is from genome assembly GCA_034779795.1 of Ctenopoma multispine. Lineage (NCBI taxonomy): Eukaryota > Metazoa > Chordata > Actinopteri > Anabantiformes > Anabantidae > Ctenopoma > Ctenopoma multispine. Next base: position 806,909 of record JAUYWH010000003.1, read on the forward strand.
TCTTAACCATAGAGTAGTAAAAAAGTTTTGATACATTTTCATGAAATCAAAGAGAAACCACAGAGTGTCTAGAAGGAAGGACATTTGTCTGATGCCTTGAGTTGTGAAACAGCTCAAACACGATATATTTCTCATGTTATGCTGTGTAAAGGAGGATGTTGTGGTCTGGACATGACAGTTCTCACAGTCTGGTCCGTTCCCAACCCGCTTTAACGTAGACTGGAGTCTCAGTTCAGCCAAGTCAAATCAAGTTTTAAATGCAGTTTTTTGAGTCTTGGCGTGAGGATACCAGTGAAGATTACTGAAGAATAACTTGTGATTTATTGTGGGTCTATTGACATGTGATACAGTGTGTCTGGCATGATAGTTAGAAAACTGGCAGCTGTACACTCAGGGACACAACATGCAGGAAAACCTCTTTCTTCAGTTACACAGAGGAACTTGGCACATCGCTGACACCAAGTGGCAGGAGATGTGCGGGTTAGAAGGAACTTATTAGCACCCGGGCAGCCAGAAAGGTTTCAAACCAGCAGCGGCTTGAATCGCACATGCCTGGATTTAATCTCTTTCTGCCGGGTGCTGAACCAAATTAGCCTCAGTGCTCCGAATGTAACCTGACTCTCAGTGCACTGTTCTTACTGCACATTTAAACTCTTGAACCACCAGCTGCAGTCAGCTGCATGAAGTCTAGCCTCAGTGGACACTGTTATTCACTCTGGTCTGAAGTGAAGTGCTCTTAGTCTAATGCACACTGGATGCACGTTTCACAAAAAATCTGACTTTACAATTGTAAGTTGTCACATGTGTAAATGCAGAAATGAATAAAGGAATTGTAAATGATTCTTTTAAGGAAGTCTCTTTGTGGTTGTTTTGAGTCTCGTGCGGAAGATGATTAAGGCCACCATGAAAATATTATTTGAGTTCTGACTTTTTTCTCAGAATTCTGAGATTTTTTTCTTCTGAGTTACAAAAATTCTGAGAAAAAAGTCAGAACTCAAATAATATTTTCATGGTGGCCTTAATCTTCTTCCGTATCCTTAGCTTCTCTGTCTTTTTTCATCTTTTAACTTAGTTCTGTTACATTAAAAAACAGACTAACAACAGAAATGTTTATTTAATTCACAGCTATTTATATTAAATATGATGCACAGCTAGAAAACACTGAGCCAAATGTGACATAAACAAATACTAAAGTTTATTGTTAGTTTTATGATCATGTATGATCATGGAAAAGCTATTGAACTGTGTTCTATGAGCATAATTTATTCCTACTGTGAGTTAAAATACATAGCTGTAACAGCTTACTTACTTACTGCACCTACATTTACAAACCAGTGGGAACCATCAAATGTTTTATTGGTTCCTGATTCAAAACTTACGTTATAAATCATGGTTATTTATAAGTGTTGTTCTCACAAATAGGAAGAATCTAGAGCGACTGAAGCAGAATTTGGTGGGTTTGTTCTTTCATAAATTATAGTGGTGTAGGGGAAAAACCTGATGTGCTTCATCAGTCCTCTTTGTTTCCACGCTCTCAGGTCACGACTTCGTGGTGTCTGCAGGCCGGATGCTGCTGTTGCCCTGCAGCTCGTCTTACAAGCCCAAACAGAGGTGGTTTTACCGGAGGAAAAGAGGGAGGCGGGAGCCCATCTTCACCCGGTTCCGAAATGGTACGGTGAAACCAGAGAGGGAGGGGAACCGGCTCAGCTTCAGTAATGATGCCCTGCAGATCCTGAACCTGCAGCCAGAGGACGCCGGAGAGTATCAGTGTGGAGAGCTGCAGGTCAGACTCATCGTCCTGACGGGTGGGTTAATGTCACGTTACAAAACATTTTACTTGTTGAAAAACTCACTGAAGGTCTTTGACATGTCTTGTTTCATTTTACACTCTTTAATAACTTTAATAAAAGTTACGTGTAACTAAATAACGTGTTTACATTTTTTTTTTGCAAATGTTTTAACTTCGTAAAATTTAAGATAGATAACCATAAAATTCATTTAAAGTAAAGTCGAGTATATTGAGGTTTTGTTACATTACATGAACATTTTGTTGTTCTCAGAGATTTTAAAACACGTTTTTGTCCATCAGTCTCTCCGAGACCAACCAGCATCCAGTCATCCACCAGCACAACTGCATCTCCTACTGAGCTGGGAACAGGTTGGATTTTGAACAGTCAATCATTTCTGACATAGTTGTGACTCCATAGATAAAGTGGTAGGAAGTTAAAATCATTTAAACATAACCTAAAGTTGCTTTGGCAAACTTAACCACACTGACTTTAATATTTTATGCCAATCATTAGTGAAAATGTTTATTTATGAGCTTAAGAAATGTAAATACAAATTCAGATCTTAGAACAAAAACTGAAATCAAAAATCTTTTTCTATAATATCTAACCTCAGTTTAAATGTGTGCTTTTTCTGTTCTGTTTAGCAGATGTGGTTGAAATAAAGAAGAAGGATAACAAAAGACCAGAGAATGGTTTGTCAGCCACCTACAGCACACACACGTCACCTTTTGTCTTCCATACTACACAGCTTTCGTTAATCAAATCAAACCTCAGTTGTTTGAATGTGTGTGTCTGTGGCCTCTCTCAGCCCTGCTGTGGGTGACTGTTGTCGGTATGGGGGTAATGATCCTCCTCCTGGCTGCAGTCTGCGTTTTACTGACAAACGTGAAGTGCAGGAGGAAGAAGAAGAGGAGACGTGCAGGTAAAACGTCATAATTGTTGTTATTACATCTTCTCAGATGAAAATATTAGTTTCAAAGCTTTTTTTCCACATAATATATCAAATGTACCTATTCAGGTTCTCAGTTATCTATCTTTACACAGTTTTTCTTATATTTTGTGTATTTGAGGTTTGGTTTTCTTAACTGTTTCCTCTGCTGCAGCACCGACACGTGAAGACACCGAGCTGCAGCCGTGGACGACAACCAGCGAACAAACTGGTGACTCGACCTCGTAGCTTGACAGAAAATTCACTGACATTTAATTCATCATAAATCTTTTTTAATTAAGTAAAAAGTACAAATATTTTTACCAGCTCAGTTTAAATCTGAAAATTTGTCCCAGTTTTTTGTTTTTGACATTTAATAAGCAGCAAATACAAACTTTTCAGTTTGAGACTTCAAGTTGCTCTACGAGACCAGATTATGTTGAAAATGTAGAGGACAAAGTTTATTTTCATCTTTCCTGATTTGCAGTACATTAAACTGTCTTTCATTAACCTCAGGTCTTTCTCTCCTCAGAGTACGAAGTGTTGGAGAGTTCATCTGTGCCGGAGGAGACGATCCACTACGCCTCTCTGGGCCGACAGAACTTGGGGGAGAGACCCAGCAGGTCTCCACCAGCTCAAGACCACCAAGGCGTCATCTACTCGTCGGTCATCACCAGACCTGCTGTCAGATAGATCCAGGACAGAAAATCCCCATCACAACACACGATGTATGAATCCAAATAAAGCTGTGAAAATCCCTTCATTATCCCTTCAGTGAATATTTCTGTACCACGCAGAAGTTTCCGTATATTCATGAGACCTGCTATCTTCTCATTCTGAAGATGATTTACAGTATAGCACAAACACGAGAATCTTCTTCAGCTCTGAGTAATTCCAGTTCATTAAGAGCACAAAATGACGTGTTTCAGTGATTCAAACAAGCTGAACAACAAGCTGAACTGTCCCTGGATGCTTATTTTTACAAATAACTGTGATTTTCTGCTGAAATTTTAAACACTGGTGTTGATGTTGAAGCAGAAATTAGGAGGAAGCTGGACTTCAATCCTCTGATTTTCAGCCACATCTACAAAACTGACAAAATTCAAGATCAAGAACATGTAACATCTGAAAAATGAACAGATTGTGTTTCCACATGAGATGACATGTATTTATTAAAAAGTCAGACAGGTTAAAAGAGACAATTAACAGTGACATATTCAAACATATTGGATCGTACGTTAAATACTGAAGTATGTACAAATTAACTTTCTATCATTGTGGTTTAGAGAAAGGAAAACAGTGTTTAGAGTAATTACAGTAAAATGACTTAAAAACATGACAGATGAAAGCTGAATGTACTTTTACAGAGACATTATTATTTAACATACTAGTTTGTTATATATATATATATATATATTATATACAAGTATTTCAGAACACATATAATGTAGAATATGATAAACTATGTAGATAACTCAGTAATTTGACTTCTCTAGCTTATTAAACCTCTTGTCTGTACCAGACCTCCAACACCTTCTCGTTATGTTATTTTACAGCCATCAGAGCCAAAAAACATCTTGCTCTTTATAAATATGTTGGTTTTCTAATCACTGGTACATGTTGGAGTAGGACGTTCATCACCAGCTGTGCACAGGCGTGATGCAGAGAGTCAGAAATGAAGCATCAATCAGCCAGAACATCACTGCTGGTTTTCATTTACGTTCTTGGTTTGGTCAGTGTTGACCAGATATTTAATTATACCTGAAGCAGTATTAGAAAGTCTTGGTAACCCTGCAGAACCCTGTGCACATTAAGAAAGTACCTCACATGAGACAGACAGAGCATCTGAAAGACAGACTTACTGAATCTGTTTCTTTACAGTGAATTGTATCAAATCAGAGATATTAAACCAACAGTCTATTCTGATCCGGGGTCGTGTGATGCGTTTGGGTTCTTCGATTACTCACTGTCGAGTATATGACGTCGTCTTCACCCGATCCTGTGCCTCCTCGGCCAGAGGGCCGGTGTTTGTCTGCATGCTTCAGGCTGGAATAATGCAGAGAACCATCCTGCAGACACAGAAACAGGTTATACTGCAGTTTACCGGAGACATCCTGTAAGAACCGGTCCATCCACTGCCGTACACACGTATGTCATGGTTCACATACTTGCTTCACTTGTACATTTACAGGGTTTAAATGTCAGAATGGTCTAAAACACAACATTTGCCTAGTGAACATCTGCAGCCGTCTTTTCTGCTCCACTGCTGGATGCTCAGTGTTCGACGTGTCTGCTGGTTCGGCTGACGAATGTATTAAGAGAAGCATGAAAGCTTTAACAGTTGTTTGGAATAGAACACAAGTGAACAAAGATGAGGTTAAGAAAAGGAGACCAGAGTAAAAGAAAAGAGACCTGTGATCAGCCACTGACCTCAGTGACCCTCAGAGTTGAGTCTCTTCTCACTGGGTTACAGCAGCAGACAGCTGGTTTACCTGCAGAGGAAGAAGGAGGTCGAGCGTGAGAATAATGCAGAACGAGGACTGTGGAGTTTGTCCCACATACTTTCAGGTGATGTCATGTTAGGGTGGGTTTTCTTAACCTTCTGACCTCGCACCATGAAAATCACGTGCAACAGCAGCTCGAGTGACAGAATGAAAAGATTCAAAGAACTATCACTAAAATATAAGAATAAAGACATTTTTAGCCTTTATTTGAGGCAGGCAGGAAACACGGGCTGGAGAGGGGGAGACATGCAACAAAGGCTCCCGGCCCGAGACATGAACCTGTGGGCTACCAGTGCACAGCGTCAGATTATTATTAACATGATCCTGCTTACAGGAATCAGGGGTTTTACAGAGAATCTGTGCAGTGAAGACACACAGCATATGAGAGAAGCCCCTCCCACGGTGACTCAGTGAGTGTAAGTGAAAGTAAAAGAGTGAAAGTGAAACTAGGACTGAGTTGTTTGTGTCGGAGCAGGCAGACACTCTGCTCTTTCTCTTGCATTTCTACATTTTTCTCAGGAATAATCGGTTCTTCTAACGCAGAAAAGACTGTTTTCAGATCCATTTCATTCCAAAGGTAGAGCAAACCTTTTTTTCTCTGCACCATGCCGAGCCCTGCTCTGTGTTTGGAGGCCTTGTCAGCTCTTTCCGGCTGCAATGTGGAGTCAACCAGTGGAAATTCCCAGCTCACCCCCCAGGACTTTGTCAACATTGTGACCCTCAAGGAGTTCTACAAGCAGGAAGGGTTTAAGGAGCTGGAGTACCCCAGTTTAGGCACTTTGTCCCTGCAGGACGATGACTTGTACAGCTCCCCCCCAGCACTGACAGGCCCTGTGGAAAGCCTCAAGACCACAGTGAAGATCAATCCTGATGACTTCTTCCATAAGGAGTTCAACTATGACTTCACCCACATCAAGGTGAGATGAGGGTTCACCTGAGATCCAGGTGGCCGAGCACAGACTGAGGTTTTTACTCTTTCTTTGATAATTAAAAACAGTTCTGTAAAAGTAGAATTTGTAGTAGAGCTGCTGTATTGGATGTTAGCTAATAAAGTGGTTGCAGCTCTGACTCTGTTGATCCCTCTGTTGTCCTCCAGGATGGCAAGAACACATTCCTGCGTGGTGATGAGAAGTATGTTCGTCCCTGCGGCTGGGACCGTGCCGCCCTGCGGGTCGTACAGAAGTATGATGATGGGGACAACTGGCTTGGGACGGGAAAGGATTCCTGGCCCGTCTCCTACCACGGACAAACCATGGACGGCTCTCTTGGCATCATCCTGACCCATGGCGGTGGCCCCAGCGAGGAGCCAAAGTTCCTGGATGCAGCTGCCGCCTCTGTGGTCGATGGGGGAACGAGGGGCAGAGGTGTGTACTCCACACCGGACATCAAGACGGCGGAGAAGCACTGCAAAACCTTCAAGTCCAAATCTGATAGTAAGACATACAAAGTGGTTCTTCAGAACCGCATCAACCCAAAGGAAAGGAAGAAGTGTCAGAGAGAAGATGTGTGGCTGATCTACATTCCTGACAACTGCAACGACATCAAGACCCGGGCCATCGTGCAGGAGTCCATCCGTCCGTACGGCCTGCTGCTGAAGCAGGTGTGAGCCAGAACATCCCAGAGTTATCACGGAAAGAATCGAGTCCCAGTTTTTTTGATTACCACCAGAAACTGCACAGCCTGTAAATGTTACTGATATCCACACATCCTGTTTGGGATTGTAGGAATAATCAACAAATCAGAATCACAGTGGGGCCTTAGTTCCTCTATTTTAACCACAAAGAAGAAGATTTTTCTTTAGCTGTGACTATATCTTAGTTTACTGACTAATTCTTCCTTCTGATCTACTGCGACTTTCATCTTCCTTGTTTAGATTTAATGTCAAATATACTGTAGTATCTGTAGAAATCAGTTTGATGGACCAGTAAAAACGTGAATCTGGTTTCACTTCAACAGAAATCCTGCCATGTGAGTCCGCACCAAGTACATCAGTCAGCACTGTATCTTTCTATGCAAAGAAAATACGAGAAAGTTGCAATAGTCAAAGACGCTGGAAACTACTTGAGCCTGAGGCCTTCTGTACCAGAGGCTGATTATGCTGCCACCTAGTGGAATATTGTGATGTTTAATTTCTCTCTTTCAGGAGATAAAGACATCTGAAAGAACAATGTAGCTTTAGTTGGTTAGTTATTGATGTATTTGTCATTTGAGTTGACTTGATTTCAAAATTGGAAACGTTGTCATGATGCTGCCTTAAGATTACTGCAGTTGTGTCATATTAAATGTGTTTTTCTCGTGTCCTGTGTTCATCGTCTTTCATTTCTGTGTGTTGGATAGATGCACTAGACGGTTTGAACTGAGCACAGTATCTGACATGTAGAAGACCCGTTTGTGTGGTTTATCATCAGAAACATACAAAATAAATCCAGAAACAGACTTTACTGTTCTGTTAATGTCTGTCACGTTGTGATTCTGTTCTGCAGCTCAAACAGAAGGAGCAACAGTGGGAAAGGTGCTCTGATGTTTTTCTCAAGGAAGTATTAATATAAAATATAAGGTACTTATTTCACATAAGTATTTTTATTTCAGAATCAGATTATTTGATTAGAACTATGGGTTCGTGTATAATCATTACTGTGGTGGTGCAGGTGGTGAATGAATCCAACTAAATATCAAATATTCTGTTACTTAGTATTTACTATGAAATATGACTCCAGAGGACTGGAGGTGTTGCTCTGTGGGTTTGAGGTTGGTCACCTGCAGTTCTTGTGTGTCGCCAACAGAGGTCAGTAAAAGTAAACAGATGAGATAGATCATGACGTTGTACATATTAAGTAACTTTACATGAAACTGGAATATGAAATGAAATATCATGTCTTTGCATCCAACCTATTCACCAGTAAAGCTGCGTTCATTTATTTGAAACTGCCCAAACCCAAACACACCTGCATACAGGTAGAGACTAATGATGAACATGAAACCCAGGGTGAGTAACCCAGGAAGAACACAGATCCCCAGACTCCAGCATGGCTGCTTGATTTTGTGTCTGGCTGACTCCCCACCAGCTCCTGAAACACAAGAAGACATAAATCAATTTATATGTCGACGTCTGAGCTTCCTGTTTGTGTCTGGTTGTATTATTTTCATCTTCCACAGATTTTTTCTTCAACATCTGATCATTTGAAACCATAAAAACACAATTTGCATGAAACTACCGGCTGTTTTCATGCACCTGCTGCCTTCTCAGCCAACACAGCTTTAAACTGGGACTTTGTGTTCTAGCTGTACTGGTGAAAAACTGAATAAATAAAACAGATTTATTTCATCAAAAAGTAACTTGGAGCTGAAACATCTTCTCTTTGGCGTCTTAATGTCAGACAAATATAAAACTATGTATATTTGTCTATCTTCAACCTACAATGCTGCCCTTTCATCCATCCCCAGGAAAATCAGGCCCAATTCACACATCCACCAGGTTGA
>JAUYWH010000003.1:828421-846618 GCA_034779795.1 Ctenopoma multispine
ACACACACACACACACACAGAGACACACACACACAGACACACACACACACACAGAGACACACACACAGAGACACACACACACACACAGAGACACACACACACACACACAGAGACACACACACAGAGACACACACACACACACAGAGACACACACACAGAGACACACACACACAGACAGAGACACACACACACACACACAGAGACACACACACAGAGACACACACACAAAGAGGGAGAGAAGTTATATTTCCTGATGACAGTGAAGTTCTCTGAAAGCAAATCCTGTTTAATGAACTTCAAATGATTTGTGTCTGAAATGTAGTAGAAGTTGCAGAAAGGTGAAGTACAGCTTTAACACAGTACTTCGGTGCAGTAATTAACTGTGTGCGTGTCACACTTTGGCTGATTGTGTGTGTGCAGTGGAGTTTCACATTCTGTTACCACAGCACACAGTGTGAAGAGAAATGAAGTGAGACCTGCAGAGAAGAAGAAGAACGAGTGCGAACAGTGTCACACACCATGAAACAAAAGTGACTGGATGCTAAAGAACGGTTTACATTAGTGGACACAGAGCTCTGAGGCTCCGCCCTTCATTGCAGGCAGCTGAAGGGTTTCATTTATTTTACATTAAAACCACAAACAGGTCCCACCCTGGTGCACCAGCTGGTTCCCACGGTCACAAACACATAAACAGCTTTTTTAACTACTTTATGATGCTCATGAGAAATTTGTTGCTGGACAGCTGCACTTCTTCTCCAAGGAGACCTCGACATGTGGTCAGGATGAACAAGGAATCAAACCACCAACCCTGGGTGTCACGGGCTGCCATGAAGATGCTGCATAATCTGTGTGAATGTGATCTTCTAAGATCCAGAACAGGAATGTTCTAAAAACTATTTTCACTATTAAACATGAATATTAACCCACAGTCTGGGTCCATTTGTTTCCTCCCAGCATAGTTTGACTTTAGGGAAAGTCCAGAACAGTCACGTGATGTAGATTAATCAGAAACAGCTGAAACTGTGAAGTCAGAGCTCATCAGGTGTGCTGGTGTGTTACTTTTCTTTCCTTCCTCTCCTTGTTTTTTGAATCCATCAGAAATTCTGTTTGATGACATTTCATTGTGAAACAAACCAGCTGCTCTCACCTTCCTCGTTCTTCAGTCGGTCCAGCTGCCCTTTCTCCGTCAGAGCCTCGGCCTCCTTCACAAAGGCGATCATGCCTCCGAAGGGGGGAGACAGAATCTCCTCGATAAACTCCTGGAGGGGGAGAGGAGGAGTTAGAGGCTTAGGGTTTATTACAAGATTACAAAGTGTTTTCCTCTATCAAGCTGTCATTTTTCTAAGTTAAGACTTTTATTATATCTTCAACTGTGTCAAAATAAAAGCTTTTGTGCACAGAGGACACAGGAGAAGGGGGAGAGACAGAGATAAACAGAGAGACTTCTGGTTTCCTGTAACACCTCAGTGATGTTTACCTGCGTCCTGGCCAGGAGCAGCTGCTGGAAACCCTCCACCTCTTTGCTGTCGTCTGCTGCCCTCTCCTGGACAAACGAGGAGGAACAAAAACAGCCATCAACATGGAGGGCAGCAACCAAAACGGATTTTACTTTTCACTGTTAACATGACGACATTAGAGGAGGGAAGCAGTTTGAACTGTCACGTGAATGTGCGCTCACCATGAGGACGCTGAGCATCATGTCGTAGTTGTTGATGAGGAAGATGAGCTGGTCTCTCCTGGAGGGAAACTCTGCTGCCATCTTTAGGACAAAGTTTTCCACCTCAACCTGGGAAAATGTTCCATGTAACAATAATGTCAGAGAGTGTCGGTGTGTCAGAGAATAAGAAAACCTCTGTGTGTGTGTTACCTGCAGCTGGCCCAGCAGAGCGTTGGTCCTCTCGTTGGGAAACGTCTGGTTGATGCTAACGATGGCTGACGAGAACTCTGCGTAACGACGAGTGATCTGAAATCACCACACACACACACACACACACACTCAGTTCAGCTGCACTATGCTGGATGTGGTAGTGCACACTGTGAAAAGTGTGTGTGTGTGTGTGTGTGTGTGTGTGAGACCTACATAGTGTGGCCTGGTGTCCAGGACTCCCAGTTTCTGAGGGTCTGTGTTTCTGATGCTGTGGATGTTCATCTCCAGAATCAGCTCAAACCTCGGCCACAGCAGCTCCAGCACCGCCTCCCAGTACCTGACACACACAGGGGAGGAGAACCCGTCAGCAGAGAGCATGAAACTGAACCTGTGTCCTGAGCAGCAGCGGCTTCTCCTGGAAAACTGATTTCCAAAAAGTAAGTTAGGGTTAGGGATAAATGTGACACTGACTTGTCGAGAGCGGGGATGTTCCTCTTGGAGGTGATGGCTCTGAAGCGGAAGATGATGTGGATACACAGGAAGACGGCGATGCTGTCGTAGCAGTCGGACACGTACGTGGACATACTCTTCTGCAGGAACAGAGACGCAGACACAGCTCAGTCTTCATTACGTGTTCTGCTTCATTGTGTTAGTGTTGTAACACACGTTTGTTATAGCTGCCGTTTTTTATTACAAGTCATAGCTTATTTCTGTGTGTCAGAGTCATTGTTAGGAGACTCTGGGAGGAGGAGGGTCATACCAGGAACATGCTGAGGGTTTTTCCCATGATGCTGTTGAAGAGGTCGAGGGCAGAGTTTCCTGCCACCATGAAGAAGTCGGAGAGGAAGAGGTATTCTCTGCAGCCGTTGTCCAGCAGAGCGTAATGCTGACTGCGAAACAGCGTCTCATATGGATACTGGAGGAGAGAGGTTCAGTTACTCACTGATTCATTTAATGCTTCACACTCCTCCAAAGAATATATCACAAGGTGCCACAAGGTGTCATTGTTGATCAGCTCACACGTGTGTCACGCTGCATTTTGACACACACAGCATGACAAGCAGATTTAATACAAGTCAGGTCACCACTGACTCAATTCACAGTTTGGATCTTGTTTCCATTCTGACTCATTTCAGAAAATGTCCAGAATTAAAGGCTCATTGTCACTGATGCATTAACATGTGAGTGGATCCTTCTAATAGCTGCTGCAGTCACAGCTGTAATATGCAACATATTTGATAAAATTGATCCTATTTTATATAAAATATTAATCTGAAAATTGACAAGTGAACTAAATTCTTCAGGGAAACTGGAAAACATGAGCAAGGTTTCCAACAAAGATGCAGAAAGACAACAGGAAACGTGACTTTTTGGTAAGTTTCACGTTATGATTCCTGATCGTTCTTTTAGGATCACGTCGCACGTGTTGTCAATTTTTGCGTCATTACTTCATTATGATGGTGAAAGAATCAAATGAACTTGGAGCTTAAACGAGTGATCAGCTGATCCACCAAGAAACTGTAGCTCCAAAGAAGATTTTATACATCCAACGATGAGAATGAACAGCACACTGGCCTGATAAAAACCCCGTCAAACTGTACTTTCTACAGGTTTAGTTTTACTCTAATACTCGGGGTGTACTGGACACAAACGTCTGTGGACTTATTACCATGACCTGTCTGTAAGCCGCAGCTCTGATACGCTGCACACACTCATGTTTCATGAAGTGTCTCACCCTGCTGAACCCCCTCTGAGCCGTGTGAGGGACCAGGATGGGCCCCTCCAGTTCAGCAGGACTCAGTATGGCCCCCCTCTGACCCACAGTGAAGATGGTGTTCCTGCTCTTCAGAGACGGCTTGGAAAAGAAACCTGCAGCAGGGAGTTAAGGAATTCCACGTGTGGCTGAATCACGTTTGAACTCACACTGGGTCACACGTGCAACTCTGACACAGCTAGGTCACTGCCCCACCCTCACACTGATACACATACGTGGGGAAGGTTCTCATGTGCTTCTTCCTCACTTCAGACACGTCAGGTATGTATTTTCACTTACTCTAACAAGTACTTTAAATCCTACTACTTCCTTGGAGAGGAAGACGCTCTGGCACTCAGCCTGGGCTACGCCTTGTTTCCATGTGCTTCTAACACACTTTCAATTATCTTGTGGTGATGCACTTCACACGTGCTGCTCCAGTGTCAGGTCAAAGAGGATGTGCAGGTCAGTGGATTCCAAACACACACCAGTTCATATTTACATCAGTCAGACAGTTGCAGCTTTGTCTTTCTGCTGCTGTAATAATATAGTGGGCCTACTTATTGGTATCATTTATTATTAACAGTATGTTACTGCCTTCCTTTCTGCTTTCCCTGTATTAAGATATCCTGCTGTCATCTGGAGGACTGTTTCACTTCATATGATACCTGGTAGCTCCTACAGCAGAGGGTTGACTTTAGCTAGAAGTACAGAGATATTCTAATACACAGACATTTCATCCCCTCGTGTTCCCCACACTACAGCTGAACGATAAGACGTTGTGAGATTCTTTCTAGAGTAGAAACATAAGATAAGAAGTAAAAAATTTATTCTCCTATACACTTTTGGACTTTTTCCAGGTGTAAGCTTTGCTTTTGTCTGGTGAAATGCTGTCGTGTACGGGGGTAGTTGTTACCAGAGCTTTCTCACACTTTGTCAGAACAGACATCAAAGGCTTTACATTCCTCCTCTGCTCACGTGCTATTTACTGACGCTGCTTTAATTGAGTTCAATGTTAAGAGCCTTATGTTGACCTTTCCAAACCAAAGAAAACATCACAGTGCAACTGCAGAACTGAGTTTACTCCCTAGCTCAGGTTTGAAGCCCACCACCTTATGCAGACTGTATTATGCATGAGAACAGACCCTCATGCAAACACGCTCAGCAGTGTGTTCATGTTTTTAGGCACAGCATGTATGTGTGGGTGTGCACACACTGTGTAGATAAAATGTAGATAGACAAAGAAAGACAGACACATGCGGTTTGAAGGATATCTTTCTTGGCTGTGTCTTCCACACCCATCAGGTCATCTTTGTCTGCTACCTCCTCATACTGCACACAGGACAAAGACGTGTTAGAGCTTCAAAGAACAGTTTCCTTTAGGTCCTGAGAGAATAAAACACACATGCTGCTACATGTCTGTGGTGCTCAAGCACACTGTCCCACATTCACAGGAGTAACTGCACCAACCACCAGACAATTCCAACAATGTCTTTATTTCAATGTATATCTCCTAAATGCCGCTTGGAAAATGAAGAAGACGGAGGAAGAGTAAAAGTATCTAAAGTAACATCCTCGGTCTGATCCTTTAATTCAACTTTTATTCTGTATATTTCTTGATCCGTTTACTTGAGTAATTGCTCAGAACGTCTGCGTTAAAGAATATAAAAGTACTCAAAAGCTAAAAATGATTATGAAGCAGCGTAACGGCTCACGTGACCAGAAAAGGTTTAATCATATTTCACTGGGTGTTGAGATGAGCTCTCAGGTTATCATCTAACTGTTTCCTGTGTCAGTGTACTGACCTGCACTTTCAGCAGCCTGCTGCTGTATGACTTGAAGTAACTGTAGTAAATCTTGCTCATCGTGTCCACGTACTCGTCCCTGATCTCTTTAGCAACCGTCCTCTCATTGGCCAGAAGGAACTGGTAGAAGAATCTTCAGCAACACAAACAACAAGCAGCAGCTGATTCATTTTATTATGTAGAATTTGATGAAAAGGGAGGAAGAAACTAAACTGTAGCTGTGTCATCTTACATTTAAGAAGAAGTATGAGAACTAAGATTGACTGAACTAAGAGTATCTTAAAAAAACATATAAACAGATAATATATGATATTTATGGCTTCACAAACGCAAACATCCTGCTGTGAGAAGAGGCAGGCACAGTTTGCTCACCTGTACTTCAGCAGAGTGTTCTGTGGTATCTGGTAGTTGGTCATCGGCTTTCTAAAGGAGTAGATCTTCTGAAGAATGAACTCTCTGATCTTCGACACCGCCTGAGGTTAAATGACAACAGAAATTAAATCAAATCTGACAAGCTGAAGCAGAAAACTGGGCGATTCAATAATAAAAGAATCATGAGGAAAAATGGGAAACGAGTTGTTAACCTGCAATAATTTTCTGATTCTAACATGCCTCTTCACTCCAAAGGGAAAATAAAACCTAAGCGTAGCTGCAAAAATATTAGAGATGGTAGAAGAATTCAAACTCATTACTCACAAAAAAGTGAAGGTTTTTGCCTCATTGTTTCCTCATTTCACACTGAGATGAGGAATTCATTCATTCATTATATACTCAGCAACTAAAACTGTCAAGTAAATGCAGTGGAGTGGACAGGACAGTAATTACTGGGGATTAAAAGCAAAGCATATGTAGTATAGTATAATAATAAATTGAATGAATTTAATTACTTTCCTCCTCCTCTCTGTGTCTCACCTTGAGTTTGAGACGGTCCACGATGTCCTGGATGTCAGAGCAGGCCAGCGTCTCTCTGAAACTCAGCTCTTTAGCAAAGTTGATCTTGTTGTTAAGCTCGTGAAGCTGCTCCAGAAACTCCTGCTCTGTCACTGGACTCTCCAAGATGGTGCTGAGAGGAGAGAAGTGTGATTTATACAGTTTATACTGGAATAATGTCTCCTGAGGTTTAATACAGCAAAGACCAAAGTTCTACTTTTCATGCACAAACATAACTGAAATGCATTTTCACACTTTTCATCAGTTAAACTAGTTAAAAATGTTTTTTTCCACTGGTTTTAGATCAAACCTACGAGATCATGGTTTCGGGCACCACCAGCTCGTCCACCAGCTGGCTGAGGTGGCTGCGTACGGCCTGCCTGTTCTTCAGTCTGACATTCATACTGACCGACTGCTGCTGCAGAGTCTGGATCTCACTGCTGATGGATGACAGGTCGCTCTGGAAGCCGCTCAGCATGCCCTCCATGCGCTGTCAGCACAAACAGACAGACACAGGCCAGCTGGAGTCAAGTTTAAACATGAACGACCAAGAAGAAGATGATGAAGGTTGGTGAGGAAAAGCAAAGAAACAAAGGAGGCGTGGTGACATACAGAGGAATTCAAATCAAGAATCACTGGTTTTTGTCTGACACTTTACCAACATCATGACTCTAAAGCAAAGGCTGACAGACTTTTTAGTCTTTGAATAAATCTAAAATGAAAAAGGCCTTACTGTGTCAGAATTACGATGGCTTATATGTAAAAGAGAAATTGTGAAAATCTGTAGGGAACTCTGAGAGGTGGTGGTGCGTTCACTGATCCATCAGCTGACTCTGCTCAGTGTTGTGGCTCAAACCTCTTGTGAACTTCAACAATCCTGTGTTCATCATTACAGCATACTGCTGACTCCCTGTCTGAAGCCACACTGACCTCATTGTATGTCTCGTCTTACCTCCAGTATGGAGTCACAAGCGGTGATCTGATTGTGCAGAAGAGCGATATTCTGACTCTCCTTGATGTCTGAGAGACGACCAGTCAGGAAAAACAAGAGACCAACTCTGTGCGTGGTCTGTTACGGCTCAGTTAAAACGTTCCATGAATGATGTTAAGCTGCTAAACTAAAACCTGCAGAGCAACAATAACAGTGTTTCTCAGTTTGTTAATCAGGATCCTCATTAGCCTCCTGCCGCAGCAGCAGGGGTGTAACAGTTCTGAACACTGAAGGACCACACTATAGCAAAGTTTCACTTCTGTTCACTGTTCACCTCACATAATACCTACGTGACACCTGATGTTGAAGCTAATCTTGCAGCCTTTTTATGGATTAGTTCAGGGTTTTGATTATTTGGTCCAAGTCACATATCTAAACAGTCCTCACTACACTAATGCATTAATGATGCAACGTTTTCTCATTCTACTAATGATTTTCCATGTGCTGAGACTATAAAAGATAGTGACCGAGTGTAATTCACTTTACAGCAATGTCTATTTTATATCAGTAGTAAAAATCAAACCTCTTTGTATTTTTAAAAGTAACACTGCAGGAAAGAGGTCAAACCTTGTTTAAACATCTAAGTCAAACATGAAGGATACAGTCTTTGATGGAGGCCTGTTCGATCCTCTGCAGCTCAGCCTGCACCTGTTTAGAGTACTGACGGAGGTCAACGCCCTGAAGAAAGACAGGAGATTGTTCTAACAGTCATAGTACACACACATATACACTGTGAAAACAGGCATGTGTTGGCTAATGATCCTATCATCCTATTACCTAACATTTTACTCCATTTCAGCAGCTCCGATAGATAATGAGAGAAAGATTTGTATCATGACATCCTCACCGTTTTCAGCGCCTCCTTCACCAGGTCGTCTTCCAGATTAGCCTGGATGTGAGCTGTAAGAGAAAACGTAGACCTTTCAGGACACATACATTAAAAAGACATGGTTTAAATGATATCTACCCTGAATGACTGCATCTCCTCTGATCATATGAAACATATGATATACAACAACTGTTTCCTTACTGTCTACTTCATCCAAGATAAACTCATCAGTGGTGAGGTCCAGTTCTCCCAGGTTGAGGTTGGTGATGTCTGCATCAGTCTTCTACAGACAAAAACACACAAATGTCAGGAAATAATCTTTCTTTATAGTCCAAGGCTCCTCACTGTGATTATTTTTGGAGAAGGTGGGAATAAATTTTACAACTAAGCGAACCAGTCCACCTCTCAAATATGCTTCTTCTTTGATTGTGTTTTACGTCATTGTCTAACGTCACCTAAAACTCAGACATTTGATGTTTTAGGTTCAACTCATACACGACTTGGTCATGTATTAGAAGATTTTAGTGTTTAATTGAATATTAATGTTCTGCCAACATTTTTAATGCTAGCGGCTACATTAGCTTTAAGCTACATAACTAAACCTCGTCATAAAGCACACTTTGACAACATCCTGTATATTATGTTATTCATTAAGCTTTAAAGGTTCATTCAACACCGAGTCCGGTCGGTTAAAATAACGTGACGTTACAGTCCATTGACAAATCCTCCCAGAAGCTGTTGGGAAAGCTAACAGCAGTGGTGAAAAGAAAGGGAGAATCAACAGGTGAACATTTTAGACTCACAGACGGATAGAAGTAATCATATGTCACCTCGTCCTGTAAATACGCCATGGCGAGTTCTGTCGGGTTTCCAGCTGTGTTGACATCGGGACCAGCTTCGACCACGGCTGCAGCTACGTCCGCCATTGCGGCGACTTTATGCTAAAACGTCAAAGAATCACAAAAGTAAAGTTCCGCCTCATCGTCGTCCCCGAAAACACAAATGCGTACTTGCTTCTAAGAAACGAACAAAATGTCAGTTTGATTTCCTATGGTTTGAGATAAATGACCAAACAACCTCAGATAAACTGATATGTATTTACTGCGAACAGATTAACACAAATATATATTTGTTTGTTTAATTTGCGCAGTGTGGAACTTGCTTCTCGGAAATATTAAAAGTGTTGGACCGACTTCCGTTCGCGGGTAGGCTCAAACCCTCGCGAGATCGTTGCGGCTTCCTCTTTGCACGGAACCTACTTCCAAGATGGTGAGTACAATCTCTACTAGCTTGGTTATAGTCTTAAAATCCGTAGTCATCCTAGTTTATTCTTACCCGTATATTACATTTACACCGCCGATACATGTTTTACAGTGTTAACGAACTGATTGTTATAGAATTGTTGCACACTTATAGCAGATTGGACAAATATTAACGGTTTCGGTCCAGCGCTGTTGAGTATGGGCTACAGACAGGTTGCAGCTAACGAGCGCGAATAATTGAGTTTAATTAGTGTCTTGACTGTGTATGGGTTGTATATTTTTTGTTTCCTACAGCTTTAAATGAGAACTGTAACCTGACAGTGTCTTGTAAGTCACCGACCTTATTTACAACTTCAGTATTGTTCTCAGATGTAGGTGGTTAACGTTAGCTGTGATGCTACTTAGCTTTAGCCTCTCACAGTAGCAGGGTTTCTGCAGCTAGGAGACAACGTGGGTGTTAGACTGGCATCAATTTAGGTTACTGTGGTCAGATGAAGTTAAAAGTTGCTATGTAAAGCAGTGTAATGATTTCAGTTTCTTTCGGCCGTGTTGAAGGAGCATAAACTGGTGGTCAGAGGAACCCCAGGTCTTGTAGTTCTGCTAACTGGAGCAAAAAAAAGTTAACGTGAGCTGCCGATGCACAGATAGTCCAGAGTTAACATCTTTTAAATACACATACAAACAGTAGAACAATCGGATATCATATCTCTGTATAAATGCATGGATTCAAGAATTCAGTGTCAGACCTGGTGCAGGTGGTTCAGCGAGGCTGAACTGTTGTTCAGCATCAAGGAAACAGTCTGTTCATTGGCCTGAGGCTGTTTGAATGGTCATTATCTTCACTTTTAAAGTTAAAATCATTTAATACAAATACTTAACATAAATGCAGTGTACCGATCTAGTAACTATCTGGGTTGGATATCGCGTGTTGATTCAGTAAAGCAATTCTTTTGAAGTTTTCGTATGTCTGACAATGTGTGTGTTCTGTGTTTTCAGTCTCTGGTCATCCCTGAGAAGTTCCAGCACATTCTTCGTGTTCTCAACACGAACATTGATGGTAGGAGGAAGATTGCCTTCGCCATCACTGCCATCAAGGTACATTTGTCTCAGGGAACCACCAGCCTTTTGTTAATGGTTCAATGTGGAGGCAGAGGAGGTGATTTTTCGGATTATTGCATCCAGTACTAAGTTGGTCCCCGTTTGCTGTTTCTCAGGGTGTTGGCAGACGTTACGCCCATGTCGTCCTGAGGAAGGCAGACATCGACCTCAACAAGAGGGCTGGAGAGCTGACTGAGGAGGAGGTGAGGATACAGAAGTCACACATATCAGGAAAAGTTGTACAACTAGCTCAAACTGTCAAGTGGGACACGGAGCATAGTGAAAAGGGACCTGCTTAGATCCTGTGTCAACATTTAGAGAGCTAAGGATAACTGAACAAAGTTCTCTTATAAAGATTAATCTTCCCACCATAACCGGTCATCATTTTGTTTCCCCTGCACTGGAGGTGTTATTTTAATGGATTCCTAGTAAATTAGAACAGGGCAGAAAGCAGATAATCTGAGCAGTTACTGTCTTTAATTAAAGTCCCACTCCAGTCACATGAAAACTCCGCTATGAAAAACAAACTGTCCAACTGTTTTCTTTTCATGAAAAAGTTCAGTAAACCATGGAAAGAGGTTTGCTCATCATTGTAAACTCAAAGATCTCAATTCAGCCGTTTGTTTGAGCCTCAGTTTGAACCAGACTAAGATGAGTCTGTTTTGGTCTTGGCTGACTTCAGGTCAGTGTTTTCAGGTATCAGGTTTTAACAGGTGGCGCCAAGCTCTGTATCTTCAAATTGAATAGATTGGTTTGGATTTTCAACGCAGATAATCTTGTTCAGGAAGTGAACCTACACCAAATTAACAACACCCTGTTAGTGTGTATAAAAATGTGTTTTATACTTTAGGTTTCATGATGGATAAATTAAATTACATTACGTTTCACATAAAAAGAAGTAAACTACGCCATGACTTTTTAATTTAATAACATAGCAGCAAATGTTTTCTGATTCCTTGCAATAGTGGTTTAGAAAACATGAAAAGTTCCCACTGATGGTAGTTCACAAACATGTCTGACTGCAGGTTTATGTACAGCCGACAGTTTATTATATCCACTGAAGTACAACAAAGCAGACTAGTTATGCAGTAAATCCTTTTTATATAACCTGACTATGTTAATGGAGACTGGGACCACTTTTTTAATTCTTAGGTCATGTTGTGCTTCCTTTAAAAGTTCCTGTGCATTAACAGCAGTATTTGTTACACAGGTCGAGAGGGTGGTGACCATCATGCAGAATCCTCGCCAGTACAAAATCCCAGATTGGTTCCTGAACAGGCAGAAGGACGTCAAGGATGGCAAATACAGCCAGGTAGGTGGCAACTCAGTAATCTTGGCTTTTAAAAGGAGATAAACCAGATTTATCATCTTCATTAAACGTCTGACATTCAACTGTGCCGTGCATCACAAACTGCTGCATTAAACGAAAAAGAATTTCCGTCCAACAGAACATGTTGGGTCCAGGCTCTGAGTCCTAAACATGAGCATCAACATGAGGTTTAAAACCCACCTGAGTAAAGTCAGTGGAGGACTCGGTTTCTTCGTTTTCCATATTGAACCTTTATTGGTTATTTCATGTCTTACTGTCATAATAAGCTACAGCATAGGTGCAGAACGTAACATCAAAAACATCGACGCAGTTATCACAGTAAGATTTGTTAAAGTCAAAGTTTCAGTCAATTTTCACTTTCTGAATCGAAGTAAAGACTAGAAGAGTAATAAAGAGATGTTTGGTTTAGTCAGTTCAAAAATGATATTGATACAAAGCCAAATGTTTGGTTATGAGGAAATGATGCATTGTTTATATTATCTCAAGCAGCCAGAAAACATTTCAATCACTCAATATAATAAATTTATGACGGCGCAGGTGTCCGCATATTCTT
Organism: Ctenopoma multispine; assembly: GCA_034779795.1. Classification (NCBI taxonomy): domain Eukaryota; kingdom Metazoa; phylum Chordata; class Actinopteri; order Anabantiformes; family Anabantidae; genus Ctenopoma; species Ctenopoma multispine. Next base: position 840,840 of record JAUYWH010000003.1, read on the forward strand.
TGAACACACCCGAATAAAGTCATTGTTTCAAAGTGACGGATTAATAGCAGCACATCTCCTCCTTGCTGCTGTTGGCACAGATCAGTTTCCTGTTATTACATCCAAGTATCTGCATTTAAGTTTACTTTACTCACTTGCTGCTACTGGTAGGTGTGAGACATTAACACCACGTTTGTTGACACAAGCTGGAGGCAGTTTCCAGAGAAAGATGTTTCTATAATGTGAAGTATGAAGCAGAAATGAGAAATACTTCAGAAAGTTATTTATATCTCGGACGTTTAAACACGTTTGGGGGTTTTTTCTGTATTAGATGCTTGTCTGAGCCTTGTACACACAACCATGGGTCATGTACTAAAACTCAAGCACTTTGCTTCTGAGCGTGTACCAAATAAAAACAGATTGACAGGGTCCAGACCTTGGAGTTACAGAGTAGAAATGATCATAGTAACCTGCCAATATTAAGTCACAGTGGGAGAGAAGTAATTTAGTCTCATTACCATTTATTTATGTAGTTCCAGTGCTTATGTCAGGATTTCTTGTTCTGGTAAGGAATGACACACGTCTTGTGTTTTGCCTCAGGTCCTCGCCAACGGTCTGGACAACAAGCTGAGAGAAGATCTGGAGAGGCTGAAGAAGATCAGGGCTCACCGTGGTCTCAGGCACTTCTGGGGGTAAGAAACTAAATCTTCCCACTTTGTCTTCACACGTTGATTTGCATGTTTGTAGTTCTCAGATTCTGAAATGTTAATTTAATATCCAAACAGAGAGTTGGCAGCAGAAGTGCTCAGTGATGAATGTGAAATCCTGATGGTTTGGTTTACAGTGAATCAAATTCACTGATTCACTGTAAACCAAATCTGATATAATCTGATAACAAGGTTGTATGTTAAATATGTTGGATTTTAGTTTCTAGATTTAACTGTTAAAATTATCATAGATGCTGTTGTCTTATTTTAACTGTATCCTCTTCTCCTTCTCTTCAGTCTGCGCGTGCGCGGTCAGCACACAAAGACCACCGGCCGTCGTGGTCGCACTGTTGGTGTGTCCAAGAAGAAGTAAAGTCCCCTGCTTCCCTTTTTGTTTCAATAAAGCACCACAGTTCACAACACGTCTGTGTCAGTTTTACATTACTGCTTTGATGTACAAAGGTGCAGCTGTCACAGCACTGACATCACTAATCAGTCCAATAATTGTTTTAATTAAAGAGAAACTGAACATTGATACCGTGACACCTGAGCAAAATCTAGGTCTCATCATTTTAAACAAACAGTCCCGTCACACCATTGATCTTATTACTTCAGTTTATTTTGCTGCACTCACAAAAAGGGAAAAGAGTAATTTAAGAGCAAAAACGAAATATTGCATTTTTCTGTATGTACAAATCTTCCATAAAAGCTGAGGTAAGGTAGGAAAATAGATATATGGCTGCAGGACATCTAAAGTGCATGAGAAATAGGTGGCGCAGAGAAAAGTATCTGAGGCTTATGGCTTTAAAGAGATGTGATCAGTTTCATGCAAACGTGTTTTGAAGCAGGAGCTGCAGCTACATCTCAAAGTGGACAAGACCTGTGCGATTGTGTGGCTCTGGTTCTCACTAAAATCTTCATGTGTCCTTATCACAAAAAAAGGTTCAAGTGATGTTTAATACCAAAAGTTCAGTTCCAGCTGTGTTAACGCAGGATAAATGTCAGTGAAATCACATGAGAGCAAAACAAAATGTTAATGTTTTTAGGGCCAAGCTGTCGCTCAAAGTAGCAAGGAGTTTCAGTCGCTTTCCTGGAATTTAAATTGTACAAAGATTTTATAAAAGGAAATGTTCCAGCCTACAAGTCTGAATCAGTTTTTAACAATACAGTCCGTAAGATTCATATGGAAGCTAATTTCTGCAGCATTAAACTTCAAATCACACATTTACTATTTTTGACCTGTACAGTCTAACATTTGATTTAGTGTCGTTCTGAATTAACAATTCTTATATTTAACTTTTTTCTTGCCTGACTTTAGTTGTTTCTTAGTTTTATCGTGGAGAAATGTGTTGACTGTAGGAATGTACTGAAAAACTGATCCCATGTAGATTCTGCACTGAAACTACTTGTGGTTCTGGCTGAGATCAGTGGATCTCGTAGGTGCAGTAGCAGGTTCTTCAGTCTGTTTTTGTAAGATGGTACAAAACTAAAGCTAATGAGTATTAAATAAGTAAGTGGGCCCACCGGTCAGTTTGACTATAATAATCTCAGATCTCCCTAATGACAGATGAAAACAGATTATTTACAAGAGCAGCTAATCATTTTGGTCTCGATAAATCCCCCTCCCAAATAAAAACCAGTTCAGTTTACAGATTAAATAAAAACCAACTCAATGTCAGCAAATGTCTAAAAAGTATACGCTGAAGATAATAATTAAATTGTGGTGACTGAAATTGTAACTTGCAACTTGAAAAGGCGCACTCCTCTTGCTCATCCCTCTCTCTGTGGAGGAGGAGACTTCTGTTGGGGGGGTTGTTGTGGTTGCTGGTCCTTGGTGGGGGCGTAGTAAAGCTCCAGAGGCTTCCTGACCTTCCAGTATTTCTCGTTGACCAGCTCCAGAGTCAGAGAGCCGTTCAGTGTCTGCGAGGGGAACAGGAAGTGAAACTTCCCCATTAGACTTCTGTTGCTATTAAACCAATTAAAATATTTCATCACTTAATTCCTGTGGTCACCTATCATGCACAGTGCACAAATAGTCCTCATTCCATACAACTCAGTATAGCAACATGCTAAGCTAATGAAATCAGCTAACCAACTGAATTAACCTTAAAAAACTTTACTCCAGCACAAAATGAAACTCGTGTCAAACAAAACAGTGAAAGTACCAAATGTTTAAAGTGTATGTGCTGTTTTCCTTTGATAAAAGGCTCATTTTAAGGGTGATGGTGGAGCACATAAATCAACATGTGAACTTAGGGTATTTTGGGTGGAGGAGGAAACAGCAGATGCAGGTTTGAATACTCACAGAGAACTGCCCTCCTCTTGTCATGATGTAGATGGTGTACTGTTTCTCACTGATGTTGCTCAGACTCGACCCCTCCCCAACTGTTCCTCCAGTTTCTCCTGCTACTCTTTCCTCTCCTCCTCCTCCCCCCTCCTCTCGTCCTCTGTCCTCCAAGGCGATACGCAGGGCGAGGTATTTGGACAGATGGTCCACTGTGGCGTTGGCTGTCGTCTTCACATATCTGCAGAGGAAGATTTAATCAGAAATAACCTCAGATAGAGAAAGTTTTCCTTTCATTTATCCAGTGAAGTTTTTCTTCCTTAGGCAGACTGATAACTGATGTATAATGTGAATCCAGGGCATCCCACAGTGTTTTATAAAGCAGGCCTCTAACAAAAGAATAAATAATTAAACCTTTATCAATTCTATGCACGCACTTCCGTCTCACCTGGTCTGGTTGTAGTCTTGTGCGTGGACAAGCTGTGGGTGTGGTCTGAACACCAGCTCGATCTCTGAGGCCGGCCCCTCTTTGTGGCGTCTCAAAGGAGGTGTCGGGCTCCCACTGTCTGCTTCAGGCCCCGAACCGTCGTCTGACACACGTGGTCTCTTGCGGCTCGGCCCGGCCTCCGAGGGCGTCTGACCACGAGGATGGGGGGCGGAGTCGTGGGATAGGTGTGAGCGAGTATCGCCGTTATCCTCCCCACCGCTGAAGGTGGTGTTGTCGCTCTCCTGAGTCGCCTTCTTCGCCCGGTGGTTCCTGCAGAGGTAAACAATCAATAAAATCTAACTTTACTATGAACCAAAGCAGTTTTTTTTATTCTCTCATAGTTTAGGTGCCACATCTTTCAGTCAAAACATTTGAGTTAATGCACAAGAGATAAAATCTGTTTAAACTTGAAAAGTAAAACAAACCAACAATTACTATTTAATGAGCTGAATGACATAGATGCACTCTCACCCTCAGTGTTGAAAGCAACTTGGACAAAAAGTCTCAAAGTTCACAGGAGAAATGAAAGACCGACAACTGTGTCCCAGCCTTGCTGAAAACCATTTGAAGCAATCAAAAGCTCTGCTCCAGATTTAATGTCTTACCCTAGGTATTTAAAGTCCTCTACCTTCACTATTTCTTTTCCCTGCATGTTCACCTTACCACCTGTCTCCCTCTTATTCGCCCACATGGATTCTGTCTTGCTTCTTCTGATTTTCATTCCTCTTCTCTCCAGACCTCCACCTCTCCAGGCTCTCTTCTACCTGCTCTCTGCTCTCACTACAGATCACAATGTCGTCTGCGGACATTGTAGTCCATGGAGACTCCTGCCTGATCTCTTCTGTCAACTTGTCCATCACCAATGCAAACAAAAAGGGGCTCAGAGCTGATCCCTGATGTAATCCTACCCCCACCTTGAACGCATCTGTCACACCTACCTAACACCTCACCACTGTCTCGCTGTCCTCGTAATGTCCTGCACCATCCTCACATACTTTTCTGCCACTCCTGACTTCCTCATACAGAGCCACAGTTCCTCTCTTGGTATTCTATCATATGCTTTCTCTAGGTCCACAAAGACAACTCCTTCTGACCTTCTCTATACTTCTACACACTCAGAGCAAACATTGCATCTGTGGTGCTCTTTCTCTCGGTATGAAGCCATACTGCTACTCACTGGTCACCTCTTCTTAAGCTACCTTCAACTACTCTTTCCCATAGCTTTATGGTTTGGCTCATCAACTTTATCCCTCTGTAGTTCCCACAGTTTTGCACATCACTGTTGTTCTGGATTGTGTCAGATTTAATGTACTAGTAGTATATTAGAAATCTGTTTGTAAAAATACTATAGGGTGTAGTATGCAGAAACAAATCAACTTTTCATAACCGTAGAATATTCCTGTTTATGTTTTTGCTGTGTGTTAAGAGATTGAGATAATTCAATCATGCAATAAATGTCACTGGGATGAAATTATTAACATTGAGCCAAAATATGTGGAAAGAAATTGGTTAAAGAAATGTTTTGACATCCCTACACTTAAGCTTTAAGACACACTGGCTGCCCCTTTTAGTCCCCCACCTCTCAGACCTGTAGCGGGACTGCTGGCGGAGCCCCTCCTCGATGCTGGAACTCAGCGCGTCCTTGTTGTGCAGCCTATTGAGTCGCTCCAGGACTCGGCGTTGGTGGGCCTCGTATTCATCGCGACTTGGGTAAATCTTGGAGATCAGAGCGTCAAAATTTGAATCTCTGCGGAGCGAACGCCTGGAGACCAGCTTCTTCCTGCAGGTTGGACACTCTTTGTTCCTGGGGAGGAAGCAGAAGTGGTGGCATGTTTTTTTTCTACCGCTTTCGAAAAGTAGAATCCAAATTAATAAATAATATACGTACAGTAAATATATGAACATCACACACTCAACACGTCACACTCTGGGTTTTTTAAAGTCAGCGCGATCTAAATAAAGCTATTAACAAGTAGGTGGCACAGCGAAACTGCAACTCGCGTCTACGGTCTCGACATCCAGCCAATGCCACAATGCTGCAGACCTCCCACTTCTTTCACAATGGAGTTTCCTGTACATTAGGAGCAATTCCCTGATGCCGGAAAATTAAATTTAGTATTTACTATCACTCCCTGTTGTTTTTAGACTCCCTGTTGAATGTGGAATACACTCAGCTTCCTCCTGCGACCCCTGCTCGGGAGAACATAGGGAAAGAGGCAGGTCAGTTAGGAGCCATTTCAAAACACAGTAAAAAGAGTCAAAAGAGTCCAATAGTGGAAGTCCCAGTTAGGGAACAAACATCAACAGAGAGACCCCCATTTC
>JAUYWH010000003.1:846718-856786 GCA_034779795.1 Ctenopoma multispine
TCTTAATAATAAATTGACTGAAATTAAGCTATGAGTCTACAGTTCTTTTGAAAGACAGCCTCTCGCACCACGACACAGCTTTGTGAGTGGGTTTCACTTTACAATAAAACACTGTGTCCATGTGTCAGCACTGTGATGCGCTGCATTCAAAGACACTACAGAGTGTAGGTCAGCAATGTTTTGAAGGCCCTAATCAATGTTCTCAGTTTTCTCAGCATGCTGAATTATCACTTTAATATTTTGACATTTTAAAAGCTGGTCTTTAAATGTAGTAATAATCACCCTGATCGCAGAGCGGTGACGATGCAGTCAGAGCAGAAGCGGTGCAAACACTCTTTGGTGGTCATGGTGTTCTTCAGCATGTCCAGACAGATAGGACACATGAGCTCGCTGTGCAGTGAGCGAGGAGACACGGCCACCTCCGTACCATCCATGATCGCCTCCTGCACAAAACATTCAACATGTCTCTACAACCACAAACATACTCAAAAAAGTCAAGCAACAAAGTTCAGGGATTTCATTAATTATCATACCTGATGACATCATCACTGTGGGATGATGCCCTGAGATGACTTATGTTGTGAATTGGCGCTAAATAAATGAAGCTGAATTTTATTGACATCATCACTGTGGAATAACCTCCTTTAAGTTTCCTGCTTCCTCGTGAGCTTTTCATTAAAAACAACATGTGTAACAGTTGTTTAACTGAGCCAGAGCATCACAATTAAATGCTGTGAGAAACTGACGACGTGTCAGACAAATATTTACAGGGCTGTTATTACCAGAGTTCATCTGTTTTAAACAACAGGAGGGAAGAAAAACGAGCTAATGGCTTGGTCAGTTTTTGAAAATCAACTATACCCTGCTTATTCGAGTGCATGTAAACACAGTCTATGAAAGATCTAGGGGAGCTCCCAGGGCCTCGTGGGACATACACAGAGCGAGGGTTTACCTGAGGGCTTCTATGCAGCTCGTACAGACTCAGCTCCCAGGTCTTACTGGGAGCCTGGATGTTTACAGGAGCTGCCATGGCTGCAGCTTCCCCACAATCCTCACTAGACACAGAGAGAAAGAACAAACACATAGAACTTGCACAGCGGCAACACTCAAAACTAATGGGATAAAAGATTTGTTCATTCTCAGATTCTACTTGTTAGTCTGTTGGTTGAACTGAGTGAGTTCAAGATGGGAGCATTCAACTTAAAAAAATGAATTTAAACTACCAGTCAAAAGTTTGGACACACATAGAAATGAGCATGTTTGTGAAAGGAAAGCAGATTTCCTAACATCAAATTGATCAAAATGAATGTGTGGACACTGTTCATGTTGTAAATGACTATTGTAGCTGAAAAAGGAATATTTCCAGAAACACTCTGCAAACATTAGTACTGTCTTCTAATAGCACGTTATATTTGGTGATGCAGATTTATTCATTTAAAAGGAGAACTGATCATTAGAAAACCATGTGCAATGATGGTAACAGGTCAACAACTTGTCAATATACTCTAATCGCAGCTACAGGAAGAATTATTAGTTATTGCTGCCAAAGGTGGTTCAAGCAGTTATTTTACCACAGCTGCCATTAAATTTCCCACAATTCATCTGAATATTTGGATGAAAAAACCTGGAAGATCCCTGCTGTTGGTGTTTTATCATGTTAGAAATGTTAGGTTGGTGTTTTTGACATTGGTAAAGATGTGATCACATCTCAGGACCATTTTCTGTACTTACTTTTTACAACCACCAACAAAGGTCAAAGCACTGAAGCCAACTCATGAAAACCTACTGTAACTAACCTCAGAATAAAGTTAGAAGAAAATTACACTGAAGGAACAAAATAAGTTCATTGATTGATACTACGTTGATTCTGTGGTGATATAATTGCTCTTGATTCTAATATTACCATTAAAAGCTGACTAGTGAGTCCTGTTAACACCCGGAGGAGAAGAGTGAACGTTGTTAACTTCCTGCAGAAAACAAACACGATTTAAAACCAGCAAACAAGTTTGTGAAGTTTTCCTCGTCTGCTTGTTCATCACATAAAGCGTCAGACCACTGATAAAGACGTTCAACCGAAGAGGACAAAAGCAGAAATGTAAAGTAGAAACTCACCTGACGTTTAAGTGATGGACAGCTGACCGGAGGAGACACGACCCCCGTACACAGACACACAACCTCCCAAAAACTCCTCACTAAACCCCCCCAACAACACACACTGCTGAATACTTTCTGCCTGAGACTTTACACCGTAAGAAGAGCGATTTTAATTCAGGCTGAAGCTCGCATGTAGCTTAAAAACACAAAAAAACTCAAGAGCGCAACATTTTCCGAAACCCACCAGCTAGCTAACGTTAGCGGAGGCCATCTTTCTTCTTCTTCTCCCCGGAACAACTCGCCTGCTTTGCCGGCTGCTGCTCGGTGACAGCTGCAGCGCCCCTCTGCGGCCAGTAGGCGCACTGCAACACAACAGGAGCACAGAACTAAAATCAGGAGTCACTTTATGTCAGCTACGAACAAAAATAAACAATTAATAACGGAACTAATTCATCATATAATATACAATAAATAACCATAAAACTGAAAATACCCCATGACATGTACCCAAAAGTCTGGGAAAATCTTCACAGACGTTTCTCTTTGTAATACTACACCGATCAGACAAAACATTATGACTACTGACAAGTGAAGTGAATAACAGATTACTGATTACCTCTTCATCATGGCACCTATTAGCAGGTTGGATAGATTAGGGAGAAAATGAACATTTTGTCCTCAAGGTTGATTGTGACGGCTGGACAACTGGGTCAGGCATCAATGGACATGTGAGTATCAGAACTGGACCGTGGAACAATGTTAGAAGGTGGCAGCACAAATAGACAGTCATTTGATCAGGCATGGTTTTCCAATTTTCTATTGTCTGCCGAGCCTTAGTCTCCCGTTCTTAGCTAACAGGAGCCTCCGAGGAATCGTCTGCTTCACCTTTTGTTGGGTCAATGTGTGTGTGATCAGAGATGCTGTTCTGCAAACTTCAGAACTACTCCTACTTCTTCCATTATTGTAAATAAGAATTATAAATGTACTACATAGCGTGCAGGTTGCTATAACACACCTAAAAAAAAATGTATTGATTCCAATCTGTAATTACTCAGTGCCACCCTCTGATTCACCCTTGTCTTTGTCTTTAAAAAACTAATTTATCCCTCACTGAATCGCCCTCTTTGTTTAAAGACATTAAGCAGATAAAATAGCTTTGACACCTGCCCTCCATTATTTTACAAAAGAAAACCAAACCTCCCAGTTCATATATGTACAAATGTCCCCACTCCTAATGAATGGTGACGAAGATGTGCACTTTGTGAGAACAGGAATCTGGGAGTGCTGCGGCATTGTCGTTAGCTTGTGTTTGTTTTTTAATTATCTAATTATATTTGGAATGCACTAATTGGTAGGTATCTTTACAAAGTCAAACTTGCCACACCTCACACTGAACCACCCTAACGGTGCTCAGAGGGATGAACCGGACATCTTAATCTGTGAAGTGGTGCTGACGTGTGGAAAATATGTCAGAAGAAGAAGAAGAATTTTTTCAGAGGAAGGCAGTCAACTACCAACTACTGTGGTTGTAGGAACTAAAAACATTAATGATGATTCTGCCTCAGTAGGCTTCATAAGATAAGCAAAATAAACCTATTTGTCAGGTGATGTGAGGATTATATAAGAAACTTCACATTAGACAAAGGAGTAAGTGGTCAACTTTGGTAAAAGCAAAAAACTGAATCTCCAGGTTGCTATTCTAGAGGGTGTGTAATAGTTATATTCAGATTTGTTCTCTCTTTATCTTATTAATGTGTTTGTTTTAATGGATGGAAAGTTATTGTTATTGTCGCCATGTAAAAGCACATGAAAAATGACACCAATTAAACAGTGATATCAATAATTCAACTGTTTGCTTTTGGCTCATAATTAAAGATGTGTGTGTTTGCGACTACCTGTATCATCTTGTTATAGCTCATCATTGAAACTGTGATCTTCTCTAGCATTTAAGACATAAGAGACATTAAAGAGTTCAGTGAAACAGAACGAGGCAAACGTGCATTTATCATGAATTTATTGATTAAGAAGTGAAAAAAAATTTTCATAAATGTTTAAACGTGCAGCTTTTAGCTCGACTTTACAATCCCAAGCAAAATTCTATACACTAATAATTACAATAAACATACTTTGGAATGACCACATATTCCTTTAATGTTAGAAATGTGAACACAAATGTGAATCCTGTGCACAGAGGATACAATAACTGGACCTAAAATTAATCGAGAAACATTTTTTTGTGATGTACACTCCACTTCTCACACACAAAAAATAAATAGGATAATAAATAGGATCATTTATTTAAAAGGTTAAACCTAAGCCACATTAGCCATATTAGCCACAGTTAAATGATTCTGATTAAAATAATTTGTTTGACCTGCCTTTCCTGACTTTTAAAAGAAGAACTGAATGTTCATATTTCTTACATACACGTGATAAATAAAATACTAAAATAATAAATATTTATAACTGTTACATTGTAGCTGTGTTATCTGTTTTTTTATAGAAGTACAACAGCTGTGACTAGTGTGACAGACATGAGGGTGAACTTGTTCACTACAGCAACTGCTGTGGCTGTGTTGTTTGTTCCATGTACTATTCCTGATTCTGTTCCTGTTCCTGTTCCTGTTCCTGTTCCTGTTCCGGTTCCAGATCCCGATCCCGAACCTGTTGCTGCTGTGTTGCCAGATGTGATTCTTGACACTGCAGCTCCAGCTGCTGTTGCTGCTGCTGAAGCTGCTGCTGCTGCAGCCTGTGATGCTGATTCCATTGCTGCTGTAATGTTGGCTGCATTCTGTGGTGCTGTCTGTGACACTGCCTCTATCGCTCTCTCTGCTGCCGTTGATGCTGTTAGTGCTGTTGCCTGTGCCATCTGTGCAACCCCTTGTGCCATAGCTATTGATGCTTGTGCATCTGGTGTTGATGCTGTGGCACCTGCTAATGTTTGCTGTAGTTGACCTGCTGCTTGGGCTGCCATTGTGGCAGCTGATTTGGCAGCATTTGCAGCTGCTGTCATTGAGTCTGGTGTTGCGGTTGATGATGCTGCATTCGTTGCTGCAAGTGCTGCTGTTTGTGCAGCATTGACTGATGTTAATGCTGATTGTGCTATTTTTGTTGCTAGGACTGCTGCTGATGCTGGTGATATTGTTGATGCTTGTTGTACTGCTGCTTGTGCTGCTGCATATGCTGCTTCATATGCTTGATTTGAAGCATTTACTGCCAGTTCTACTGGTGCTGCACCGGCTGCAACTAAAGCGGCAGCATTTGCTGCTACTTGTGAAGCTTTTGCTGCATTTTGTGCTGCTGTGGATGCTCCCGGGCCAGCTGCAGCTGCAGCGGCTGCCGCCGCTGCTGCAGCTGCTGCTGCTGCTGCTGTTGACCCTGCCACTGCTGCTTTCTTTGCTTTATCTGCTCCTGATACTGTGGTCACTGTTGTTAGTGGTACTGTTGTTGTTCCTGTTCCCACTGCAGGTGCATCTGCATTAGTAGGTTGGATTGGCTGCACTGTAGTTGGTGTTGATGTGTCTTGAGGTACAGGTAGTAGTTCAGCTTTTGCTGCATCTGCGGCTGCTGTTGCAGCTAATGCTGCTGCTTTTGCTGCTGATTTCATTATATTTGTGCTGCCTGCCGCTGCAGCATCTGATTGTGCTTCTGTTGTAATTGCTGTTGCTCCTGCTATTTCTGCCACTATTTTTGCTTTTGCTATTGCTGAAAGTGTTGCCCCTGACACACCTGACACTTCTTGTGCTGTTGACAATGCATCTAATGCTCCTTGGGCTGCATTTTCAACTGTTATTGCGGCTTCTTTAGTTGCATTAATAGCTTCTGATGTTGCTGTTCCCATGGCTGCCGTTGTTGCTGCCACTGCTGCCTTTCTTGCTGCCATTGCAGCAATTGATGATGCCTCTGCTATATGTGCTAATACAAGCGTTGTTGAGGGTGGTGCTGTTGTTGATGCTTGTAGTGCTGCCAACGCTGCTGCGTCTGCTGCATCTGCAGCATCTGTGGCTGCTTTTTCAGCCATTGTCACTGATGCCTCTCCTGCTACTAATAATGTGGCAGTTTTAGCTGCTACTTGTGCAGCTCGTATTGCAGTTTCTACTTCTTTGGATATTGCTGCTCCAGCGGCTGCTGCTGTTGAGGCAACTACAGCTGTTGCTGCTGCTGCTGTTGCTGTGGATGTTGCTACCAGTGATGCTATTGCTATTGGTTGCGTGGATTGTGTCTGTGGTATAGTAGGTGTCATTGGCTGTATTGTTGTTGTTGGTGCTGTTACATCCAGCAGTGCTGCTCCTCCTGCTGCTGCTGCTGCTGCTCTAGAGGCAGCACCTGCTGTGTTTGCTGCATTTATCGCTTCTTTAGCTTGTTCTATGGATGCTCTTGCCATTTTAGCTGCTGTCTCTTCTGATGATGCTGCAACCACAGCTGCAGTTTCTGCTACTGATTTAGTTCTATTTGCAGTTTCTGCTGCCATTGACGCTGCTGTCTCAGCTGCAACTATTGCTAATTTAATTGCAGCTGCTGTTTCTACTGATGTTGGTCCTATGACTGCAGCTTCAAGTACTAATTTTAGGGCTTCTGCTGCTGATTCTGCTTCCTGTGCTGCTATGTTTGCCGCTTGAATTGCAGCAGCTGTAGTTTGTGGTGTTGCTCCGGAGGTTTCAATGTTTGCTGCTAATCCTGCTGCTGTTGCTGCTGCATTTGCTGCTGCTGTTGCTTTCAGTGTTGCTGCAACAGTTTGTTCTGCTAATGTTGCTGTTGCTGCTGGTGCTGTTGCTGCTGCTTTTATTGCTGCAGTTGCAGCCGCTATAGCTGCATCAACTGCATTTCTGGCTGCTTCTGCTGCTGTTGTTGGCAATGTCTTCCCTTCGATTACACCAGAGGAAGCAGCAACCGCTGCTAGTGCAGCTAGTGAGGCATTTTCTGCAGCTGCTGAAGATTGTCCTGCTGTGGCTGCTGTTGTTGCTGCTGCTGCTGCTGCTACTGCTGTTGCTGCAGCTGCTGCTGCTGTGGCTGCTGCTGTGGCTGCTGCTGTGGCAGTTTGAAGGTTTAGCGATTTGTTTGTATATGATGTTGTTGTAGTTTGCATAATTGTTGTTACTGTTGTTGGTGTCGCTGTAGGTTGTTGAGGTGTTATTGTAGCAAGGGCCGCTGCTCCTGCTGCTTTTCCAGCAGCTACAGCTGCCTTTGCTGCTGTTGCTGCTGCTTGAGCTAATACAGCAGCTTCTGTAGCCTTTTCAGTTGCCATTTCTTGAGTTGTTGAATTTGCAGCAGCACTTGCGGCCTGTGCTGCTTGTACTGCTTTCGCTGACACTGTTGCCGCAATTTCTGCTGCAGTTTCTGCTGCTACAATTGTTAATTGCATTATTGCTGATTCTGGATTTGTTCTATTTGTAAGACCTGTCAATATGCTCTGTATTTCTGCTAGAGCTACTGCTGCAGCCACTGCTCCTTCTCTTGCAGCTGCAGCAGCTGCATCTGCAGCAGCTGCTGTTGTTGCAGATGCAGACTTGTTTGCTGCTTCTGCTGCTTTATCTGCTGCAACTGATACATTTGATGATGCCTCTGCAATTTTTTCTGCTATCTCTGCTGTCAATGCTGGTGCTGCTCTAGCTGCTAGTACTGCTGCATTTGAAGCTTGTTTGGCTGCATTTGCTGCTTTTTGTGCTATTGTTGCTGCCTGCATTGGTGAAAGGTTTCCATTTATCACTGCTGCAGAAGCCAAGGCCGCTTCCTGAGCAGCTGTGGCAGCTGCATCAGCAGCAAATGCTGCTGCTTCAGCAGCTGGTCCTGTGGTGGCTGCTGCTGCTGCTGCTGCTGTTGCTGCTGCCGTTGCTGCTGTTGCTGCAGCAGCTGCTGCTGCTGTGGCACTTGCTGCTGCTGCTGCTGCTCCTGGCCTGCTTGTGTTTCTTGCTGGGACCGTTGTTATTGTCGTTGTAGGTGCATTTGTGGTGGCTGGGATTGCTGCTGTGGTTGTTGGTGTAGATGTAGGCTGTTGAAGTGTTAATGTCGCATTGGCTGCTGCTGCTGCTGCTTTCCCTACAGCTACAGCTGCATTTGCTGCTTTTGTTGCTGCTTGAGCTAATACAGCTGCTTCTGTAGCCTTTTCAGCTGCCATTACTTGAGTTGTTGAATTTGCAGCAGCACTTGCAGCTTCTGCTGCTGACACTGCTTGCACTGACACTACTGCTGCAATTTCTGCTGCAGTTTCTGTTGCTACAATTGATAAGTGCAATATTGCAGATTCTGCATTTGTTCCATTTGTTGTACCTGCTGATGTTAACACTCCCTGTATTTCTGCTAGAGCTTGTGCTGCCGCTGCTGCTCCTTCTCTTGCAGCTGCAGCAGCCTCACTTGCAGCAGCTGCTGTTGTTGCAGATGCAGCCTTGGTTGCTGCTTCTGCTGCCTTATCTGCTGCAATGGATATATCTGATGATGCCTCAGCAATTTTTTCAGCTGTTGAGGCTGGTGCTGCTCTAGCTGCTAGTACTGCTGCATTTGAAGCTTGCTTGGCTGCGTTTGCTGCATTTTCTGCTATTGTTGCTGCCTGCATTGGTGAAAGTGTTCCATTCATTACTGCTGCAGAAGCCAAGGCTGCTTGTTGGGCAGCTGTGGCAGCTGCATCTGCTGCAGCTGCTGCTGCTTCAGCAGCGGGTCCTGTAGAGGCTATTGCTGCTGCTGCTGCTGTTGCTGCTGCTGTTGCTGCTGTTGTTGCAGCTGCTGCTGTTGCTGCTGCTGTGGCACTTGTTAATGCTGCTGCTGTTGTGCTTGTTGTGTTACCTGCTGGGACCATATTTGTAGATGTCATTGTTCCTGCTGTGGTTGTTGGTGTAGATATAGGTTGCGGAGGTGTCACTGCTGCAATGGCTGCTGCTGCTGCTGCTTTTCCAGCAGCTACAGCTGCATTTGCTGCTTTTGTTGCTGCTTGAGCTAATACAGCTGCTTCTGTAGCCTTTTCAGTTGCCATATCTTGAGATGTTGAATTTGCAGCAGCACTTGCAGCTTCTGCTGCTGACACTGCTTGCACTGACACTACTGCTGCAATTTCTGCTGCAGTTTCTGCTGCTACAGTTGATAAGTGCAATATTGCAGATTCTGCGTTTGTTCCATTTGTTGTACCTGCTGATGTTAACACTCCCTGTATTTCTGCTAGAGCTTGTGCTGCTGCTGCGGCTCCTTCTCTTGCAGCTGCAGCAGCCTCACTTGCAGCAGCTGCTGTTGTGGCAGATGCAGCCTTGGTTGCTGCTTCTGATGCTTTATCTGCTGCAATAGATATATCTGATGATGCCTCAGCAATTTTTTCAGCTGTTGATGCTGGTGCTGCTCTAGCTGCTAGTACTGCTGCATTTGAAGCTTGCTTGGCTGCGTTTGCTGCTTTTTGTGCTATTGTTGCTGCCTCAATTGGTGAAAGGTTTCCATTTATCACTGCTGCAGAAGCCAAGGCTGCTTGTTGGGCAGCTGTGGCAGCTGCAGCTGCTGCAGCTGCTGCTGCTTCAGCAGCTGGTCCTGTGGTGGCTGCTGCTGCTGCTGCTGCTGTTGCTGCTGCTGTTGCTGCTGTTGCTGCAGCTGCTGCTGTTGCTGCTGCTGTGGCACTTGCTGCTGCTGCTTTTGAGGGGCTTGTTGTGTTTGTTGCTGGTGTTATCGGAACCATTGTGGTTGTTCTTGCAGGACACCTGAGTTTCAGGGTTCCCTCAGCCAGCTGGCAGTTGGATGCTGTTTTCAAAATAAAAATGTGGTCAAATCTATTTGTGTACCTCAAATTTAGATTTCCTTTTTTTATTTGTTTTCATTAAATATATTTTACTTACCCATTAATATCAAGACAGTGATAAAAGTGTTGATAATCATCATGATTGTCTACTGTTCTCCTTTGCTTTCTTTTCTCTTTTTCTTATCTTTTCCTGTAAGAAAATAAAAATGTCTCTATGAATATTGTTGGTAAAATGATTGCATGCTTCCACTTTTTATATGTGTATA
>JAUYWH010000003.1:856886-881443 GCA_034779795.1 Ctenopoma multispine
AGTCTGCATTTGGAGACTCTAGGAACCACAAGAAGACCAGCACTCTGAGAGCGAAGTGCTCTGCTGGGATAATAAGGATAATAATAATCAACAGTATTTCAAAATGAAAAAAATATTATCTGGTCATATAAGTCATGATAAATAATAAAACGTAATTTTAATAAACTGCACCTTGCACAATATCACAGTTTCTCTGGTATTGTAGGTTATTGATAGGGGCCAAAACTCAGTTTTGCTGATTTACAAAACCTTTTTTTGCTTTATCATTGGACTAAAGTGTCTAGAGAACTCCCTTCTTTCTCTCTCTCTCCCATATTTTATAATATGATGCGTAAAACCATTTTTGAATAGTTTTTAAACTGCAGTTTTCCATACCAAAAAGAAAATTATCCTGTTTTTGTAGCTAAATGCAAGAATGTGGTATTTCATCTTTACTACCAGCCACAAAAAGGGTTACATCCTACACCAAGATGGTGTTGCTGTTCTACATGCATCACATACAGTAAATAAGTTCAATGTAATCTCATGTCCACAAAAGAAAAGACTAATAAAACATATACAGTGTGACTATGAGTAACTAAATAACAAGTTTCGATTGTCAAAATGAATAATTACAGTAAACTGAACAGATGAAGATAAGGAGTGATGTGTAAATTCACATGACCCATTTTGTGTTTTGTTTTTAATTTCAATGAAATTGAAAAAAAAACACAGATCAACAAACACTTAATTATGTCGTGGGATAACTTTGAAAAAAGCCATTTTGATCACTTGACCCGTAGGCGTCTACAGTCACACTGGCATGATCGTAGATTGAAAAAAATCACATAGATCGAGTAAGCTTTTTTGAGATACAAACATGTGAGGAGTGGCACACACAAAAAAAAGAAAACACAACACCCTTGACTACACCCGCCTATTGTTTATTTTATGTCAATTATATCACGGTTTGGTCTTATTCAAAACATTTGTTAACATTTTCAACTCTTAAAAAGATTTGTTAAGCATATGTTTTTGGGTTTTACATATACATTTACTGTATATATAGATATATAGATATCTATATATCTATATATATATATATTCAACAAATCTAAGTTTATATTTTTCTTGGGTAAAAAGTGTTGATATATCAACAGTATTTCAAAATGAAAAAAATATTATCTGGTCATATAGGTCATGCTGTTGTGAATGGTCACAAAGCTGATATAAAAACTATAATACAAAAATATTAAGGAAACAAAAAATAGGCAAAATGAAAATAGGCCTAGAAGCCAAAGGGTTAAATCTCACTTAGATAATCCTAGCTGACATATGAGAGGGAGGGCATACTCTCACCAGTCTACCACTAACAAAAACTAAAACTGATAAATTGTCAAACAGTCTACAATAGAATGTCCCTCAATCAGTTTCTGTCAACTTTTCAACCAATAAAATAAGCATAAACAGGATGACCACAATTGACACAGAACAAAAAGATTACTCATTCAAACCACATCTTTGCCCTGTATGGATATAAAAAGTGCTGATATTTGTTCAGTGGGACACATCACATATAGGATAGCAAACAGGTGGAATCAGCGAGCATCGCAACAGTCACGGACATCTCCTCACCCAAAAAAAATCTGTAAGTTTTAACCATGATTATTTGTTCAGTTTTAATAATGTAAAGTAATTATAAAACTTACATGTCTATTATTTACATTTGGTGTTAATTATTTTATAGTTTTTTTTGCACAATTTATTTATTTATAGAAGTCCAGAAGTATATTGAGAAACCAGTTTTTCATGCTTAATACTTTTGATATTTCATTTGTAATGTGTCAAAACTATGCAGGTATATGATAGCTGGCTTTTTTTATTAATAGAATATGTGGTAGTAGTCTGCATTTACAGCTATACAGTTATCTAACATACACAATACACTAAAAGTAATAAAATATGCTGAACCTACCATGAATTTTATAATAACACTTTATGCTAAGAGTACATTAAAAACAGGAATTTGTGCATTTAATACTACATGAACTATTAGAACTTTACAAAATAAACAATATCTTATGTGTGTGTAGTGCTACAACTAAGTTATTTGAATTATGACTTCTGAGTTATTGATTATGTTGATGACGTCCTACATAAATGTCACAGTGGTGCAAAAGTGTTCATTAATTGAGCATTACTCAATCATAACTTGTTTATGTTTTGACTTTGGTCATGTTTATGTGACTATTTAGACATCTTCTTCTTCTTCTTGATTGACAAGAGTTGTAAAAATGATTAACTAAGCATCACTTTATCATGACTCCATTATGTTTGTGGCCCTTCTAATAAAGTGGTGACATTCTCCTTTTAATAATAAAATAAAATAAAAAACATCATTAATGATGGACAGGAAATTAGATTTATTAAGCATGGTGTGTTTGTAAAAATTATATTGCTTTCTTATAAATGTGAAACACTATATGAAAATTAACTTCTCAATTAATGTTAGTCAGTGTAATGAAAGAGGTAAAAGATAAAAAGCTGGAAAATCTAAAGTGGTTGAAGATAATACTGGTTGATACTTGTGCACCACTGTGACTGTGAATAAGACATGAACATTCTGAATAACTCAGATGATGCAAATACTTTAATTTTAGTATTAATTATTGTACTGTTCTTGCATGAGATACTGACTATTTTGTGAAGTCATGATAGGTCACATAGTATGACATGCACTAATTCATGATTTTTCATGTACTCTCACCATAAAATGCAACCAATTTAGTAAATTAGCAAATTACAAAAATAGTTTATAAGATAAGCCTCATGTCTAATATATAAATATTAAGCTGCAGTTGAATCTAAACTGAATCTAAGAAAACTCAATGACTATATTTTTACAACAGAAAAACATTTTCTCACGATGATGATGAAGATCTGTGTCATTCTTCTGTTTGTTGGTAAGTTTAAATGATATAATGTCAAGAAAATACTGAATGCAATAGTGTTAAATGTGGGATCAAAAACTAAATGTTACACTGTTCCATCCATGTTGCTGCTGAACAGCCTCAGGCAATGCACAAACGACAGCCATCCCGTCAACTACAACTGCACCAGCCACAGCTGCAACCACAGCAACTCCAACAACCACAACCTACCTAACAGCAACCACAACTGCCCCAGCAGCAACCACAGCAACTCCAACAACCACATCTTCCCTGATAGTAAGCACAGCTGCCCCAACAACCACAACTTCCCTAACAGTAACCACAACTGCCCCAGCAGCAACCACAGCAACTCCAACAACCACAACTTCCCTAACAGCAAGCACAGTTGCCCCAACAGCAACTTTAGCATTCCCTTCCACCACAGCTGCTACCACAACTGTGACAACAATCACAACAGGTGGACCAACAACCACAGCTGCCCCACCTGGTGGAGCCACTCCGCCAGGTAGAACAACCACAGCTGTTGGGACAAAAACAGCTGCTGCACCAAAAACTACTGCCTCTTCTGCTGTCACCAACAAAACAAGTTTCCTTTTAGTCATAGCAGTTGTTAAAACAGTTGTTTGGAATTAGAAACTGTACTGAAACACCACCTATTAACACACCGCGTAATGTCTACGAAGAAACTAAGGAATTTGATGTAACCTAATACGCTTTAGATCCGGCATCCCTTAACTGTGCCTTTGCAACTGTAAAATCAAATTTACAATAATTTTATGGCAACAGATGATACGCTGTGCAATTAGATAGACTGACAACCTTTCTCTTCATTTCAGCTCTTATGTGTAAAGTATCTAGTTCTGTCTCTGTATTTGATTTCATTGTACTGAATGTTGTGATAATGCTTGCTATGATCAACAGGTGTCTAAATACAGTGCATTAAAACTTGAAAACCATGGTATTAATGTTGTGTTTTTAGGACAGCATTTTACAGCGTGTGAGTCTTAAAAAACAGAAATCAGCAAAACTGCTTTAACAGATGGCCACAAATCTGTGTTTCTACTACCAAATCAAATCCATATATAATGACAAACAAATAGGATCTGTACTGATGGATTCAATGAAAGAGATTAAATGCAATGAAAAAATGCGTAACGTATCCCGAAATATGTATAATCTGCGCCACATAAGCTTATATATTAATGAATTGTAGTAATGACTAAGATACTGTTAAATTATTGATAGTGACAATGATTGATGTTTAATTAAATATGAACCACTGAATGTACGATATTGATACATACCGAAAAAGCAGTTGGACACATCCTTGATTCAAATATTTTTCAGTTGCCAAGTTATTTTTGTAATGAAAATATAACAATTTAAGAGCATTTCTTATTCGTCAGTGCTTTAATTTTTCAGTTTCTTCAGCTAAAACTGATAAGACTGGCAGCTTTTGCAATATACAGTATATCTCAATTGATTTCTTTATTAGAGCATATGGGACCCTTCACCCCCCAGAAGACTTATGTTGGTGTGGGATTCTTATTTTGTTTACAGTGTCAGTTGATGTAAGAGAGAAATTGGCCAGATATTTTGATGGGTAATCCAGAAATGACAGTGTAAGTCTGAATGCTGGATCACATTTTAAAGCTGTTGTTTCAGTATGCAACAACAATGTAGAGTCAAGTGCCAAATTATAATTACCAAGTTATTATGTAATATCAAATATAACCACAGGACAAGTCTTACTTCCCTGTAGCAGTCTATCAGAACAGGTTTAACTTGTTCCTATAATTATTCTGCTGCCTTATCTTTGCCACTATGACTGTGCTTTGCTGCTTGCTGACTTGTGAATTTGACTTTGCACCCAGCCCCTGGAAACCTCATCAACAGCCTCTAGAGATTTATAACACATAAACACATGTAACGTATATGCAGTCACTTCAAAAACAAGATCATTTACAATGTCAGGAAGTGTGAATGGAGCTAGTTCATTGGGCTGCCAAATCATATGGAGCTATGCCATTTCTAATTACTTTGTGTACTATTGCTTTCAACTGTAATTGAATTTTTCCTGGGTCTGTTACTTTATCTTCCCTGTTCTCCATCTCTTCCCTTCTCCTTAATTCTTTATTTATTATTACAACTCTCTCAACAAAACATGCAGGTAATTTACTCTCATTGGAAGCTTCAAATCCAATGCCAACTTCAGCCTCATTGGCAACCACTATAAGATTTTAATTTTATTAGGTAAACTTAATTTAATTAGTTCTCAATTTTTTTTAAGAACAAAAAAAAAACTAGAAACTACTTGGGGGCAAATGTGGCACAGTTGGTAAAGGAGCCATCTATGGATGTAAGTGTTGGTGGTTTGCTTCCTGATTTGTTCAAATGTCAAAGTGTCTCTGGACAAGACACAACAAATGGTTCACATCAACATAAAAGGGCAGACACGCATGTGTCAAGTTGGCCAGATTCCCTTCATGAGTAAAAAAGGAAGTCAACACACATTCACAACAAGAGTAACAACAATGAGATGTGTATGTGCAGCAATCAGCATAAGTAAAAGTTAAACAAAGCTCAGCTAATGATTATATGAGGCTTCAACTGCCTGGATTCTTTTGATAAACTGCAAAACTGTTATTTTTCTTTAAATAGGATATAACTTATTTTTGTATTGATGCCCCTAGACCACAACTCATGGTATGATATACCCTGCATTAGAATTTGACACCATGTTTGCGCAGAATGAGAACAAAGGTCTATATCACTTACTGTACATTTCAGGTGAGCTAAGAAAGGAACTCAATACACCAGAATGAACAATAGCATTTACTGCATGATCCAAAAAATTTCAGCATAAATAATGTTACTGTTGTATAACAAAAACAGACATAACTATATGAAGGGGGTGCCTTACCTTATTCACAGCTTTTTCCACCTCTGTCTTCTTACTCTATAACATCCTGGAACCTACTCAGCACAATGTTTTCTGTCATTTCTTGCTTCTCTTGCTTCTCCATATTCATACAACCAGTGCTTAGACATAACTTCCAGAGACAGGCCTTGTTTCTCCAAGATACTGTACTTGTTGTGTCACCCATCCATCCCAGCATCCTCCTGGCAAAACCCAGGAAGACCCAGGAAGAAGAACACTCTATATTAAACATATATCATTGTTTAAATGTTCAGTCTAAAAATGTTTTCAAGACTTTTCAACTAAATACATTTAAATTATAAATGAAGTGGTTGCACCTGACAGAGGACAGAGACGTAGGACATAAATGATGTGTATGACTTGTATGGGATAAGTCATTCACATCATTCATGTCTTTGTTGAGACGCTGATGTCACCTGCTCTGTGTGGACATAAAAACTGATATTTGTTCATGGCGAACATGGCAGAGCAAACAAAAGGATACTGAGCAGGTGAAATCAGAGAGCAGCTGAGAGTTGTCTATCTTCTGTTATAGACAACTCAGTAGAAGACATATACTAAATATTCAGTAATATATAACGTCATTTGCGTTTGCATTCGTTTGCCGTGGCCTGCTCAATAATCCAGCTATTATACCTATTTATGTAGCTAAAATAGACATACCGGCAATCTCTCTAACCTACTGCACCTTTAAAAAATTCTTGAAGCCCATCCTCACCCAGACAGAGAACAGATACTTGCCACATCACAACTGGGCCTTAAATCTGCATTGCATGCACCCACGTTAAGCTATGGTGGTTAATCTAACAGGCGTTTTCATCAGAGATCCAGTCCCTGTATTATGTCATTAATCTCACGCATGGTTACAGTTTCACAACTGCTTTGAATAAAAAAACTTGTCTTTCCAGCTAATGTAACATGGTGTCAGAATAAACTGTGTGTAGGTGTGAATGTGCAGACAAGTACTGGAAAGCAAGGTGACTGGGTGAGCACTCCCCCAAAAACAGGTAATTACTTGAGTTGGCCAGATGAAGGGAGAGGAAAGTTGAAACAATCCATATTATTTAGAAATTGTATGATTTGAATTGATGTAACACTTCACTATCTCCCAGTTACAGAATGGTTTACAGGCTGAACGTTTGTTTCTCATGGAGGTGAAACGATTCTGATCAGATTTCACACATCTGCAGAAGAATAACAGGAAAATCAAAATATTGTTTTGTTGCACAAGTTGATGCAGGTTGATTCATTTCCACTTTCATGGCAAGAGGTGAGACTGTTTGGGAGGGTGCAGATGGAACCTGTTTCTTTTGTATCCAAGCTTCTCCTCTTCCCAGGCCGCTCCTGTTTGGAAATCTTTTGTTGCAATAAGGGCACTGGTGGCATTCACAGTGCGAAAACAACTAAGCCTGCAACTTGGATGGATTTGAAGTGATAGCAAATAGTGCAGTTACATTAGTTAGGGGGGTAATTAGGGATCCCCTTTAAAGTTCCTATAAGTATTCTTCTGCATAGCATATGGCTGCATTTAATAATAATAATAATAATGTGCTTATCTAGAATGTCACACAAATACAACAGTTTTGTTCAAAATAGTTCAGTTTATTCAGCATTTTTGTCAGCACCTTCCGATAAAGATTAACTCTTGTTTCTCTTCCCACCTATTGTGTGGTGCAAAAAACAACACATAGGTTGCATATTAATGACAAGAACTAGGTTGCAAAGGAGTATGCTTGGTGACAAACATTGTTTCCTTAACGGGGTACACCCTGGATGGACTGTGCATTTATCAAAGTACAGACAAATCATTCACACACATTATTATCAGATAACCTAACTTTCATGTCTGTGAAATGTACGAGAAAAACACATGCAAGCATGAGAAATGCAAACTCAACCAAGACAGGCCAAAGCTGGTCAGTTGGGTGGACCCTAACAACCATCTTACTGTGAGAAAACCACCACTGCATCTCTTAGTAACTCAAAAAAAAAAAATCCAACATTCTGTATAAAATAAAGTCACACGACCGGTTTATTTAAACTTAAGCTTTTAAACCACACAAAAAAAACAAGTCTGAATCAGGTAGCCACACCTGATAAGACAACAAAAACATTAGTCATTCAAATCGTTAATTTCTTTCTTCAGAAACTGATGCCATCTTACCTGCTCTGTGTGGATATAAAAGCAACTGCTTTTACATCAACATCAATGAGCAAACAAGAAATTATACTAAGCAGGTGAAATCAGAGAGCATTGCAACTTCAGTGACGGACAACGGATCACCAGAAAAAAGTCTGTAAGTACTTTAAAGAATAAAAGTTGTTTTTATGTGATGTAAATATTAGATTTAACATTGTTATTTTTATCGGAATAATGTTACATGTAGACTGTTTTGCATTTTGGTTACATAGCTTGTACATTTACAAAATTTACAAACCAAATTTTTTGTGTTTAAAAGAAAAGTATGATAGTTAAAAAAGCATTTTATTGTTGATTATAACTTAACTTTTAAAGTCTGGCATATAAAGTACCAAAATAACCAATTAGAGTCCAAAATAAAATCCAGTTCTACAGGCAAAAAATCAGTTGTAGATAAAACAAAAATCTAATTTTTTTAATTGAAATTTTTGAAAGCAGCAGATATAAATACCCCCATGAGTGATAATGAAGGTCTCTGTCCTCCTTCTTCTGTTTGTTGGTAAGTTAATTTAATTTATCATATAGAAAATATACTATAATCAAAAGGTGTAAATGTTGGAATAAAGAACTGAATGTTATACTGATCAATCCATGTTGATCTGGGACAGCCTCAGGCCACACAAAAACCACAATTCACTCCCCATCAAAAACTACAACTGCTCTGAGAACAACCATAGATGCTACAACCACAACTGCCCATGCAACCACTGCAGCTGCTCCAAGAGCAACCAAAGATACTACAACCACAACTGCCCATGCAACCACTACAGCTTACCAAACCACAACTGCTAAAAACACAGCAGCAAAATCCACAACAACTTTAGCAATGACCTCTGCAACAACAGCTACTTCAACCAAAATAATAGCGTCTCAAATAACAGCAGCTTCAAGCAACAGAAGAATTACAATTCCAACGAAAAGACCAGCTAGAAGAGCTAAAACAACTAGAAAAAGAACAACCAGAACAAAATCCAAAACTACTGTGACAAAAACCACAGTTGCTCCAACCACAACCAGAACTGCCCCACCACCAAAAACAGCTGCATCAACCATAGCTACTACAACCACAGTTGCTTCAACAAGAGGAACTACGACAACAACAACGACCATAGGAACCACGGCTGCTGCAACAAGAGGGACAAATGTCCCAACAATGAGCGCAGCAGCTAAAACCACAAGTGGAGCAACATTCACCATAGCCCTTTCAAGAACGAAAACACCTGTCGCAATCACAATTTCAGCTGCTCCAGCCCCAGCATCACTGTCAACCATAGGTGTGGTGACATCAGCCATGCTTGCTCAAAAATCATCTGTATCGTCTGCATCAAACACAACTGCAGCAACATTATTCACAGATGCCGTATCAACACCAGCTGTCACAACAATAACCTCAACTGCCCCAACCACAACAGGTCTAACTTCATTTACTTTGACTTCAAAAACCACAACAGCTGGTGAAACATCATCCACAGCTGCTGCAACGTCCACAGCAGCAGTAACATCAACCACAGGTGGTGTGACACCAGCCATGGCTGTATCTCCAACCACATCTGGTGCAACGTCCACAACAGTCATCTCAACAACAACAAAACCTTCCACAACAACATCTTCAGCGTCTCCAGCACAAGCTTTAACATCAACCACAGGTGCTGTGGCAAACACTGCCATGTCCTCACCAACAACAACATCAACCACAGCTGCTACACCATCAACCACAGCTGCTGCATCGTCCACACCAACTTCAACCACAGGTGCTGTGACATCAACCATAGCTGTAACACCAGCCACATCTGGTGCAATGTCCACAGCAGTCATCTCAACGACAACAGCACCTTCCACAACCACAACTACAGCTTCTCCAGCACAAGCAACATCAACCACAACTGCTTTGACATCAACCACGGGTGCTGTGACATCAACCACGGGTGCTGTGACAGCATCCAAAGCTGCTGCACCATCATCTGCAGCTGCTGCAACATCCACACCAACAGCAACATCAACCCTGGGTGCTGTGAAATCAACCACAGCTGCTACAACATCACCCACAGCCGCTGTGACATCAAGCACGGGTGCTGTGACACCAGCCCCAGCTGCTTTAACGTCCAGAACAGTCTTTTCAACGACAACATTTTTAATAAGCACACCTTCAGCTTCTCCAGCACATTTCACAACATCAACCACAGCTGCTGCAACATCCACACCAACAGCAACATCTGCCACTCTTGCTGTGACACCAACTACAGCTACTTCAATGTCCACAACATTCATCTCAACAACACCTTTAACAACCACAACATCAGCTCCTGTTGTACAAACATCAACATCAACCACAGGTGTTGCAACATCCACCAGTATTTCAGTGACATCAACCATAGCTGCTGCACCATCATCTGCAGCTGCTGCAACATCCACACCAGCAGCAACGTCACCAACCGGTGGTGTGGCATCATTCACAGCTGCTACACCATCAACCACATCTGCTGCATCGTCCACACCAACTTCAACCACGGGTGCTGTGACATCAACCATAGCTGTAACACCAGCCACATCTGGTGCAATGTCCACAGCAGTCATCTCAACGACAACAGCACCTTCCACAACCACAACTACAGCTTCTCCAGCACAACCAACATCAACCACAGCTGCTTTGACATCAACCACGGGTGCTGTGACATCAAGCACGGGTGCTTTGACACCAGCCCCAGCTGCTTTAACGTCCAGAACAGTCTTTATAACGACAACATTTTTAATAAGCACAACTTCAGCTTCTCTTGCACAAGCATCAACACCAACCACAGGTGCTGTGGCAAAAACTGCTATGTCCACACCAGCAGCAACATCAACCACGAGTGATGTGACATCAACCATGGCTGCTACACCATCACCCACAGCTGCTGCAATGTCCACACCAGCAGCAACGTCACCAACCGGTGGTGTGGAATCATTCACAGCTGCTACACCATCAACCACAGCTGCTTCAATGTCCACACCAGCAGCAACATCAACCACAGGTGCTGTGACATCATCCACAGCTGCTGCACCATCATCTGCAGCTGCTGCAACATCCACACCAGCAGCAACGTCACCAATCGGTGGTGTGGCATCATCCACAGCTGCTACACCATCAACCACAGCTGCTGCATCGTCCACACCAACTTCAACCACGGGTGCTGTGACATCAACCATAGCTGTAACACCAGCCACATCTGGTGCAATGTCCACAGCAGTCATCTCAACGACAACAGCACCTTCCACAACCACAACTACAGCTTCTCCAGCACAAGCAACATCAACCACAACTGCTTTGACATCAACCACGGGTGCTGTGACATCATCCACCAGTGCTGTGACATCAACCACAGCTGTAACTCCAGCCACATCTGGTGCAACGTCCACAACAGTCACCTCAACAACAAAACCCACCACACCTTCAGCTTCTCCAGCACATTTCACAACATCAACCACAACATCAGCTGCAATTTTTCCATCAACATCATCTCCAACAAAAACAACAATAGCTGTAGCAACAGCACAAACAGCTGCCCCAACAAATATAGCTGGTTCACCATCAACAGCATCAACAGCTGCCGCAAAGTCCATAGCTGCAGCAACATTATCCACAGTCTTCCCATCATCAATAACTGCAGCAACAACAACAACTAGCACTCAAACTATGACAATACAAGCTACAACCGCAACTGTTCCCTCTTCAAAATCAACTGTTTCTGTTCCAAGATTATCCACACAAGAGATAACACCAGCCACTGCTGCTGCTACTACTGATGCATTAACTACAGGTGCTGCACAATCAGTCACAGTTTCCCCATCAAAAACAGCTACAATATTAGCAGATACAACATCCACCAGACATGTTTCAACAATTACACCATTTGCCACAACAACTTCAATGGCTCCAGCATCAGCAACCACGAGTGCTGTGACATCAACCACGACTGCTGCACCACCATCCTCAGTTTTCCCATCAGTATTATCTACAGCAATTGCAAGTGATATAATACCAAACACACCTGCCACAACAAACATAGCTTCAGAAACATCAGTCATAGTTTCTGTTACATCACCATCTGCAGCACAATCAACCACAGGTGCTGTGACATCAGTTATAGCTGCTGCACCATCATCCACAGTCTCCACATCAACACCAAAAGCAATATTAAGCACAACTACCTCTGGCACAACAGTGACTGCAGCTATCTCACTAGCAACCACAGATGCAAAAACCAGAAACACAGCTGCAGTAACATCAACCACAGCTACTATAACTATGTCCACAGAAGCTATGACCACCACTATTCCGTCTTCAAAAACTACAGCTACCGCAGCATCATCCACACAAAAGTTAATAACAACCACTGCTGCTGCTACATTAACCACAACTGATGCACAGCCAATCATAGGTTCCTTATCAACAGCAGCCATATCTGTTTCAACAAATGCAACACCTGCCATCACAATCTCTTCAACTTCTCCATCCGCAACCGCCACTGCTGCACCACAAAGCACAGTTTCCCTATCAACATCTGGAGAACTTTCAATCACAGCTGCAGTGCCATCAACCGCAGTTTCCACATTAAAGACATCTGCAGGAACAGCAACAATATCTGCCACATCCACAGTTGCAGCAACACCTGTTTCGACAAGTACAACAACATCTTCAGTTACTCCAGCACCAGCAGCAACATCAGCTGAGGGTGCTGTGATATCAGCCACAGCTGCAGGACCATCAACAACTGCAGTAATATCTACCATAGCTGCTGCAACAGCAACCACTGCTACCACAGCATACAATGCTGCACCCACCGCAGCCATTTCAACTACCACAACAGTTACCACTAACACAACTTCGGCTGCTCCAGCACAAGTATTAACATTGAGCACAGGTACTATGTCATCAGTCACACCTGCTGCACCATCATCTTCATCAACAGCAACAACTGCTGCTGCAACAGTTTACACAAAAAACACTTCAGCTGCTGTCTCCACAATAACCACAGCATCAACCCCAGCCATTCCCACAACTACAACAACTGCCCAAGTCACAACTGCAGGTGTTATGAACATAACCGTGTCTGCCACGACAGCTACTCCAGGTATCCCAACAACAACAACAACAACAACAACAATCAGAAGCACAGTTACAGGAACATTAGCTACGGCTGCCCCAACTTCAAGAACATCTAGTGCTTCTACGATGACAGCCTTACCTGCCCCAACAAAAACTTCTGCAACAAAATTGACTGTCTCCTCTGCTGTAATTACCAAAACAAGTTCCTTTTTAGTCATAGCATTTGTTACAACAGTTCTCATGATTTAGGTGGAGTAGAACATGAGTGGACTAATATTAGCCTTTTTTTAAAGTTATAAAATATTATATTCAACAAACCAAATAATTTGTATTCTTGCTTTTTTTGTGGTGATCATATCCATATTATTTTTGTCTTGTTGGTTATGTGTGGTTGCCAGTTTTACACATTTTTATATTTTATTTAATCCACATTTCTCTGTTCAACAAAATGTGATCAACTAGTTATTTTCTCTTCCTTCTGTGTCACAGACAGTTTTTTAGCCCAACAGCAATGTCGTCATGGACTGAATCAATTCAAATAAAGTATAAATTCATGTATTCGTGTATTCTTTTGAAAACCATTTCTGGAACCTTCTGTGTAGTAACCCATCTTGAGGTATGCTCTACAAGTGCTTCGGTACAGTGGTGAATGTCTGCAACTTGATTACTCCCTCCCTTCCTCATGCTTCCTGTAAAAGTCTATCCATTTAGTACAGTCTGAACAAAAAAGGTATTTCACATCTTTGACAAGGAGGATTATTGATTTGTGTGTCAGTTTTAAATGTTGTGCTTGATTAAAAACCTGCTCCTGATCCACAGCTGCCACACTAAACAATCAAGAGTTATATTTATTACACTGATTATAAACAAAGGACACTTTCACGACAATGTTAAATATGTATTATGCATTGCCACCAATATCTAACGGTGGACACACACACACCATTTTTTAAAATTTGCATATGTTAATAAGAATCCTTATGTATTAGAGAGAAGTGTTAAGGCACAAACTGTTGTTAAGAACCACAAGCCAAAATGGCAACAGCACCACAAAAAACAACTGTGTAATGTTGATCAAAATCAACTAGAACAAAATCTACGGTCCAGCACTGTTGGCAGATACAAAACGAGCCTTTTTGCTGGTCTGTTTCTACAACTAAATAATCTTTATGTTCTACTTTTTTTATGTACAGGTAGAATTACCATTAAGTTAAACAGTTATATCATGACTTTGAAAAGGAAGATTATCGATTTGTGTGATGTTTTTAAACTTGTCATTCCAGTTCTTAAGTGTTGGTCCTTGTGCTTTCTTAGTTAAGCAGCATTTGTCAGAAGTAACATAATTGAGGGTTGGTTCATCGCCAAGTGATTTGTGTTTGGTTAAGAGCCAAGAATATTGTTTCCTTGACAGTTTCGTTCAAGCTATTGTTCTTAGTGGGCAAACAAACCACAAGTATAGTAGTTTCAGTGATATCCTACTTTGAATATAA
This sequence comes from Ctenopoma multispine, assembly GCA_034779795.1. Lineage (NCBI taxonomy): Eukaryota > Metazoa > Chordata > Actinopteri > Anabantiformes > Anabantidae > Ctenopoma > Ctenopoma multispine. The sequence continues at coordinate 871,534 of JAUYWH010000003.1, forward strand.
GTAACAGAACAAACCTAACAAATGAGGTATTTAAAATACTGAATACAGTGCAAAAGTAACACGACACGTTTAAGCAATAATTACAGTGTATATAAGACAATGTAATATGTGGAAGTGACAGCTCAGACATTAAAGAGAGGTTTGCAATATCTATATAAGTAAATAATATAACAGTGGGGATAAGATGAAATGTAGAAGACAAGAAAAATCTGGTTTGGGTACAGAGTGTCCAGGACGGGTCAGACATGAACCGCTTTTCGGTATGAACTGACTTGATCTTCTCAGCTGAGTGGGTGATATGATGTGCTTTTTAAAGACAGTGATTTGAGGATGGACTCAATGATGGCAATGTAGATCTGGATCAGCTGAGGACCTTAAAAGACTCCAGCTGTCTTTGTTGTGCCGTCGATGGTGAGTGGAAGGAGGGACTGGGCACTTTCCTGAACTCTGCCAACTCTATTGTCTTGCAACTTCCTGTCATCGGACTCATTCCCACTGTGGTTGAGACCAACACCAACCTATGCACCTTTTGTTTGGTCCAGATGATCAGAAAGTCTTTGAAATAACAGAAACGTATATAATGACACGTGAGGGACAGTCTTTGAGTAGCATGCTGGGAGGGGTTCCAGTCTGGCCAGATTCAAAACCTGAACTGGTGTAAATAATGGATTAGTTATGGATTAGATATTCTGTCAACAGATTTCCTATTTAGCTTCCCATTATTCTGTTAGGTGTGAGCAACAGACAGATACATCCGCATGACTCTCTAACAGTGGCTTGTGTCACCTGCAGTGTCAGCAGCAAATACTACATTTGAAAATAAACTCTGGACATTTGATCTACTTACTTGTAAATGACCTGATGAGAGAAATACACACACTAGGCTATGTAGCAGCTGAGCAGCTAATTGTCAGGCCCCTGTAAGTGGTGGTCTGTGTATAAGAATCCTGGAGTTTTAATACTCACACAGGTCGGCTAAATATCGTTCGCAAAACCCCCAAACGCTGACAGTAGGCATATGTTGTGTAATATGAAATATTGTGTTTCCACTGGCAGACGGCAAACTTTAAAAAACAAACGTGTGACAGTCTCCTAGCAATAAGTCTCCTGACAGGTAGTAGCCAGGTAACATGCTGAGACTTGTCTAATGGAAGCTCACAACAGACCTGTTTGCTTCTCTTCCCTGATTTACAGTGAACCGTGTTGTTCTCATTCAGGCTCCTAAACATTGACATTTTTAAAAAGATTTATTATTTCCTGTACTTTTCTTCAGTATCTGAAGTTTAAACATTCTTTTTTGTTCTTACCTGGTGGCACTTCCTGTTCTGGCAAAAGGACCCTAACACAGACAGAAGGGGTCTATATATGTGCCTGATGGGGGCAAACACTGACTTGTCTTCTTCTCTAATTAAGGTTTAGACATTTTTGTTTGGTCATTTTCTTAAATAAACCGGTTGGGATTACTATGTTGTATCTGTCTACGTAGGTCTGGTGTGATGATGTTTTAAATATTAATAATGTAGATATTGTAAAATGAACTGGAAAATGTGTTGGTGTGGTCCAGTGAAAAACTGAAGCAGGTTTGATGGTGATGAAGAAACCTCTCACACACACACTCCTGCAGGCCAAGAGATACGGCTGAACATTACACTAGAATATTTCTTCTGTCAGATGAACATTATGAATTAAAAAAATTAAGGAATAAAAATGACGGATATGAGGTATGTGGGATTCTTATAGACACAGTGTGAATGTTACCAGAAATGTCACACAGTTCTTCTGGTAAGTGGACAAACTAGTTTCCAGATGTAATGAAATCCACACTCTAATTTCTTTTTACTTCCTCTCACAATACATGAAGTGGTTATCTGCAGATAAATTATGACCCGGGGTACAAAAAAAAGATCACGTAAGCTGCCAAACCCGATGAATCGATTGATGAAATGTGATACAGTGTGTTGCATACGGCATCTCATGTGATGAACCAACAGTGGTTGTGAAGATGGTGTCAAATGATCAAAACAAAAAGAGTGTGTTAGCACCTAAAGGTTTCCAGCACACAACTGTAACCAGGAGCATTACTCCTGTTTGTCTTGGTTTTGTCTGCGTCATCTCGTGTCCAGTGCTTATAAAAGACGGCTGAATTCTGTGGACAATTCACTTTCTTCAGAGAACTTCAGTTGGTATAGTATATCTGTATTATTATACTATATTCATATTATCATTTTATTTTCATAGGGAATGATAATTAAAAAATATATAGACATAGACATGTAGATATAGATGTATATGTTCTGTTGGAGGACAGTACTAATGTTTGCTGATGATATGACCCTCTGCAGAGTAATGTACACACATACACATACATACAGTATCTATATATAGATTCATGAATGTGTGTCTGTTTCATATGTTTATCGCTCTCTTCATATATTATTTTTGGGGCACAAATGTTTGCAATCATGAGTTTGGGTGTGGAAAAAATATTAAGCCTTTTTCCTCATTAGAATTAAGCCACAGCATGTTTACCATAGAGATAATAAAACCTTTGTTTAAACACAAATGATCACAGAAGATCAGGCGTCTACAGGTATGAAATGAAGACTGCGTGATCTGAGTAAAACTATTCTTTATCAGTTTGTGTTTATAGTTGATATTGTTTTGTTAAAAATATGAATCATTTTCAGATTTTATTTTTACTTACTCTGTATTCTTCAGATAACAGAGAAGAGAAACTACATCTACATCATCATGATTGCAAATGTTGGCATCGTCCTTCTGGTGTTTGTTGGTATGAGAAACTTTCATTCTTAATACAGTTGTTAAATTAGTTTGAAATGTGGGACCGGATACGATACTGATCATTTAACATTTACTGCTCAAAACAGCTTCTTGCAACGCACAGACTACAGCTAATTCAACAGCAGCCCCTGCGGCTTCGTCATCACTCACATCAGCTGCAGTAACGACCGCAGCAGCTGCGGCGCCCACCACGACTCATCCGACAGCAGCCGCAACTGCGGCGGTAACGACAGCAACCACAGCTGCAGCAGCAGCAGCAGCAAACGGCACCTCTGCTACAGCAGCAGCAGCAAACGGCACCTCTGCTGCAGCAACAATCACAGGTGCTCCTGCTGCAGCAACAAACAAAACTACAGCATCGTCTGCTCTGGTCCACCAGCTCAGTCTCCTTTCAGTCACTGTGGCTGTGATGTCACATGCATTTCACTAAAGTCCACCTCACATCCTCTGAATGAAGGAAGACAAATGGAAAGACATGTCCACTGTGAATAAAGAAATGAAGCAGACGTCCTGCAGGTTGTTTCATTTTGACTGTGACTGGATAATTTACTAAAGATGCTTTAAAAGCCGTGCAGTTGATTTTACGTTGCCACTGAAATCTTCAAGAATTCAGATATTTGTGTTGATATAGTTTAGTCAGAGTTTAAAAGTTGAAAGCATCTCTGGCAACGTGTGGATGTGATGAACCTCAGCACGGGTCATCAGATTTCATACAGACATACCTGACATGCACTTTGGTTTCCTCATTCCTCTGCAAACCAGAGTATTAAACGTGATGTCAGACATTCTCTCACTGAAAGTTTCACATGTAAAATGTGTCGTCTTGGTTTGAGACCTACAGCCAGACACAGCGTATTAACACGAGCCACCTGAGTGACAGCAGCACAAAGAAGAGACAGAGATGCTGCGCTGCATTCTGACTGACTTCACATCTCTTCCAATTAAACATTGTTGATCAGGGTTTTTTTTTCTTTCGTGACTCATCAGCTGCTTCCTTGTATTATTTTGTGCACTGCTGCATAGATATAGTGTTTGTATTTGGTTTCAGGTCAGTGATTGTCAGTGATGAGCCACACCTCCAGTCCAGCAGCTCCTCTCTCCCTCCCATAGAGAGTTAATTGGTTGAGAAGTAATTATGAAACAAATTCATTATGGAACTGTAAACAGGTCCACATTTATCTGCATGGAGTGAACTATTCTTACTCCTTTTGGGGATAAGCTTCATTGCAGTGATACCATAACATGTGTGAAAGAAGACGAAGTGTAAGTCAAACCATCAGTTTGCTGACAACAGAAGTCTCCCTGGTAAGAAGATTAGTAAAGTGTTTGGCGTGTCTGATGTCTCCACAGTGACTGCATCTAAGGAACAGAAAATAACTATGTGAAACTTTAGCTTCAGTTGTTTGCTGTGTGGCCTTTAGTCCAAGGAGAACTTTTGTCTTTGGGGTGTGATTAAAAAAAACACACACTACAAAAGCAGAGATACACTCAGAATTCCCCCTCTGACACATTAAAAAGAAATATTCCCTTTAACACTAACACACCTTGCATGTCAGTTTGGGAGGAGCAGCTGAAAGTGCCATCAGGTTGTCGCCAAACTTTTGGCTGGCTGTAACCTGGGTGTGAGCAGGAACTAAAGCACAAGGTTAGATGGAAACAAATCACTGTCAACATCAGAAAACCACAGATCTTTATGTTCAGTGTACTGAAATGAAACATAGTTTGACAGACTGGAGAAACCATCATACGAGCATGAACAGTATTCTTCTTCTTTTTTTATTTACAAGGAAAGAAACTGATCAAAAACTTCCAAGTGTTGAAAGCAGAAGTTCTCATGATTGTATTTACAGTAATCTGATCTTTTAACCTGTAGAAACAATATGCCAAAACACAGCCTTTAATATTTATACTGATTTTTGTGTATAAATACTTTATATTACTTTATTTCACTGAATAAAATGTGAAAAAAAGAAAAGACACTAATAATAATACAATAGAGCTCAGCAGCTCGCAGCTCATCATGTCAGCTGACCCAAATGTTAAGTGAGCAAAGGTATTTGACCAGGTGACACCCAGGTGTGTCCTGGGAGACTGTTACTGACGACTCTTGGTTTGAACTGTCTGTGAATGATGTTAGGGAGAAAAGCCCGACACCGAAAAAGAGGCTCTACGCAACCCTGTCTCCAGGTGCACATGTTGGAATGTTTTAAAAAAGAAAGAAACCACAGGTGCACAGTGTGACATACGTAGAACTGCTCATCCGAGCAAAACAACAAGAACTGATGGCAGATTACAGGCTGTAATTAAAAACAGAAAACTGCAGAGATGAGCCACAGACATTCTGGAACATGGTCTTCCAGACCAATGAGACCAAGTGAGGAAAGGATCCGCTCACGGTCCAAACCCTTCAGTCTCACCTGTGCTGGGGCTCGACATGGGACTTTGTCAGAAGGAAAGAGAGAAAGGTTGTAGACTGGTCCAATCAGATCAACCAGTCGTCCTCTTCAGCACAAATGTCGTCAGTGTACAGCAAACACAAATGAACGGACCTTTAGGAGAAGACTCAGCATCTCAGCACAGTTTAGAACGATGAGTCCTGTGAGCTGTTGCCTTGTGAGAGAAGCTGCAGCTACACAGACGCAGAGCAGCAGACTCTTAAAGTCAAATGAGTTTAAACTGAGTTGAATCCAAACTTATTTTATAAATACATGCTCATTTTTATAAAATGACTCTGACGTTTCCTGCACATACTGTAGCAGCTCTCACACAATAAATCACTGCTGACACGATGAAGGTGCGACACCTTCTCAGAATTACACAGATGTTACTGAGAAAACGTTTGGCTGCAGGCGATATGTGGTTCACGCCGCACAGATTCTTTGCATTCCTGATCTTTCATCTGTCTTAAGCAGCTGGCTGATCAGGTGCAGTTTGAAGTTAGGCACAGCAGGGGGCAGCATGAGCTCGTAGCTAATCACAGCTTTATGTGTAAGTTCATACATAATCATGAAGAGACAGTTATTATCTGAGGTACGTTATTTAATACTTAAAGTCAGTATCTTGATCCCAGATTGTTAATCCTGTGTGGATTTAACAACTTACATCTCACCTGAGGGAGGTCATTCTGTGTCTTAAATCATTCTCTAATGATGGCTGAGAACAGCATCACTTTCATTTTCAAACTGTTTACTCTGACAGACGTCATATGTACGTCTGAGGGCTTCATTATATAATCTATGAAAAGACACTTTCATCTTCACTTAAGATGAAAGATTTGGACAGTAGTAGTCGCAGGATGCCGCAGATAAAACGTTGGTGATGTGCGTGAGTCACGCTGAAGCCGCCTGTGCGTAGACTGACTTTGTTAACATGACCACATGCAGGCAGCAGTGACGTCTCCGCTCGTTCACTTCAAAGCCTCTTTCAGACTGCACTGTGTGTTTTACACTTCGTTGTTCTTTTAGGAACATGAGATGAAGCTAATAAATCATTTACAACTGCAGCTGGATGAAAATCTCCAAAACTGGTTGGTGAGCAGCTCGTGTGTTCTGGTAACGGCCACAACAGAGCAGCTGTGGTGACCCTCCTGACAGTTTCTCAGCTCCCTCTGCTCATGAGCTGTGATCCAGCGAGACGTCAGTCAGGGAGAAAAGAGTCTCGATGAGCTGGAAGAGCTGATGAAGCACGACTGTTCAGGATCCAACTGAACAAGTGACATAACTATCATGTGCTCAGAAATGTCAGAGTAAATCCATTTGATTTATGAAACAGTCCAACCTCACACCTTTCAACAAGACAAAAACATAAACCCGATGTCATCAGTGGGATTTATTTCAAAGGCAGGAAATATTTTGTGCAGAAAAAACATTTACATGTGTCAAATAATCAAACACAAAACAAGAGCATCAACAGCTTCAACAAGTGCACAAAAGTGGCGTCGCCCTCTAGTGGTCATTAAAAGAATGACTTGTGTCTTTGACTTGTTTGACTTGTTTGACTTGTTTGACTTGTTCCCATTCCCAGGTATCCTGCTGGCACCTCATAGGTACTGCAACATTAGGTGGGGTAATTATAGTGGGACAAGGGGTGGAGAGGGAGGAGGGTGGGGTAAACAGATGGAGACCAGGGACCACAGCATGAAGCCCATGTGTACAAAAAACTGCTCACATGAGAATATGGCAGAAGATCGACACCCACCCTGCTCCATCACAGGTGGATGTTTTGAACGTGGTGGTGGACAGAGATCATATGCAGTGAGGCACAGTGTGTGTAAAAGCACCAGGTCCTCTCAGTGTCCATGGATGTGTCGTTGACTTTGAACACATATGTTAGATGGATGGTGAAAGTCTTGGCTCTGCTGTGCTCCGCTGCCTTGGTAACGTGTTTTAGATCAGAATCTGCATGATGCACGACTGAGCTGAAGAGAGACAGAGACAGAGAGAGTGAGAGTGAGAGAGGGAGAGCAGCCAACTTGTCCAATCTTCCAGAGGCTTTTAGAAGATTAAGAAGAAAATCCCTTCACTGTTTCTACATTAAATGCTTTTCAGTGTCAGGCGGCAGAGCTGCGCCGCCTCCTCCATCGGCTGCTGCTTTCATCAGGAAAACAGCAACAAACACACGCGTGCTTCTCCAAAACTATTCAACTGCTTATTTTTCTGCATTTTGTGAACCTGAAACCTGTTGACAGGGAAAATATGTTTTTCCTTTGCTCCACTCGACCTCTTTGAAAACAGATTTGTGTTTGTTTCTTAATTCTTCATCTTTTGTGCACTTTGATGAAACCTTACTTATCTTCACCTACGCAGTCACTTCTGTAATTTCTCTCTCCCTCCTTTCGCTTGGTTTTATTCTTGTTGCAGTGTAAAACATCATCTAAAGCTGCATCTTTTTAAGTGTTTTTTCCTCAGAAGTACAAGGTCTTCATCTCACCGCCTCCTCCTCCTTTCGGTCCTCGTACCAACAGCTTCAGGCCTATTTCACGGTCCCTGTACCAACAGCTTCAGGCGTGTTTTCCTTTGAGGTCCTGGGTCTTTGCTTCTTTTGCTGCAGAGTTAAGAAAGAAATCATCAAACTGGTTGCTTTGATGTTTTCTGTCACCAATCTTCTTTTCCCTTTAAGGAAGACGTGGGCAGAGCTGGCACGGAGAAGGGACAGAGTTAAAATCATAATTCATGCAAATGAACCGGGAGGTTTGAGTTTATGGCATGAAAAAAATGCAGAAAAACTTTACAAGCGTGCACATGTACCTCTGCGTCTTCATTCCAAGGTTACTTCTAATGACTGGGGCTGTCAGCTGCAGCAGCAGGAGCAGCAGACACCATCACGTCTGACAGCGCAGAAACTAAATCTGGCAGCAGTGAAGCATCCGAACACACTGCGAACCAATAAGAACTCAGATCTGATCTCTATCTGTGTTCACTCCTTGGAGATGAACTGCTCAGCTGCTCCGGCTCAACAGGAAATTACACACAGAGTTTACAACTGGCTGCAGAAGCTTCCTGTGTAGCTGCATCGTACAAGAGCAAATACTGAGCTTTATTTATGTATGTGTCTGTTCACTCAGACACTCGATGCTAGTTTAAGAGGAAAACTCATGAAAGAGACATTTTAACATGATAAACAGCAGTTTTGCTGTAAACCAAAAAGTGGTACTTAAAGTACTTTTTTGAGAAAAACAGAACCTGAACAGATTCTGTTAATGAACATGGTGCTGAGTCTGTCTAACATGGTCTGAACACTGCATGCACAGTACAAGCTCTGAATGTTACATAAAGTACAGTGCTACTCTTTGAAAAGTGCATTTTAAACAACTGAATGTGATGCTTCTGATAACATGGATGTAATTGTTTAGTCCAGATGTGTGTGACACATTGTCAGAGGTGAGAAATGTGAGTAAACTGTGTTGTTAGCTACAGACTGTGGAACAGAGGCAGCAGGAGCTGATTTTAACACCTTACTAATGCTAATATTTTACTCTGATTTGTAGTGGAGAAAAAGTAACATCAAATGATAATACTTCAGTACAAGTACTTCAAAATAAAGTCTGTGGTTACCACAAGGTTCAGAGATTCTCAGCCTTGCTGTGTTCATACTTGTTCACCTACAGATGATTCTAACTTTCTGATCATGTCCAGCTAAGAGGAAAGACTTTTACAGAAGATGTGACAGCGTCAAGCTGAAGTTGTGCAACTTCTTTTTTACTGGTGATATTATTTACGCTGCACAAACTGCACAATAATTTAAAAGACAGTGGGAAAATCCCACTCGAGGGAGCCACAGTGATGCTTGATGGAGGGAGAAACTGGACAACAGAACAGGACGAGAGGCAGAGATGTTGTTGCAGGACAACAAACCGCTCAGCTTGTGTCTGTTGTTGCCTGTAAATGTGTTGGAAGCTCAGCTGCTCATGATGTTGCTGAGGAGCTGCAGGACGAGTCCGGTCACATCAAGGTTACTGAACGCTGCAGGAGGTCTTCCACTGATGGAGGTGAAGCTCCACACACACAGAAAGATACGTATAGAAGAACAAATGGTGCAGCATGTAAGTGTGCAACATATCACACACAGCACAGACTGTTGTCTATACACATCACATCACAGTGTGTGTGAGTAAAGAAGGGGTGAGCTGCCGTCTGCTTCACTGAAAGAAAATACTCACACTCAGAGGGAGAGAGAGAGAGAGACTGATGAATGCTGAAAAGATATGTAGATGAATGGATATATAAAAGCGTGGGTAAAGTAATAAGTGGTTATGCACACTTTGTAACATAAATAAATAAATGTATGGATGAATAGAAAGGTGAGTGGATGAACGAGTGAATGTCTGATGGATGGTTGGGTGGTGGATCAAAGAGCAGAGGGACGGAGAAATTAATAGATGAAGAGAAACGTATGGATGGAAGGAAGAACTGATGATTCCATGACAAGAGGGAACCAAAAGATTGATCTGTGGGTGTAGTACAGCATGAAAAGGTGTTCGGGTGGATGGAAGGATGGATGAATGGAAGGATGAAAAGATCATGGACAAACTCGTGTGTGTGTGTGTGTGTGTGTGTGTGTGTGTGTCTGTGTGTGTGTGTGTGTGTGTGTGTGTGTGTGTGTGTGTGTG
>JAUYWH010000003.1:881543-898552 GCA_034779795.1 Ctenopoma multispine
TGTGTGTGTGTGTGTGTGTGTGTGTGTGTGTGTCTGTGTGTGTGTGTGTGTGTGTCTGTGTGTGTGTGTGTGTGTGTCTGTGTGTCTGTGTGTGTCTGTGTGTGTCTGTGTGTGTGTGTGTGTCTGTGTGTGTGTGTCTGTGTGTGTGTGTGTGTGTGTGTGTCTGTCTCTGTGTGTCTGTGTGTGTGTGTGTCTGTGTGTGTGTCTGTGTCTGTGTGTGTGTGTGTCTGTGTGTCTGTGTGTGTCTGTGTGTGTGTGTCTGTGTGTGTCTGTGTGTGTGTGTCTGTGTGTCTGTGTGTGTGTGTGTCTGTGTGTGTGTCTGTGTCTGTGTGTGTGTCTGTGTGTGTGTGTGTGTCTGTGTGTGTGTCTGTGTCTGTGTCTGTGTGTGTGTGTCTGTGTCTGTGTGTGTGTCTGTGTGTGTGTGTCTGTCTGTGTGTGTCTGTGTCTGTGTCTGTGTCTGTGTGTGTGTGTCTGTGTGTGTGTGTGTCTGTGTGTCTGTGTCTGTGTCTGTGTGTGTGTGTGTTTGGTGCACAGTGCCACCTACTGACCAGGTTTGACTCATCCAGACAAAACACACAATGCTCAGTTAAAAGACACAAAACAAAACAGACAAAAAAAGAAGCACAAGCAGTTAAACACACAAAGCGACTGTGGATCTTTCAGTTCTGCTTCTACATACTCGGGAAAGGACGAGTTTTATTTGTCTATTAATGATTTGTGTTGCAGGGAAAAATGCTTTTATGCACACAAAGACAGACGCACACAGCCGTACAGAGCTGCAGCTAATAAAGGTTAAATGAGAAGATTAGATCTGAAACGCTGCAACTGTAGAAGGTCAGATGGCAGCGACGAAGCCGCCCCTCCTCCTCCTCTTCCTCCTCTTCCTCCTCATCTTCCTCCTCCTCCTCCTCCTCCTCTTCCTCTTCCTCTTCCTCTTCCTCTTCCTCTTCCTCCTCCTCCTCCTCTTCCTCTTCCTCCTCCTCCTCCTCCTCCTCGTCCTCCTCCCTGCGATGTTGTTATTTTTCTAAAAGCAGGAAAGTTCATTATGGATGCAACATCAGCCTTATTATAAAGTTAATAAATCCTTCAGCTTAATAGGACCATCAATCATCCTCCTGCTGCGGCACTATTTAAACGCGCCCCGCTCTAAGCTTCAGGCCCAGCTTTTGAAGGTTCACTGGATTTTATTGGCTTCTCAGTCTGGTGTTTTAGGCTAATGGACTGCACAGGTTAGTCTGCTAATTAGTGACATATCTCAGTCCTCGAGTTCAATACAGTTATGTGAATTTAACAAAATCCTGCAGAACGTGAACACACAAAGTGTTTTAGCAGTGTTCCCGTCATCACCTCATGTCCACGAGGTTTCACGTGTTGTAATCAGCATGTGACGTCGTGTGTAGATTCGTTTTTCCCGATCAGACTGACAGGCTGCCGTTATTCATCTAACACGAGCGAATGAGCAGAAGCAGAAGTCATTTCCTCAGCTCTTTGCACAAAGCAGCATGAAGGAGAACAATGGAGTCATTTCCAGCCTCCATCTCTGCTGCATTACATGAAAGATAAACTGTGTCCTGATCTGAACCATCAGCTCTCTGCAGAACGAGGTAATGAACTAATTAGGACATGAGGTTGACCTGGGACCACTGCTGATCGTCGGCTCCCTTTGGTTTCTTTGATGTTTAAATAAGGAAAAGGAGAGAAATGAAAAACATTTTTCACTTCTCTCTTTTGACTTTTTTTTGAAAGGTGGTGACTCCCTGTGGCCAGTTGCAGATTCCCAGCGACCTGCGGAGCCGTGACAATTTTCCCTTTGAAGATCATCTTTCTGTTAGAATCAGGAGGTGCACAGGCGACCGTCCTTACGCTCAGCTGATAAAGGTTCTCTGAGGAGTTTAATTGTGACACATTGGTTCCACTTGAAAATACAGCCTCGAGATTTATGAACAGAACAGAGAAAGAACACAACAGGCAGGAAGTGACTCACGTGTGAAACACAGATGAAATTACTCACAAGCTGCATTAACTGACTGAGGACACACTGGACTGAGTCACACCTGGTGATCTTCAGCTCGTCTCCCTTTGGCTGTAAAATAAATCCCAACCAAACAGCTGCATGGTCAGTTTGAAGGAGACCCTCGTATTTCAGTGTGGAAAGTGGACCAGCAGAAGTCACAGCTTTGTGCAGGTGCTCGTGACTTCAGCACTACTGATCACTGCCACAGCAGAAGTAAGGACAACTAAATCTGACATAAACGCACAGAATAAGAAGAAAGAGTGTGATACTGATACGTCCTGCTGTTGTGGACGGCACAGGCACAGGTGTACTGGTCCACACAAACTGCATGAAGAGCATGAGACTGTGGTTTATCAAATGCACTAAACGTATTCATTGCTAGCGTTTCCCAGACCCATTATGATGAATTAATACATTAAAGTAACGTTTGACATGCTTTGACTTGCAGCCAGCGCTGTGCTCATTCTGCTTGTCTGAAGATAGCTGTTGACAGAAAATGATTCAGAACAGATGAAGAACAATTAACCTTGATATAAAAGCCACAAACATGTTGTGCTGTATGTGTGTTCGTGTGTTTTGTGGCCTGCGCATTAGCATCATTGGTTCACTCCCAGCTAGTCCATTAGTACGTTAGTGATCATGAGGTCCTCTTTAAGCTCTGATAGCACAGGGCTGTCCATTAAAATGCCCGAACACAATTAACAGATGTGTCCCTGACTGGGAGGAAGGGACTAATAACAGTGATCCAACTCATTACCTTTCACTGAGGGATCTGTGATTGTATTAACTGCAGTATCTACACAAACCATTTAACCATGTAATTGGTGACTGTATAGTGTACAGAGTGTGTACAGTATGTTAGTGACTATCATTATATAGTAGCAGCTACTTAAGTCCTGGGGTTTTATTACAGCAGCACTGATCTTTCACCACCAGGCTTTGTCTCCCAGCTGTGGGCAACACAGCAGCAGATCTGAATTCTCTGAATTCATCTGGGTATTTTAGGTGCTAGACTTCAAAATTCAGCAGTCCAGTGTCTAAAGGAAAGAGTTACGATCTCGTTCTGTTTCAACAAGAACCAGGCATGGACCGGCCATCACCTAATACGCCCACTGGTTTGTCTCTGATATCAGCCTAATCACACATCCTTCATCCCCTGCTCCTCTCAAGCTGAGAGATGAAGATATTTCTCATTTCCCCTCCTCTCTAGTTTGAAACCCACAGTGCAGAACGACAGAGGGAGGAGCTTCACGTCATTCTCCTTCCTGTCAGGCTGAGGCACACACATGCTATGAATGTCACATTTTCGTGATGTTGTATATTCATCTTTATTATCACGTGTGTGATGCCCACGTCATGACGTTTATGCAGCTGCAGCTTGGTTCCACTCTTATGCTGCTGTAAATGCTGCTCACATGTTTCTAATTGCCTTTAAGATGTCAGCCTGCAGCTTCGTAAAGAGGTCAGGGATCAGATATGGAGCTACATCGCTGCCGTCGGTGGAGATTTTACTGCAGGGCGGAACATTAGCGTGAAACAGAGCTGTGTGATTGATGGAGCTGTTTCTTCTTTCCAGCCGTATAAAGATATTTTTATTTTCATCACCAGGACTGAATTCAGACACAGAAAGATTCTTCTTCTTGAACACCACAGCAATGACTGTGCATGCAGGCAGCAACTGTGTGTTGCATTCCCTCTTATTTTTAGTTTCCAAACATAGTTAATAGGATAACAACACTTATTTTTCAGCAGAAGAGTCATAACCCCTGATGTCCACTGGAAATGCGTCTACAAAGCAGAAATAGCAGGGTTCAATCTATTCCTGGAAATGCACTAACAACAGGAGTTTGTCCAGCAGATGCTGCCTGCTTTTAGCGTCATCAAATACTTTGAAACACTGAAGCAGCTCAAACACAGCTGCTTCATAGTGATGGTGATAGAACAGCTTCAGAATCAGTCTCACATGCTGGTCTCTGGTTTTCAGCATCAGGTTGTTTCTTCAGGCCGTCTTTTGGAGTTCTGTGACCTCTCATTAACAGAAATGTTAGAATATCAACAGAGAACTGTGGAAAGCAGAAATTGGCTCACAACCAAATGATCTGTCAGTTAGTTAAGAATGAACACTTCTGTCAGGAGCTCAAGCAGTCGGGGAAAAACATTCTGATTGTTTCCAAGAACCTGACAAGAGAGAGTGAATGAGGCATTTATGTGCTGCTTCAGTGGAGGCATTTCATGTTCCTCTTTTACCAGACAAAAGACTTCAAGGCCAAAAAGTCTTCTCCTTTGACTAGTCTCTATCTCTCTCTGTCATATAAACTACTTTCTGAACATGTCTGAGCGTGTTTCTTTCTCCATAAATAGCAGAGAGGCTAAGTGGAGGTGGTAGAAATCGGATATTTAAGCCAACACATGAAACTGACCTTGAGTTGAAGATGGTTTGTCAAATACTTTGTGTTAAACTTAGTGAACCATGTTACATGAAACACATTTTGAAGTCCTCTCATTGATGTATCTCGAGCAGATGGAGTTCTGAAGTGTAATTATGTTTAAGCAGGTTTTCTTCCTTTATTCATCTGTGTGCGTCACGGATGTACTGCCTTATATTAGTGCATTCCCAGCCTGTTCCTGTGTACTCTTTGTGTTTGCAGTACCTCCTCTGCAGCCTGCTGCCCTCCACTTGCCTCTTCATGCAGCAGTTGGCAGCTTGCCTGTTTCCCTGCATATGTATCCATATGCCTGCTTACTGTCTAACATATGTTAGTGGCCAGCCTGCATCCGGTCTGCTCTCTGCTCTGCTTCTGCTCACATACAGTCAGTTCATTATTTTGGCATAATTGTGTTAATAAGGCATCCGGTTCACGCTCCTCTACAAGCCTTCATTAGCAGATAAGAGGTAGAAGATCAGATAGGATGTGCAGAAGAGAGAGTGGAGGTCTTCTTTTATCGTGTTCGAGGTGACGGTCCGGTTGACTTATGTCACTGTGAGCGAGTTTAACACAGCAGCGTGTTCACTTTGATTTTTGTTTTCTTTTGTATTGCTGTTTGTTAATTTAACATACAAATTATAATTTATATTCATACGGGAAAGAGGTTGTCATGGTTTTCACAGAATGTAAAGAGGCTTGTAATTGCAGTGTTGCTATGGGGATCTGCTGCAATAGTAAACGTAAATCCTGTTTACTTAACACACAACCACCCAAAACAACTTACCTACCAACTTACCAACCTACGCTCTGTATTCTCCCTGAACACCTCACAGCACAGCTAACCTACGCTCTGTAGTGTCCCTGAACGCCTCACAGCACAGCTAACCTACGCTCTGTAGTGTCCCTGAACGCCTCACAGCACAGCTAACATACGTGCTGTAGTGTCCCTGAACGCCTCACAGCACAGCTAACATACGCTCTGTAGTGTCCCTGAACGCCTCACAGCACAGCTAACATACGTGCTGTAGTGTCCCTGAACACCTCACAGCTAACACACACGCTGTCACTTTGTTAGGAACTAGTGTACTTGCACAGACCACTCACAGCATCTGGGAAACAGGGTTGTGATACAACAAACTGAACATGTCCTCATTCGTTTTGCTTCATTCAAACATAAAAGTTTTGCTCCAGTTAAATTAGTCTTCTACATAATTGGCCAATAATCCACTTAGTCATGTACAGTTAGTACACAGCAGGAACATGAGCTTGAACTCAGGTAAAACGTATTTGAACAGCTTCACTTAGTCTTCAGTCCCTGCAACCCTCCTGTTAACGTCTGATCTTCTCTCTCAGTTTCCTTATTGACGTGCCATGCAGCTGCAGGTTCATTTCTAAAATTGAATTCACGGCTCAGCGCTGAGGTGACTAATCTCTTGATGAATTCAGGCCTAGACTGTATTAGAGTCAGTGTTAGTCACTCCTGGGCTACGAGCCCAGCTCTTCGAAAGTTAAACGAAATTAAAACTTTTATGATGCAGACAGAGAGCTAGAGTAAATCCAGACACATGGGGGAATCATTCACCATCAATCTCAGCTTCTTTTTCAGCTATTTCTGAGCCTGTTGTGGTGACAAATGACCTTTTTACCAGACATCATTGGAATGGAGGCACACAGTGATGCAAATGGAAGCCAAATAGCCACCCTTGTCTAGGCTTGAGCCCAAAAATCCTTAAGTTCCATCTCCAGTGCGATATGAGTCTGTAGCACTTTGCATAGCTCATTAACTGTGGATTGATGAGAGCTCCGAACTTCCAGTTATTTGATCACAGCTGGCCAAAGACCAGTAACAGGAGCTTATTGAGGCTCTTGTTACACAGAACAGCTGAGAGACTTGTTTGATCTGCTCAGACACAACAGTCTCTCTCCTTCTCAGCTTGTTTCCTTCACTAAGCAAGTTAGTAGACATGCAGATGATAACTAAGACAGTGATATTTAATGGTTGGTTATGTTTAGATTTCTGTCACATGTTCTTTAAATGTTTGTACATGGTGATTTAATGACTGCAGGAACCAGTCAAACAACTCTGCCTCTCAGTCAGCCGTGTCAATAATTTAAAGGAAGCAGATTGAAAAGTTTAGTTTTTGCTGTCAATGCATTCGACCTTACTGGGTTCAGGGGTGATTATCATAAGATGTCACAATGTAAATAAACACGCTAATAGGATTGTTACGTTCTGAGTAAGGAACTGGTTTTCCCCAGTGCCTCAACGCTCAGATTCACTTCTCCCAGCACGTCCATTAAACAACCCAAAATGAAAAGATTCTGGTTCTTCTATTCTGGACCTCTAAGAACTAAATGAACGCGGTCTCTTCTGAAATGTAACTCGACATTTTTCCACCTGTCTTGTTCAGTGTTTGAATCAACATCTGGTTCGTTGCCCTGTTTAATGTGGTTTGTTGTGGGTCTGAATATAGCAGGCACCTGACGCAGACCAAAACAACTGCACCAAAACCCCTTTCCTGGATGTGGTCTTGGACTAGTCACCCAGTGAAGTATTTGTGAGTCAACTTTGATCCAGTCAAAATCAGCAAACAGCTACTGGACCACACGTGTTCTTTACAAGGTTTGAAATAGATTCAAGATGTTTTTAAAAGTGCAGCATTTTTCTGTCAGAGTTTTGCTTGGTGTATTACCATGGTGAATCTTTACAGTGTGATTCACTGACTAATCATTGTAGGAGTTTAGTTGCACAGGAATGTATTTTCCAGGAGACAGAGCTCATATTAAAACTAACCCACAAAATTAGGAGAATTCTTCATAAAACTATTTTTTTGTGAAGCGAGTGGAGCCTGATGCTGTTTAAACCTCACCAGGCCGCTTCGCTGCTCTATAATCTAAAAGCATTTGATGTGTCCAAGTGAAATCAACGTGTAGGCAGCTAAGAGTCGAGACACTTTGAAATGCTCCCACATGAACACTGACAGTTTCCTTCAGAGTCACATTAACAGTCAGATGAGATTCTACTTGTAAATCATCTGTTGTTGGAAACAGGTTGAAACTGAAATCTCTTCTGAATGACAACATGCACAGACATTACAGTGTGTGTGTGTGTGTTTGTGTGTGGTGGAATAATTTGAGCAGCACGCCGCCTGGTCAAACATTGCTTGGCCGGCATCCTCTCAACAGTTTGTTGTGCATGGCCCAGCCAGAGATTTAGGACGAGACGGCGGCTATTTGGTGCTCTTCCACACCAGCTGGTGCACGGGATCAAGCTGGTAATGGCAAATTATCATCCTATTAATCACTGCAAGTGCTGGGCCCCTGTCAGCAGTGTGCGCTGTAAAAAATATCACAGGTTCACAAAATGAAATCATCAGCTCTTCTTCATGAAATCTTTACAGAGCCAGGATTCACTGGTGTCTGAGAGGAGGCGTGCAGCACCCTGAAGGTGAGAGACAAACAACAGACTGCCTGATGCGATTTCACCACTCACGCTTCTACGACTGATTCTTTATATAGATCTATCTGTGAATTACTTTTAGATCCGCAGTACTAACTTAAAATAAACTTAAAATCCTCCTGACGAAAACACTGAACCCCGAAATGTCCACAGATTCCCAGACACTGAGGCGGCACCACGCACGCACTCTGGGTGCTGGTCTCAAGTCCAGTGCAAAGTTAAAGGAGGCTGCAACATGTCGGCCATCCAGACTAAAACCGGTGCCAAATCCATGTGTGGACCATGCTGCACTGTGGCGAGTCACTTGGAAATGATTATCTCATATGTGAATGACCTTACTGACTGCTCCATGAGAGAATGTGCTCACTGAAGAACCGGTCGTACTTTTTAAAGGACACATCTTAATGTTCATGAATGTGCCATGATGTCAGTATAACAACCTGAATGAGTTCTTTAGAAATCCTGAAATAAGATCACTTTTCTTTCTCCTTCTCCAACACTTTGTCTATGAAACACCCGTCATCTCCTGCACAGTGTTTTTAACACCAGCAGCCCAGATAGAAGCTGACATTCGGTGCTTGGGGAGCACTTTGACTTCAATGCATCTGTAAAGATAAAATCACCATTTATCTCAAATTCAACTGTTACAACCTGTGCTCAAATTGTAAAAATAAGGTAGAGCATCACAGAAATACTGTTCGTCACCTTGTGAATTGATTAAATATCTACTTGACTCTATAAGCCGTCAGTTTGCTTTAATCATAGCTGCGCGTTTCCCTTTCTCTCAGCTGTAACCCTGAAATAAATGAAGTCACAGAAGGACAAACACAAATATTAATGCTACATGAAGGTGAGGGGTTGCTGTTGCTCTTTTTCATCACTCTATGGTCTCAAGGAGGGAATTGAAACGACTGAATTGCTTAAATTGAAATAGCTGCGGTTCATCATCTCAGAGGAGAAAAATGGACCTTGAAGGATTATTATGTGATGGGATGACACAGCTGTAAAGATTCATCCAATTTTATGGCCACATACAGCTGAGACATTAACTCGTCCCATTCATCCAGCAGACAGCGCTGAGTGCGTGTGCGCTGTGAGACGCAGGTTTGCTCACTGGTTTCTCTTTAGCCTGGTGTCTGAATGAGTCAGAAATAAAAGACTTAATGTACGTCCCTGTCAGCGGAAACATCTGCTGTCCGTCTGTTCACGGCAGAGACGAGCGAGAGCGCTGCACGCTTCATAATGTCAGACACTATTACATTAATACCATTATACCTACTCTTATTATTTCATGTGTACTGGGAACTGGGAAGTGAACCACTGATCCTGGGGGGCGACTGCTCCAGGTGATGTGTTAACGCTGGGATAGATGCATCATTACATTTTAAAGAAACTGATCTACATGTAGAAAAGAATAGAAACATAAAACTCTCTGGTTTGAAATATAACATCTCGCAAAATATCAGTAATAATCAATTTGTAACAAGCATCGTCTCTTTTACTTTTTGGGAAATGAAACTCATTTCACTCAGATTCAATAATAAGACACACAAAGCTGGAGCGAGCCTCTCGGCCTCAGGCTGTAATCTGTCTCTCCAACAATTCACTGGATTTTATTGGCAACACAATAAACTAAGGTCAATTGTCAGAGTAGTTTAGCCTGATGAAATCTGTCTGCAAATCCATTTCTTTTTATGTGGCGTGTTAATTTACAATGAGCCACCTGACCACTGTTCCCCCCACAGGGGCTGAGGTATCAATAGGCTAATAGAAAACAATGCTGGGATCTGACGGAGGACGACACCGAAGCTGCTCTCACTTTTATTTTGAAATCTCCTAGTTCTCTCTGGCTCTTTTCAAATCAACTGTGGTTTGTCTAAAAGAATTCTGTCAGCTCTCTGTTTGTAGGCACTGCGTTCACATGCTGGTTTAACCTTCATGAAAAGTCCAGACCAGACAAAACCGCGTTTTTTCCTCTGCTAACCATGATGTAGACAACTGAGAATCTTCACAGACAATTGTAGGAAGCTGATTGAACACAGTGCACGTTGATGTTCATGTCATGAATGATTACCTCACGTTTGAGGGATTTCTCACAGTGATGATGCCAGCGAGGCAAACACAGACACACACCTGATAATCAGCAGCTGAGACTGCTGCAGGGAAACTTTCTTTGAAACTTTTAAGCTTTGTTCTGAGAGGACGTTCTGAACACCATCAAGCTGTGAAACACGAAGGCGTGAGAGAAAACAGCCGCAGACAGGCCGGTAACGAGCCTGCTGGATGTGACAGTCTAACACCTGTGGTTGTCCTCCATCGGTGGCCTCCAGGCAGGACCAGGGTGTCAACGCTCACAGAAACCACGCAGGTTTTAGGTCATTACATGTCAGAAGTTCAGAAGGAAGAACTGTGTTAAACGTGTTCATCAGAACGCGTCAAAGCACTGAGCAACAACAGACAAACGTAACGTGCATGAAATATGAAGGAGAATTCAAAAGCAGAGACCGTGTTTGGTTTCCGTCCAGGATCCTGTTGGATTTGTAATAAAACACTGTCATCAAAACTGTTGACTCAGTGTCTTTTTAATAGGTGTGGGCATTACTTTTTATAGAGGGAGACACCCTGCCAAGGCCAAATGGTGTCAGCCTGATCCCATCCTGCCAGACGCTCATTACCAGCACTTGGAATAAGAAGTGACTCCAGGTTCTCTGCATTGTTATCACAGCCGACCAGCAGAAGAGAAGAACACACGGGTTCCAGTAAATGACTCATTTATATCGTAGCTGCTGCTTGTTTCTTTTGACTAAACAGGTTTTGCTGCTTTTTTTTCTTCCTCCTTTTTGTTCTTAAGCCAAACACAGCAGGAGCTTTGTTTTTCACTTTCTTACAGCTGTCTGTGTTAAAACAATGAATCTCATCCAAATAAGATGTTTTTATCCATGTCAGCTACTGAGACACACTGAAGTTTCACAAAGACATCTACAGTACATTCACTTTCCAACTGATAGATCAGGAAATATCTGGCTCCAGGATGTTCGGCAGCTTGAAGTGAGTGTGTTTGCAGTTTGCTGCTGAGCAGACAGTGTACAGTGTGTTTTGGACTTTCATTCATCAGGTGGACACAAACACGACTCTAATGGGATGATTATGTTGCTCTGTGCCAGCTGGGTGTGTAAACAGGCGAATGGTTGCTAACTCATTAGCTATGACAACATGATAAACCAGTATTAAACTAGTGGCTGTGTGTCTGTCCGCGTGTTTCTGCCCTCTAGTGACCAGAACTCCATTAATAAATAATTCAATGAAGGCAGAACACTGAAGCACACAGACAGGAGGACTCAGAGTTTGACTTTATTGTTAGTACATGTTATATCACGCTGTTTTGATGATTGCATTTTACATTTTTATAATTATTATTAGGATTTAATCTAAAACAGGGATAAATACAGGTTCATAATTATGCTGTATTTTGCATTATTAGTCATTTTCTGAATAGTAATTAGTGACAAATAAATAAATCTACAATATCCTCCAACATGAAGATATGAAGTAGCAGAAAATCTGAATCCTCAAGTAGAAATACCTAAAAAATGTACTTCAGTACAGTATTTACAGTAAATATAAAGAATACATTTGTTCATTTATGATGAAAGTTCATCATGTGCTTCAGGGTTCAGAGCCCATTGGAGAAGTCGTCCTAAACTATTAAAGAGGCGTGATGGAGAAGGATTCTCAACAACCTGACAATAACTGAGTTATGACTCATTAATAAATGACGGATTAACCATCAATAAATCCTTTAATTGCAGCTGATAAACCTTTTAGAAATGGTGCTTTTGTATCCATGTGTAGGATAAACTGTACAATCACCACACAAGTTGTCAGCTCGTTTCCTAGCAACAGCTGCACTCAGATGTCAGTCAACCGTTGCCACGGAAACATTGACTCAGAGGTTTACCACAAATATGTTCAAAAAATAGTGATTTACAGCATCTATGTGGATGTTGTCATGGCGGCACAGTCAGGTGAAGACTCGTAGCTCTGGTTTTGAGGATTTGGGAGATTTCAGATCAGTAGAAGGATTAGAAGCATCTCTAAAAGCTGAAAAAATCCTCCAGTCTCTGTCTCAAACTCTTCAAATGAGTGAGTGTTTGAAGCAGCGCTGCTTTTCATAAAGCCAGAAAATGCTGAAACTTCAGTGATAAAAGATTGACACTGACATTTTATTGAGCTCGTCTCATGCTTAAAGTAAAATGCGAAGCTGCAAAGTGACTCCAGTTGTCAGATAAATGGAGTGAGGTAAAAAGAACACTTCAGATGGAAACAATATTTCCTTTTGATGTAGAGAAGTTCCACCCATATTAAACATTATTGGTTATGAATTCTGTGCATAAAACGGCAGCACACGTACACGTGCACACAAACACGCTGTGCAGCAGCTGCTGTTCCTCTCTGAACAGACAGGACCTGAATTGGAAATGTCCAAATTTAGTCGTGCTCTGCATATTCATGTCCTGCATGATGGAGAATTCTGATCCATGTGGGGGAGAAGCAACTGACAAACTCATAACAAAAAAGTTAAAACACAAAGTGTTGTGCCAGGCGCTGTTGTCTTTATGCAAATCACATTTCCTTTCAGCGGAAAGTTGTAAATAGCGTTTGATGGCTGAACACTGGAGAGCAGCCTGAATATGCAGCACCTCGGATTTAATTTGTTGAGACATGCTAAGCTGTTTGTATTTAAGTGTGTGCATGTGAACGTGTGTAAATATAATTAACTTTCTGTATGTTAATATGTCAGCCCCGATAAATTTAATTAACCTTTAATCTGAGCTAAGATGCAGAACATGCGGCTGTGCTGTGCTGTAACAGGCTGACATGTGGTTACATGTTCAGCTGTATGATTGCGTATTACTGCAAGGGAGGGTCGGTGACAGCTCTGTGGAGAAACACGTTTAACACTATTTGGATTCAGTTCAGTGCAGAACCAGTACACACGATTTATTTATTTGATATTTCATCCGTCTCCCTCATCAGGTCAACATTTTAATTTGCAAAACTAATGGCATTCCCATCAACGTCAGCTGTGCTTTGAGCGTACAGAGTGCGAGGAGCTATTCTGGTCGCCCACAGACCACATTATACTGTGCACAGTTAGCTCTCTTCTTCGAAGTGTGCATTTCACCAATAAACATCAGTCTATCTTCAAATTCATTTCCATGTGGGCAAAGATTGCCGTGTGGACAGAAAATCGATGTTACAGCGTGTTTTCAGTTTTCAGATTTAACCTGTCTACTATTCACGACTTCACATTATGACCACAGTTAACAGAAATAGCAAGTGATAAATATGTTGATACTGAGGAGGTCACTAAAATGTTAGCAGACACGTTTCCTCCAACATATCCGACTGTGTAGTACAACATCCAGGTTTGTGACTCTGGCATTATTCAACTTTTTAATGTTGAGTTTGCTCTGACTTCACGGAAAAACATTTAACACAAACAACACAACCACAATCTTTCTCTAACCTTAATCACAGTGATCCTGTTGCCTAAACCGAACCACGCAAACGTGAGTCTGTGGTTTGTCGTTCCTGAACGCAGAAGAAAGGCTTTGTCCATTCTCCATACAGTATTTTCCAGGATTACTCTTCTTCTGCAGTAAAAAAGTGTTTTTTTTTTTGACATTCCTTTGTGATGTAATGGATGAGCTCTGCAGGTGAGTGCGTGTTCATACTCCTGCAGGCCCTGTTCTCATTTGCTATGTTCCTCTCCATCAGGATAGTGGGAGCTGTGGACTGGTCTAAAACAGCACAGGACAGCAGGTGTAGAAGAAGCTTGAGTTCTACCTGCTCTTATGTGGTCTGTGGTCTTTCTAATCTTATTATTGGACATGAACCCACATGTGTGATGGTGAACATTATACCTCCTAAACGTCATGTTAACATTTTCTCTCCAAACACTTCTCACACAGTGGCAGTACTCTGTGTGTGACACCGTGTGGATGGGAGCTGACAGGAATCTGCTGGGGGTTAAATAGTTCTCCGCTCATCTGTCGCCTCGTCTCAGCCTCGGCTCCTCCTGGGACCATGAGCACCAATGATTAATTGAGTTTGTCTCTTTTTTGCCTCTGCTGTCACAGTATTTACATCATGCTCAGTGCAGAGCACAAGTGCAGGCCTCATCTCCGCACTGCATGAGTCACACGCTCATACGAACAGTCGTACAATGATGCCATTGTCATTCAGCACTCAGAGACCCAGCTGAGGGCAAGTACAGGATCACATCACACACAGGGCGAAGTCTAGTTTATGCAACATGATGAAACAACAGGTCATCACTGGACAGGACGCGGTCTGACCGACCCCATGATTGTCTGATTCACTCTTTGATTAATGTAATGATTCATCATTTGACTGGATGATTAGATCTGCGGCTCCTCAAGCAGATTGGGGACAGCTGAGGGCCCTCCCGAGGCTTCCTGAGATCCATGTGCTAAATGAGGAAAAGTTTAATTTCACTTTAATTAAATCCACTTCGAATGATCCCATATAGAGAATGTGTAATGACTTCAGTCATCACAGGTGTCCCTCTCACTGCGGAGCTCTGACTGCATCGGTGATACGGTCTGCAGCTGAAGAGTACCTACACATCTCTTTATTACAGTAACCTCTCCGCACTGTACACATATCTCATGATGTCAGTACTGGTGCTTTGCTTCATGTCTAACTTAGCTTCTATCATATGGAATTAAAAACTTTTCTTCAGCTGAATCTTTGAGAGTTGAAGTCATTACTTCACCTCTGTAAATTAGATTTCTTCCCATTGTAAGACAAACTGTCGACGCTACAGCTCAATGTAACATTATCATTATCAACTGGAGCCAATTCAAGCTACAGCTCCCTTAAAATAAGACCAGTGAGTCTCATCTTCTGACCCGCCAACGCTCACCTCTAACGGCGTTCCTTCATTGTTCTAGATGAATTCTCTGCTGCCTGAAATCTTCTACGAGCTTCAGTCCTGATGTTATTCCAGACACGTCTGAACTGTCTGCGACTCGTCGTCTCGCTCACGGACTCAGCTCTTCTGTTGAGCTGTGACATTTCACCTACAAACAGCTGGGGCTCCTACTGTACTTTACTGCATCAAGTGATATGACGTAGTTTTTACAGTACAGTCGACCATAATGAAGAAAGACACACAGCGGACAGTGTGTCACAGAGGAGCAGAGCAAACACAGGTATCCACACAGTGTCTGTCTCACGGGGACACGACATGTGAGGAAGTCTGACAGTTGCTCTGACTGCAGCGCTACATCTCTGTGCAGACCTCACGGAGTGGTCAGTCCCCCGAGTCCCCCGAGTCCCCCGAGTCCCCCGAGTCCCGCGCCCCCCTGCAGTCATCACTCCATGAAAGGAGACAGGCTTGGAGCTGGATTTGGAGGTGTAGCTATTCATTAGGGCCACTGTACAGCAACACATTTATACAGGCTCATAACAAACAAGTGCTGCTGTGACCCCCCCCAAAAGACACATTTAACCTTGTAGAAACCAGATGTTCCAGTCCCCACAGTGAGGCTGTATAAACAGGCTTTTGTCTGTGCAGCGTGAGTACAGTACACACACAAACACACACTTAAGTAGCCCGGGCTGAGTCCTACAATCCCCCGATAAAAATGCAGCTCACACAAACAAGCTGAGACTGTGTAGAATTCCCTGTGTGCACGATGCTGTGACTGTTTGTTCGCCTCATGCTCTTTCTTCTACCTTCCTTCTCTCTCTCTCTCTCTCTCTCTCTCTCATTCTGCTGCTTTTCTCTGTCTCATTTAAAATCAACAAAAAAAAGAAGAGTCCCTCCTAAAACCTGTGTCAGAACAGAGACCCCACGTACGCAAAGTGGAGAATCCTCAACAGAAAACCCATCTCAGCTGGTCAGACTCTGTTCAGAGCAACATGTAGCTTTATCTTTTTAACACACTAAGAAAGCGAACTGCTAAAAATAAAAGCTAATATATGCTAATAAACGCAGGTGTTTTCACTGATGAGCCGGCAGAGCTGTGCTCAGGCTGCCTGATTGATTGAGAAGACGTCTAATTAAGCACAAAGAAAAGTGGAAACACCTGTGTGGATAAATGATGCATGTATGTGGACTTCTACAGGTTTTTTTATCACCCCACCATCTTTGACCATTTAGATATCAGTTTTCAGATTCATGTATGATGCACTGACGTCGTTAAACTGTGATGTCCATGTGTGATCATGTCCAACTACACACATACTGTAAAAACAACAAAATTACTGAATAACATATTCAGCTAATTAAAAATAATACTAATATACACTGTCCATCTGGTTTCAGCTGGTTATAATTCAGAGGAGAACGCAGGAAGCAGCGTGAAATAAGACACAGTAAACAGAGTGATCTGCTATGACCACCTGGGAATAATGCATGAACCCTCTTCCCATTTCTGCCAACGCGGCACAAACGCAGCATTTGTCGGATGAGGAGTCTCAGACGATGCTGTTCTTCATCGTGCAGATCTCAGTCACCTGAGTGATGAGTGTGTTTGCTTGTTCTGCTCTGTGAAGTTACATTAAATGAACTATCAGTACTCTTTTCATTTTAATTACCTTTTCATTACATCTATTTATCATCAGAATATTAAATTAACCTTTTCCCTTTTCATTTCAGTCGCTTTTAAAGAATCGATTCATCAAATCCACACGTCAAAGTGAAAACAGGATTTCATTTCTTCAGTCTCTCTGGACAAACCTGCAAATCACACATTTACTGAGGAAAAGCGAGTCACAGGGAGCGGTGGGGTTGATGGAGGGTGTATGATGCACAGGACTGACACACTGGTTGGCGTCAGGCAGGCGAAGCACTTTAGTCTGGATTAGAGAAAGAAATGTTAAGGACGTGTGGATTGTTGGAGCCACCAATCTTTCCAGTGCCTGAACCCAACTATAAAAAAACTTGGATTAAAAAATCTGGATCAAACAAAAACATTTAATTGATAAAAAATGATAAACTTTAATTCAATTCAATTCAATTCAACTTTATTTATATAGCGCCAATTCACAACACAGGTCATCTCAGGGCACTTTA
>JAUYWH010000003.1:902193-963010 GCA_034779795.1 Ctenopoma multispine
AAATAAATCGTAATTCAAACCAGACAAGCAGGAGCAGCAAACAATCCGTGTCGTGTCGATACAGGAACCGGAAACCACTCTCAGACATTAACAATCATAGTACAATAGTCGTGACTTTACAGTTTGCTCAGCTGAAACCTGACAGAACATCTCAGAACTGCAGGGTTCTGGTGTCTTTGCAAAGACTCCTGAGAATCGAACCGCTCACCCAGAGGTTTGTAGACGACCGCTCTGCACACTGAGCTACTTAATTGATGCGAGGAGGAACAATGCGTGTGCAGCTTGTCACTGTGAACATATGCTCATTATGTTTGGATAAAACTTCATTAGATCACAGTTATGTTCCCCAGAAAAACTTAATTGTAGTGTAGCTGCACAGAATTGTAATAAGTTCGAACATCTTTCATAAAAGCCTCCAAACAAAAAACATTTTTTGTTTCTTTCCGTGACTGATTCATGGAGTCACCAATGCAGCCTATTCCCTGTACCCCCCCCCCCCCACACACACACACGCACACACAAGTAACCTGCAGTACTCGGTACACTATGAACCAGGTTTAATAGTTTCACAGCAAATGAGCCACATTAACATCTCTCTGCCTTCGTTTACGTCCCATTAAATGACGTTTTGCAGGCAAACTGTAACTGTTCCTTCATTACATGACATTTGCATTTCACTGCAGCTGTTCAGCTGCTGCTGTCGTCGGCTGCTGTAAAATCCCGGAAACACTTTAACAATGTGTGATTTATGTTTACAGGGGCAAAATAAAACTGCAGGAACACGCTGAAGCCATATTTCACATTTTGAGAGCTGCAGTATTTCAACACACTGGTGACGAAAAGGAAACATATGTGGAACTGAGAATAGTATCTGAGATGATTGAATTTTTCTTTGTATTACTTCACTCCAATTAAATCAGTGAGGCCGGGCTAAAGGACAGGAGCAGCTGTCTGTAGAATCACACACTACAGCCTGTGAAGAAAGACATCATCAGATTCATCTTCAGCAGTTTCCAGCTCTGGCTCCTTCTGAACAGGACTTAAGTCAGAATAGACGCTGAGCAGGCTTCATGCAGCCACTGACCTTCAGCAGTGAGGCAGGGCAGCCTGTGTGTGTGAGGGAGAAAACCCAGGGCACAAACTGCTGCACTTCATTAAGCTCATTGCTTTGAGTGCACGGTAACAACTCAAGGTGACTCGGGTGAGTGTATCAACATTTTCATCAACTAAGATCTTCTCTTATCTGGACTGTTCAGAGACTAAGGTAAAAAACTAATGTCTTCCTCGATACAACAGAGGATCTGCTGCTGTGTGCAGATCTGTCTTCAGCACAGTTAGTTAAACATGTTACAGGTTAGACACGACACGATTTGATGAACAACAATGAACATAAGCAGCTCATCTTTACAGTAACCTCTACAGGGTTTGATCCTGTGCTGCATCCACAATCACAGCAACACGGTTTATTTTGATCTGATCGTCTGTGGTTGTTTGAGCCGTTTGGAAGACGATCCTCACGACAAGCATCCGAAAATCACATTTACCTGAAGACAACGACCAAAGAAGAACGTTTGGGCAGATTCACATCCATCCGTTATCCTAATCTCCTGTGCTCGTGAAGGTGGAGGAGGTGCTGGAGCCAATCTCAGCTGTCACCGGGCGAGAGGCGGGGTGCAGCCTGCAGGTCACGAGTCGATCACAGGGCTGGAATATAGAGACAGACAAACACAAGCTAATGTCTGTGGACTGTGGAAGGAGGCCAGAGAACGCAGACACAGGGAGAACATGCAAACTGACATGTGGACAGAGCGAACCACCACGCCACACCGTGCTGCACCTTTTACTCATCCAACACATCACAAACATCCATTATAAATACAAGTCAGACTGTGTTAAGCTAACAGTCCATCGTTTGCTGAAAATGGAACAATGAGGTCCAACATGAATTCACTGGATCATCTTCATTTGAAAGATTCAGTCTCATTTATCTTGTGTCCGTGGTGTCAGAGCGACACAGTAACGACAGGCAGCACTCGTCTTTCTCTTATGCTCAACATCGGCCCTCAGCTGAGTTCATATTAGATTCACCCACTGGCTCCTCCTTTGTGTTGGAGCTGTGGGAACTAATTATTTTTTAATTACAGCAACTTATTTATGTGTGGCAGCTCAGCACTACGACTGGTTCAAGAAGTGGTTCAGCTCTGATTTGCTAGTGACTGAAAACACACTCGAATCCACAAATGTTAAATTTTAATAAAAAGATTTTACTCGGTTAAGAATTTGAAAATAAAGATATATATTATAAAAGTACCTGCAGTATCTCCACGACCCACCAGGGGGCCACAGCCCACACTTTGGATAACACTGGTTCAGGTGTCTAATGTTTCCTATGATGTATTTATATTACTGAGGAAAAACCGTTCAAAGTTTGTTCGACTGTGACGTGAGATGCTCTGAAGTGTGCGGGTGAATCCTGATCTGAACTCTACAATAATAACTTGACCACAAATGGAGACCGGACGAAAAGAGAATATGTCGATGCAGCTTCTGGGTTTGTTGAGTGTCTGAGACGTTGATGATCTCGTAGCAACATGTGTGTCTCACATTTAACTCTCTTCATGTTGAGATATGATCTATTTCTAATATTCTCCAGCTTTGTTCATACAGAGCTGATTATTGGCTCTGATGTCTTAACAGTTCTGGTTATTCATCAGCATAAATCTCAGGATTTCTGGGACTCGTGCACAAAGAGCTTGTTGCTCCTCGCGTGTGTCTGTGTGTTACTGTAGCACCTTCGTTTGTGTTCCCATAAATCTTCATCATTCACACAGCTGCCCCCTGTCTGTATCTACCTCAGCATCGCCGCCCTTCATCTCCTCTCCCCTCCATCTTTGCCCTTCTTCTCTCTCGCTCTCTCCATCTCTTATTCATTCTCTACTGTACCTCTTCCCTCTCCATCCCTCCACCCTTCTTACTCATTACAAACCTTGTTGCTTCCTCTTCATGTCCTGCTTTTCTTACTCTCGTCTTTTGGTTCATTCTCTACCTCACTCACCCGTCGTATCACTGTTTCTCTTTCGTCTTGCACTCCTCCCTCTCTGTCTTTTATTCGCCTTCTCCCCTCTCACTCTCTTTCACTTCTCCTCTCTCACTCGTTCATTGATACTGGACGCTATGTGACCAGCATGCTGAGCGGCTGTTCATTATTCTGGTGGCGAGCAGCAGGACTCAGGGTGGAGTGTCAATTCACCTCCATCTCTCTCTCTCTCTCTCTCTCTCTCTCTCTCTCTCTCTCTCTCTCTCTCTCTCTCTCTCTCTCTCTCTCTCTCTCTGTGGAGCGAAGGATCGTGTGGTGAACAGGACGACGGCGAGGGATGATGAAAACAACAGCAGATATAACAAATAAGACACATAACCCAGCATCAGTGTGGGAAGGAAAGAAGAAGCAAACATTAAATATTCAGTGGTTTGTATGTTTTGTATTGGATTTGGTTTTTTGCAAATCTGTTTAGTACGAACTGTAAGTTTAGTTCAATCGTACTAACATAACGAGGACATGCAGACGTGTGATCAGCTTTGTGTAACAACAGAAACGTCCAAACTAATTAATTAACTAATATTAATGCTGCTGCGTTTGGACCTTTGTGTTCTTCATGAACTTTTACAACTTTCAATAGTTTGGGAGTTTTTTTTTTCAGCTTCACCCACAAAAGATGTCAGGAACGAGTAAGGCGAGACCAAGAGAAAGATATGACATACGGTGCTTACAGAGGTCAGGTCCCACTCAGCAGCTCCAAAGAATCCAAGCTACAGCTGAGAAAACAGGAACAGTCCAAAAACCAGCAAAGTTAAAGCAACAACAGGCTTAAACAGAAACTAGGAGGCTGAAGAAAAGAACTGACACAGAGCAGAGGAACAAATCCACTTTAAATAATGAGGAGATGGAACAAAATGGACGCCAGGTGTGTGTGATAGGCTGAACAGAGTCAGGTGATGAAACTGAACAATCCGGGGACACCTGCTGGTAGAATGCAGGAACAGACTGTTTAATATTAACTGGGACAGGACAACGTTCAAGATCAAAACTCCAGCCACAGCATGTATCAAACAGGTTTAGTATTAGACCAACACGTTTCTGTCTTACTGCTTTGAGTGTTTCTCTTCTCTGAGTCAGGGGTCAGCGGACACAGGGATTTGTTGTGGAGCAGTTTTTTTTCTGCTATTATTCATACAAAGCATTTTACTTTTGTAGTGTTTGACTGAAGTGAACTCCTGAAACCTGCTGGATGTTCATGACTTAGTTACGTCCTGTTTGTTTGTAGATATTTAAACGACACTAAATAAAAAAGAAGAAAATGGAGACAAAACAAGAAACATTCATTCTTATCAGTCACAGTTGTTAAGAGTTGAGATGAGTGTGACTGAAGTCATTCAGAGGACGCGTAACGACGGCTCAGGGGGACGGAGGCAAACAAAACAACAGAGACTTGCTGAAGCATCACAGCTGCAGAAAAATGTAGGTTTCTATTTGTTTGATAGACTTTTTTTTTTTTTTTTTTTTACTAAACTGGGGAATTTAAATCAAAGCAGATTTTTAAAGTTAAACTGAGAAAGTAAACTGTTCATTTCATCACACTCTAAGACACCAATGATGAAAATGTTGCTCGAGCAGAACACGGACAAACTAATAAAGAGCTAGCAGAGAATAAAAGAAACTGCCTGCGTGTTGTCTTTGCGTTACCAGAAAATAATCATCGATCGTTTTTTAAAATACTGCTTAGACCAATGTGTCGTTCCATAAAATCTGAAATGAGTTAACTTCTACACTGAAGCTACATTATGCTGCTTGAGCACGAGACCTGTAATAATGAACGCGCTCTGCCCTCCCCTCTCCCTTCTCTGCTCCTTTACCATCTGTCATGTGCCTCCATGCTCTGCACAGCCCAGAATACCTCCAGGTATTCATTATTAACAAATTACAGTTTGTACAATAAATAAGAAGCCAGGACGTTTACTGATCACATGGAAACAACTGAAATTCGGACTGGTTAGAAAGAAGAATCTCACAGAGCAGAAGTCTCTGCACTGTCTGACGTCAGCGTCACCTCTCAGAATAAGATTCAGAGCATATGTCTAGAATAAACATATGTACTACAGCTTTAACTGCAGGTATTTTTATTCATCCGTAAAGAGACAATCAGTAATTTCAAATAACTAATCAATGAAGTTGATTCATCTGTGGGTCTAATGTGAGGCAGGCGCTGGTGACGGTGACCAGACAGTCATCACCAGCTCTGCAGCTCTGCAGGAAACGTTTTAGCCTCTTTTAGCTCATCGTTTCGGTTTGGTTTGGTCTCACGTGGACTGTCCCTGGTGTTGCTTCATTTTATCCATGTTAATTCATCTGTGTCGCTCTGTACAGAGATTCATCTACACATGCAGACCTGAGAACATGGAGTTCAGGTATAAAAATATGCTTAGGTTACATGTGTAGAGCGCAGCTGATACGTGAGCTCGTGCGTGGGCTGCGTGGTTGATTAAAATAGGAGCGTATCTGTTCCATCACACGAGCGTGAAATGGGCGCCTGACAGACGAGGGTAAAATACGCAGCACCAGTCTCTCAGTCAGACACCAGCAGAGACGGAGAAGATGTTTCCCTCAGGAGTTTGTAGACAGTAACAAAGACAAAAAATGACTTTATTTAATGATTTGGAAACAGCATCGTTGACATGTTACCCACCTGAGCTTGTGTTACACTTACTTTTGACCTAAACTGTCCAAACTGTTGGCTTATAACTGTACGAACAAAGAGGTTTGGTTGGGTTTAGCATGGTTAGGTTTACTGAAGCCAAATGTTTGACATCACTGCTTCTTTAACTTCCTGCGACATTTAGTTGACTTTTCTGTGCAGAAATAGGTTTGACGCTGCTTGTGGAAAAACTCTTTAAGCTGTAGCTGCAGAATAAAGAATAGATTCTTCTTGTGATCCACGCCGCCTCACCAGTCGTCTCACCTGATCATCCTCACTACCTGACTGCTATTGATCCCATTTTAAAATAGTCCCACTCAATTTGTTCCCGTTCATTTGCCGCCTGTGGTACCTGCTTCGAACTTTGGTGTCACCTCCTATCACGTCCGCCTCCTCTGTTTCCTCCTCTCCTCCCTGTTGTCATTCCTCGCTCCTTATCCAGGGACAAGTCTTGTTTGTAAAGTGCTGTACAAACAGTCGGGGGAAGAAAATCTGTTTCTGGCTGCTGCGACTGCAAATTTGCCAGAAGCAGTCACAGTTGAGCTGGTTTCCTGAGCGCCTGAAGTCCATCACAGGGGAAAAATCATTACAGGGACTTGATCACTGAACACGTCTTAATTGTAGAGTGACTGTTCCTCTCATTTGAGGACACTTTCCAACAAACACAGCCGTTTGTTCTCATTTTCTACCATAAAGAAGGTGTCACTGAATTTCGTGTACTCTGCTGCTGAGCATGAGATGTAGACAACACTGGTCCGTGGAGGCAGAGAAAAGTCCACGTGTATTAAAATTCATATCACGCTCTCAGCAAAAACATCCAAATGTGATTTTCTTTGTCAATATTGGGCAGCAGCAGTCGTTCATCTTAATCTGCTTCAGACGTCTGCACCAGTACGAGCTGCAGACTGGGATCAGCAGCCGGCGTCTCTGTTTCTGGGTTTACATGTCGTAATCTTCCCACCACAAAAGTCATGTTCTTTACTTCCCTGCCAAACGTTCTTCAAAGCAGCTGTGTCGTGTTAAACATGGAAATCTACGTTATCGTTGTAGCTGTCAATGAAAAACACATTATTGCAATCAGACAAACGTGAGGATTAAAAACTGCTTCATTGATTGCACAGTTTTTACAGCAACCAAACGACATCTCTCTGCGTTTGGGACGTTCATGGCTGGTGCGTCCTGCTCGACGTGGCGAGTGATCTCAGCTCTCAGTGCAGTCACGGTGTAAATGGTTTAAAAATAATCACTAAGTCTTTAACACTGTTTTCATTTTGAGTCACTCATGTAGGCGTAGGATTCATGAATGTGTTAAGACAACAGAGCGTTAATGGAAGCTGGTCTCCTGGTGATCTGCACAGCTCAGGTTCCACCTGTTTCATTAAACCTCTGTGGTAAGTTACTGTTAAACGTAATGCTAGCTGCATGGTGATATGAGCAGACAGTGAACTAACTTACTGTAAGTTATTTTAGCTCTTCTTCTTCATGTTTAACAGAAAAGGATCCTACACACAAATATATGCAACATGCCCATTTATCTACTGACCACCGTCCCAAGTCAAGTGGATTCTGTGACCTGTGAAAGTGTATAAAATATCTCTGTACTAACAAAAGGATCTGGTGAGTTTCAGCTGATAGTTTAATGTGGACCACTGTGTGTAAGTGAATAAATATGTATGTATGTGAATGAATGAGCATGTTGGAACAGACTCATTAGAATAAAGCGTACTGAATGAACAGTAAACGTATCTGTGCTTCAGTGATCCGCTGGTGTCATAGTGACATGTCACAGTGAAGAGGTGAGGTTGCTCCTACACACCCCGGGGAGCCCGGTGTTTAGAGAGAGGAGAAGAAAATGGAGATAGATGAGGATAGAGGGAGAGACAGAGCTAAGACAGTGTAAATGACAGAGAGAGAGAGAGACACTGTGTGTGTGTGATCAGCCATTTCATTTCTCCTCAACACACACACACACACACATATATGTTTCACTGCGGGAACACGTGTTCATGCTCAGCCTTCACATCACATGTGACACCACCAGTCAAACGTTTGGACACACATTGAACATGATATCATCATAACATGGAACTAATCAGAATGAATGTGTCGACACTGTTTGCATTATGAAAGCATCTTATGTTTGCTAATGCTAATGAGTTCATTAATGATTAATGATCATTAGAAAACCATGAGCGATGATGGTAACACAGCTGAAGACGTGGTTCTTCATGAGGAACACAGTCATTCCTGTGTGTGTCCAAATGTTTGACTGGTAGTTTATATAAAGACGAACGTAGAGAGTGGTTACGTCACCTGTTGGTTCAGACTGTTCTTCTTGGAGCCAGGAGCATCCTTACTGTGCCCTAAACCAGGATCCATTTTAGATGTCTCTGATGGTAAATCTCAAATTCATGCAGTAAAGAGTCAGTGTTAGTTACTGACAGTCCTTCGATAAAGGCCACGTGAAAGAGACTAAATTAGTTTTTAAAATCATAATTATGATCCACAATCTGAACTAAATGCTGTTTGTTTGAGTCTTAGAATTTCTATCATTAAAAACTGTCATTGTGTTTTCTTAATTTATTTATTTCTTTACTGAATGAGGTTTTCTGATGTCAGGACAGAAACTGGAAGTTCTGGTTCTGCTCCAACTTTCAGTGTTTCATACATGGAGTTTTCTGCCTCAGGCAAAAAAAAAAAAATGCTTCTAAGAAAAAAAAAAGGTCTCAGAATAAAAAACATGAATAAAATGAATAAGTTTTTTTATTCAGTGACACAGACACACACACACACACACACACAGACACACACACAGACACACAGACACACACACACACACACACACACACAGATTCCCTGGTGAGTGATTTCTCCCTGAAGCTCTTTCTGTGTCTGCACTGGGCTGTCTACCTTCACAGGAGTCACTATGAACTGTGCAGTGTGTGTCTGTGTGTGTGTGTCTCTGTGTGCGTGTGTGTGTGTCTGTGTGCGTGTGTGTGTGTCTGTGTGTGTGTGTCTCTGTGTGCGTGTGTGTGTGTCTGTGTGTGTGTGTGGGGGGGTGCAGTAGGGGGGTTCATGCCTGTTTCTCTCTGAGCTTTTAGCACATTGTTTTCATGTGTTCTGTTTGTGTTACTAATATGTTTTCATCATATCCAACATGAACTAAAAATACTGCAGGAAAAATCTGAAACAATTAGAGAGAAGGAGACGTTTTCAATGTGCATTTGAACTCAAGCATTAATAAAATCGGACTGACATAAAAATGATTAAATGAAGGAAGTTTTGCTGCTGGGCTGAGGTCGACATCTGAATTCATTTACGTCAGAGGTCTTTTCAACAGTAATCGCCTGTAGATTTAGTTGGATTTGCTTATTTTACCTTCTCTACACGTAACGGTAGATTTTTTCACCTGATGTCACTGACAGGTTTTAGGTTTGGACACTGGATGCACTGTAGAAATGAATGGGTTATGAATTAATCTGATCAACGTGCCTTTAAGGTTACATGTTGCAAGCTGCAACTTTGCTGCGACAACACATCTGACTGTGCCTCCAAAAATGAGAAAAGTGTTAGTATTAGGTGTTATTATGCGTCAGTGATGTGTGATGAGAGCAGCTGTACTGCAGGAGACAACGAGGGACTAGTTCACGCTGCATGATGATGTGGAAGACTAGAAGAGAAGATACCAGACTATCACAGAGTTTGAAGGTGGACAGCAACCTGCATTCAAAACCAGACACCAATCAAATCACTACATGGAAAATATCCTGCATGGACATCAGAGTGATGCCTCCATAGAGGATCTGGTCTGAAATCACTGTTGGGTCGGTTTTGGATGAATTCTGTAACTGAAGCTGCAACAGTGAATCTTCTCCATGGCAACGTCGTCAGCGGCTCATGAGTGTTGTAGTATTTTGAGCTGCCGGAAAAAAAAGAAGATTTTTTTGAGAAAGTTGAAAGAAACCAAACTAGCAGTCATGAAGCCTCTGTGTGATCCTTATGCTGTGCAGGACGGTGGATGGAGAACAGTCAACACAAACACTGTCTCCTCACTCGGCTCAGGATCAGTCGCTGTAGCCTGCACGATGCACGCAGCGCGTGCTGCAGGCCTTAATTGATGGTTGTTTGACATGTCACAGCTGGAGCGCGCTGCACCCCAGACGTAAAGCAATAATTCAAGAAGCGCATAAAAAACAGCTGCATGAAAACACAGACAATGACAGAGAGAACAGGAGAGGTGAGACTGAGCGGAATGAGGGGGAGGAAGAGGTATGGAGGTACACCCAGCAAGCAAG
The DNA here is from genome assembly GCA_034779795.1 of Ctenopoma multispine. Taxonomy (NCBI): domain Eukaryota; kingdom Metazoa; phylum Chordata; class Actinopteri; order Anabantiformes; family Anabantidae; genus Ctenopoma; species Ctenopoma multispine. The sequence continues at coordinate 912,239 of JAUYWH010000003.1, forward strand.
AGAGGAGGAGAGGAAGAGAGGGGGGGGGGGGGGGAGAGAGAGAGAGAGAGAGAGCTGAATGCAGTCCAGCCTCTGTGTGCTGTGGAGCAGCAGCCAGTCAGTCCGACACTGAAGGACACAGGGAGAGGAGAGACTTCACAGAGAGGAGGGATCATAGAAGCAGGAAAAGAAAAGCATGTGTTAGCTGATCTTTCTCTCCTGGTTCTGTGATATTCATACCGGCCGGATGACGAAGACCGACAGCAGCAGGAGGTAAAAGAGAAGAAGAAGAAGAAGGAGGAGGAGCGGGAGGTGGTGCTGGAGGTCCGCGTGTTCGCACCATCAGCCTGAGGAGCCTCACAGTCGACGGTGTCACTGCGACAGAGTGGCTCTGTGTGTGTGTGTGTGTGCAGCTGAAGACTCCTCTCTCAGGTGGATGTGGAGTAAACCTGGGATTCTCATCACTAGGAGTTGCTTGCTGGTGTTTCGTCTGTTGCACCTCCTCTCTCTCATTCCTCCCCCGGCGCAGACGTCTCTGCTCGCTCACTTGCTCAGTCGAGGGACTGCTGCTGTGCTCTGCTCTCTCCCTTTTTTTCCTCCCCGGCCGGCTTTGCTGTAACTGTAGTGGCACTACAACTGGCGGTGTCGTTCGCTGGCTCGCCTGCGGAGAGCAGAAGCAGATGGGTGAGTGGATGTGATAGACTGTCTGTGCTGAAGATAACACATGAAGGGGGAATTGTTCTTCTGCTCCTTTCCAGCTTTTTACCCTTTTTCTCTGTGGTGTGTTTGCTTTTCACCTCATTTTCACTTCTTCTACCTGCCTGGCCGACCTCACCGTTCATTCATTATTCCTCCACCTCCGTATCTTTTTAGGAAGACCAGCCATCAGATAGAAATCTGTCAGTTTTCTGCCTTCTTTCCCCCCATTTTGTTCTTTCACCTTTTTTTTTTCTGCAACCGTCACTCATTTGCAGCAGAAGCGAAGCCACGCACATCGTGCATCGTAACCTCGAAGTCATCAAGACTCTGGTGCCTGAAACTGTGAGGCGTCAGGTTAGACATAAAATCAACAGTCGGGGGTTGAACCTCGATAATCTCTTCATCCATCACTATGCTGCCTCATCACCCCCTCCAATGCACACAGCCGCCTACACCACCTCCCTACCCATCACCCTCCATTTCAACTCTCTCCTCCTGGTAAAAACTGTTCGTTCGTTCAGACACCAGGGAGGACTCAAACATACCAACAGGTGCACAGCGTGGTACATACACACACCATCATCATCGTCATACTACTGTTGGCTTGTTGTTAACACAACATCAGCAGCACACACACACACACACACACACACACACACACAGACAGGTACAGAAAGCAGGCGGGAAGTTGATTCATTCACATGTTAATTTATTCATCAGATGGAAAGTGCTCACATCCTAAAACGTCCCATGAGGTCCAATTTGCAGCAGAAATGTTTATTAATTGTTTGGCTGAGTTGGAACCAGGAGCCTGATTGTTAACAAATCTTTCATCAGCTCGACTTCGCCTTCATCGTGTCTGCTTCGTTAGCTGCTGAGTCAACATGAACGAGGTGGATGTTGCTGCTGCTGAACAGAATGAAGATCTAATCTCTAAGTCCAACCTGTGGCCACAGAAATCAATGCCACATGTAGCCCGGTTTAAATCTGAGAGACAGAGGGACATCAGGTGTTACATTCTGTGTTCACAGACATATTAAGGTCTGTATGACAACAAAAGGAAGATTCACAACTACTTATCAGATGCCTGGTTTATGAATTAGTCTTTTAAACTCCACACTCCACCGTTTCCTTATGAGCCAGCAGGAGTTTGAAAATAGAAGCGGCTCCAGATGATGGTTGGTTCTCTGCCAGAGTGACTGCTAGACCACACAAACCTGTCAGACAAGATTACAATATGTTTTTATTGGTACTGAGGTAACACAGAGGCGACCGTCCTGCAGTTGGGCAGTAGTCTACCCACTGCAGGGTTGGTAGTTCGCTTCCTGATTCCCCCTGACTCTAGGCCACATGTTAAAGAACGATGCACAAGAATTTAATTTATCAAATCAAATGATTATTCTAATAAATATGGCTGGACGAAGAGAAGAAACAGCTTTTTGTGATGTGATCCACCAAAAGAAGCAAAAAGAAAACGAGAACATTTCCAAGAATTAACTTGTGTTATTGACAGATGTGAACGATGCTAACCTCGTGGTCACCGCGGATAATGGACCTTTGCTGCACACTTGCAACAGGTGAAATCAGAGAGAAACTTCTAAAGGAGCTAAACTGACCTGTAGTCGTAACAGTGGATTTAATGTAAATCATGTGTTTTCCCTGTCACTGGAGATCTCTTTCCTCTTTAACTGGGTCACTAGTTCTTTTAAATCTTTTGTTATGGTTGTAAGTTTAAGCCTGCAGCTGCCATCTTCTGCAAAACAGCGAGCTACAAACTCTAACAGCCAAACTGCACAGTCTACATGTTGGATACGTTTTTTTTTTTTTCTTCTCCTCGTAATTGGATTTGATAAACTGGATGAAATTGACTTACTGCTGCATCTACACTTCTGAGCAATGAAGCTGGAGAGTAAAATGTCTCTAAAGCTAGGAACAATCACCATGCTCCTCTCTTTCTTCTTGACTGATACCTTGAGTTGGTCTCCAGCGCTGCACTGTAACTGCTATAATAAGCAGGAGTAGGCCTCCCCTTGAGGATGTTCTTTGCTGTGATTATGTGTAATATGCGTACTTAAGTGCTGCCAACGGCACTCTTTAACAAACAGCCTCTCAGGCGGTGTGTCACCACTAAACCACATCGTGGAACAGGATAATTCAGTGTTTAGACAGCAGGCGTTTACAGGCACTTACTTTAAGAAAACCTCCGGGGCTGAAACCAGTGAGCTGAATGGCTTCTCAAGGACAGTGGTGGAAAATAAACTTGTTAGCTGCTCACACTGAATGATATTCATGTGTGCGTACAAGTGGTGCACGTCAACACTGCTGAGCCAAGCCTTGAAACCGCCATTGTTCTGACCTTTCACAGCTTTTAAAGCATCATTTTGACAGCGCTTCTGTTTCTGTGTCAGGTGCACAACAGCCAATCCCACGTATCCTCTCTGTGTTGACGAGTGATGAGAGAAAGCGTGTTATTATGAGAGTCGGAGCGATCGGATGTGAGAGTGGTGGGTGGAAAGATAATCAGACTGTGGCTGGGCCGAGTGCTCCCAGGTTTAATGTATGCACGCTTCACTCCAGCGCGTGTTAGCGTGCCGTTGTCACTGCGGGTGACAGGGCCAGCTGATGCAGTCAACGCTTGCTCCGCACGAGCGTCAGCAGCGTCACCAGAAGAGACTGCAGGTGTGTGTTTTCGACTCCTGCTTAACATAATTGTGTGTATACAAATGTGTGCATTTGTATGCATGGAAATTATCCTACATATGGAAATTCATGCCTGCACAGTCTGTTTGTTCGCATAAGTGTGTGTGTGTGTGTAATGTGTATTTATGAGTGTCTGTATATTCAGTGCTCGACTTCAGGCGATGCAAAGAGAAATATATTCAGTCTGTTTCATTTTGCTACAACCAGGAATGTTTGCTGCAACCTACACACACACACACACACACATCTGCAGCACCTTTTCGCACCCAAATGCACCATGACTCAACTGACAGGAGTCTGTAACACAGAAATAGCAGCTGTTTTGTGTTGTTGCAGGGAAGAGGAGCAGTAGCAGCACAGTTAAAAGACACTAGACACTATATAGCCTCAGAAGCAGGTTTCCAATGGCTCTCAGTATACTTACAGTAGACTCAGAACATTCCCACTGAAACAGTCACACGTGAACAGGATGGACGGGTCTGGATCCCTCAGGAATTATATTTGTACCCAAGAGAAACTGTGAAGAACCAGAAAATTGCTCGATGCCACCGATTCTATTAAATCGCTTCTACGTGACGGTTGAGAACAACCGAGGTTCTTGCATGAGCAGGTTTTGTTAGATCATCACTGTATTCACTTCAGAATTCACAGAAGTGTTGATTTAAAAGAATTCAGCAGGTACATACAGAGAGCGGAGGCGAGAAATGCTTCTTTTCACAGTAAACTTGCTGTAATGTATGAAAGCTAAGCTGGAAGCCCGTTAGAGATTTTGTCAAAGTAAGACAGAGAGCAAGGCAGTGAATGTGTATGTACTACTGCAGACTCCATAAATACCAAACTTAGAACTCTCAGTTTTTGCAATTCAAACCATTAAATGATCCGAAGGATCCATGTAAAGTATCCATTGGTAAGACACACATATACCAGCACGCTCAGGCTATTCAGAACGAGCTCCTTTGTTTTCTATTGTGTGGTGTTCAGATGACCTGAGCAAAGGAGGATGAAAGCAGGGAAAAATCGACAAATAGAGAAGCAGAGAGGGTGAGGTTTGAATGAAAAATAACCTGCAACACATTAAAGTCTGGAGAGAAGAGGATGAAACAAGAACAGACAAAATCGCGTTTCAAAGGACATTTAAATACGTGTCGTTTACAGATCGTCCCCAGATGGCGTCAGATGATATCAGCAGCTCAGATCTCTGTCAGCAATGTTTCCTACCTCCCTTTGGTTGCTGCGTGACAGTTTATTAACCTACATGTTGCCAAAGACCATGTATCACCCCTCACCCTTCAGACTGGCCTCTGCTCGGCTCGCAAACGGGGGAGCATCCATCACGTCTTACACACCGTATGACATCAGTTAGAAACTCGATCACCGCCGTTTGAAAAGCCATTCGCATGACGGATGTGGCTGCTGTTGGTGGGCGCGAATGAGCCGTCACAGTTTATGCGGAGGGAGATGTCAAGCCTCGCACTTTTATGTTGTAATTAAAGCGTATGTGGGCAGCGTTTTACAAAGTGAATGTGAGTGAGGTTGGTGGCACAGAGGGAGATAAAACAGACGTTTTTAATTGAAGGTTTTCAGCCAAACTGAATGGTAAAATGGAATTACCAACAGGACAGCCGGCGTACGAAGAGTCTGGAGTCACGTCATTTTGTTGAAAAGAGCAAAGCATTCAAATAGTGAACACACAAGATAAATTAACGTGTCATGTTCTCACCAGCCTGATGGAATAAAGGCCTGTTGCTAATAAAGCAACAACAGCTAACTTAGTAAAATGCCCTGTTCCTCAACAGTAATTCAGAAATGTCTGATCCACCTCTGTTACTCTGTATGTTTTAACAAAAATGCTGTTTTCCATGAATTACATTTATTTCTTTGATCAATTTTAAGCTCCTGACATGAAATATGATTATCTTTGTTTGAAGCCTACGACATCGACTGTGGTAAAAGGTGATGATCTGTTTCTCGTCACACTCAGTGTTATAAATATTAAATAATACAGTCACCTCATGAAGAATCTACTATAAATACATGGTTTTATGTTTTGGTTGAGCTTAACATTTGACACAAGTATTTTCAAATCCATCTGTATGTCACCGAGTGATTGACTGTTAATAGCTGTGTCTATGAATCAGGGGATGGCTCATATTCCAGGGAAAAATATATATATATGTATATGTATATCAGTCGATAGCTACAACTGCCTAACAAGGACACAAAGTAAACAGCTAAAATATTTTAGTGATGTTACAACAGTTTGGAGATTGAAGCTATTACCTGGTAAAATGTCTTAGCTTTGTAAAATTAGAGCAAAACTAAAATAGTCTCTGGCTCACAAACTGTGACAAATCAGACTTAATGGGATGTTGTTCAGTCAGCACATTAAATTTCAGAATGAAGGTTTCCAGTCACAGATGGTTGGTGTCTCAGATGATCAGAGCTGAACAGAGCAGAGCGAAGTTTAAATAGGACACAACATGAGGTAAACGTGTACTAGTGTGGCACAAACTGTTCACGGAAAAGCTCGTTCTGGAGAATAGAAACACTTATTCAGAGTAACTGATACTGTAAAAATCCTGAAGACATCGCTGCTGGTTAATATTTAAATAATACGTTCGTTCATTGCTCTTTTCAGTTCCCTCTTTTTGGACCGATAGTGTCCAGCCTCAACACAACAGAAATAAATGAACAGAGTTAGAGACACAGAAACAGCTCCTGTCTGTCCTCATTTTCAGAGGAACTTCATTTGTTGGGCAGATTTTTAAAAATGCTGTGTGAGACAAACCCATTTCAAGAGACTGTGTATGAAGAATGAAGCCTATTAGTGGACAGAGCCGGCTCTTCACATAGGTGAACTAGGTGGTTGTGTTGTTACTTATTCAGGCTTTTCTCCCTGTATGAACCCCTCATATAGTGAAATGTGATAGTTAGTGTTTTTCCAACCAGGATCCATCCACTGCACAATTTCACCAACCCAACCGGCATGTGCCATGTACACAATATATGTCACAACACTGCAGGCTGCACTTTAAAGGTTTAGACCACGTTTTAAAAATGACATCTTAATTGCATGACGTGACAATGTGTGCTAATTTCAGTGCCACTGCCCCAACGTTACATGAAAATACTCCTACGGACAAGTGTTTCAAGAAAACTAACATTTAGAGCGAAGTGGTCCAGTCCTCAGAGTCAGTCACCCTGCCAAGCTGCGACCTTCTGAAAATAAAGTGGACACTTAGCAGCTATTTGAGGCTCTCTGGCCCAAGAGGGTCAGAAGAGTCCGAGCTCACTGCATTAGCTATTCACTCCGTGTCTGCATTTAAACACACCACAGGTCAGCAGCAGGGGTTTTATAGTGGCTCATTTTAAAGACTGTTTCTTCTAGCTCAGCTGCAAACTCCAGTTGTTGATGTAGAAACATGATTAGAATTTTAATCTGTTCCTGTCTGGTGATAGATGTGATTAGTCAGATTTACTTTGTATGACTCATCCGAGTAAAGAACAACGAATTTACAGAAGGTCACCAAGAACAAATAAGAAAACTAATACTGATAATTTGCTCAATGATCACAAGAAACCACTGAAAACATTCCCTTTAGTGGCATTTGGCAAACAGCGGGGTTTAAGGCAGGTTTGCAGTTAAACTAATCAGCAGATGGAAAACAATGAAAACACAGGTGTTTGTCCCGGTTTGTCTGAGTTAACAAGTAGTAAATGTGAGTTAATCATGATTTACAACAGGAATATGTGCTTATAAAGTATTAACAGACTCTGTCTGAACAGCTAGACGTATAAATCAGATGGAAATTTAAATATTCATTAATCATTTACTTTTATTTTCTAAAGAACCTTAGGAACCACTGACACCTCCTAAATAATTTATAAGTAATTTAATACTTAATTAAAATGATGAATTTATCGAGTATATATCTTTATCTATATATCCAGATATATGAATGTAGATAATTAGCTGATATATAGCTGATTTAAACCTTTAACATGTCGTCTTTTTGCACGTTGCTACCTTGTGGTTGTTTAATATCACTGACGATGTCACATAGTTGACCAGGTGGGGGTCTGCTCAGATATACAGACCTCTGAAATGTTCAGATCCAGACAAAAAAAATATTAGAAAAGGCTCAAAATGTTCTTTCATTTTGAAATAGAAGAGTATCTTCAGGCGGCGTCCTGAAAAGCAACAGTCTCTTTGACATTTCCAGTTATTTGATGTAGCCGTTACACAGCACAGCACACGCTACAGGTGATATTATGCAATAAGTTACTCCGCAGCAATAAAACAGCATATTTTCTTCTCTGTATTGAGCTGCCAGCATGAGTCAACTCACTCTAACGGAGATAATAAAAAAAAAGAGTTTGTAGCAGTAGATAGAAATGTTTTTTTTTCTCTCTCTCTTCCCCTTATAGAGCTCATCTCACTGTTTGGGTATTAACGGTAATTCTAGTGCAGGTTACTTCTCAGTGCAGTTTGCTCTCTCATATTAAATCTGTGTTTCCAAACTGAAGTTGTAACAGTGTAATTACTCTTCATACTGCAGTTTCTACAGTGGGCGTCTTTCACAGCTCTTAAGAGTCGTTCGTATCTATCGTCTCTGTGCAGGTTGACATTATCGTATTCATATACAGACACCAGCAGTGTGCTAAAAACCAAAGAGCCCTAAATGTGTCACTCGTCAGGTGAACCACAACCACTCCACCACACCTGACCAAGTTTCATTTAATTACGTTTAAAGTTCATTATTGTGAGATGATTCCTGTGTTTGGATCTTCTGTCTTCTTTTCAATAAAATGAAAATAAAAATAACATCTTTACCGTATGTAAATCCTGCAGGATGTCTGTATATATGAATTATACTGTCAACTAGCTACTTTGGTCCCTGTGCAGCCTGATCTCGACATTTTCCCATCACGTCAGATGCTCATTTCCTGTCGTTTCTTTTGTGTTAAAGCAAATACTTTTTAAATCCTCTAAACAAGATGAATGAAAACAGAGCAAAGGCAACCAAAGGGGTTCAAAGAATGAATGAAACTAAACTTTCAACCCTATTTTCACCCTGAACAATGGGAATAATAAACAAAAAATCACACATCTGCACTCTGCCCCTGAGCAAACGCACACCGCTGCGCACTTGCTCGCTGAAGGACGCCATTGTCTTACAAATGTCATGGCAACAGTTGTATTTCTCGAGACATGAAAGCGAGTCCTCGCTCAGCACACCTGCCTGTTAGCACATTGTGCAGCCTGTCAGAGAGTGTAAGGGGTCAGATCTGGGTACGCGCACCACTTAATGGACGGATATAATGGCACCCAGCTGAGACATGAGTGATCCAACACGCTCTGCCTCTATATATGGAAAGTCAAGAAATAAAGAGCTGAAGTCAATGAAACCTTCAACCTGTTCTCCTGTGGGAATTTACAGTACGGGCACCAACTTGAAGGACACTTTCATCGAACATGGTTTCTGAAGCACTGTGAATGGAATGAAAACCTTCATGCGTAAGCTGAAATGTTATTTCCATCACTTACGTATTAGAGGTGCTGCATAAGACTGATACAAAAGTCCACAATGAGACAACTCTGGCTTCAGATCCAACAGCAGATCTACCTTCAAACACGAAGGTCCTGAGTCTGTGAGCAGCACAATGGAGACACATCGCCAGAGTAACAGTGAGTCTGACGGGGTCAATCAGGAAGAAAATAAAACAAAGGAGCTGAGTGTGTTTCAACACTTAACATCAGGGGTCAGGTTCTGAACTGAGCATGAGATGAATTTCATGGAGCAGAAAGATTTTCAAAGTTGGTGATACTGATATTTTGTTACAGTGACGCTACTACAAATCCTCCAGATCTCATTCTGTCACTGAAGCCACCAAGTTCAAAACTATCTATGTCTTTCTCTCTCCTCTCTTTATTCCCTCTACATGAACATGTGTTCTCCTCCTCCCACTCCCCCCTCGGGTTTCTGCGTTCTCTTGTTCTGTTGTTTTGCTCCGTTTGTTTCCCACCATGTTCTTCCTTTTGTCATTTAGATGCTTTTATCGACTCAAGTCATATTTACACTTGTCAACTTCATTTCGTTTTTGTTGTCTGGGCTTTTTTTCCGCTTGAAGAACTTCCATAATCCTCTTTGTTGTTGTCTTTATCTGTGGAACTGACTAATCTGCATCACTTCTCTCAGTGTTTTTTCTTCTTTGTAATGCATCATTTTGTCATGAATTAAGTGTGGAAATAAAACGTTCTTCAAACGTTGCTGACACTTTTCTTCTGACAATTTTAGGTGAAATGCAAACCTCGTATCTTCCAAGTGATCAGTTTTCCGTACGTACCACAGTGGATATTCATGTGCATTTGAGACAGCACAGTTTTACAGACTTAGTGGCCTCTTTGTTAGGTGTTACACAATACAACTCTGCTGCCGTAAAGTCGACTGTCATGATGCCTTTAATGTACAATGTGAAAAACACAGAGTTTGCATCTAGACTTCTGCCAATATCCATACAACAATATCCATAAAATACCACATTTGGTAAAAACAAAAACTCACTCCAGTCATTGGACTTTTGTTTAGTAATCCAGAAGGTAAAAGAACTGAAGTTCCATGGTTTCACACAACCACATCACAGCAATAACACAATTCGCTGTCTTCTTCTCATTACAGGCCTCATCAGATCCTGCTTAGTGCAGTGCAGACACACATCATTTCCAAGAATGCCACAAGTGTGAGCCCTCCGGGTGACCCCGCTGACTGCTCCGTATCCATTAGACGCCTGCAGACCCCTGGCCAATCAACACATCTTCCTCAGAGGTGTCATGGCAACTGCCTCTGTTCAAAAGATTGGTAATCCCAAGACGGTACGCTGAGGACACAGAGGAAGGAAACAAGCAAAGGACTGTGGGTGATTTTAATGGTTTTTGAGTCACAGAGGAGCGCAGGAGTCTGTGGGAGGATTTTCCTTTTCCGGGATCCTGTTTGGGTCCTGTGAAGCAAAAAAGAAACATATCACTAAAAGCGAAACCTCAAGTCTCGACACGGTGGATGTGATGTAATGTGAAACAATCAGACAAAGAAAGAGCTGATTTTTTAACAAGATGCTGCAACATGTTGACTCACAGGATTTGATGCGCTAACATGTAGCCACAACAACGTGCGGAAACCTCCCAGAAACTTTCTTTCCAAACATTCACACGTGGCCGTTTTTTTAGCAGGTTAGCGCTGCTGGATGTACGAACACACAAACACTTGCACAATCATAAAACGGAAACAGACACACACTCGATAAGCTGAGTGAGGAGTTGTAAAGTGCTCCTAGGTTATTATCGGCCTCGCCGCTTCCTATTTTCATCTTTAATCTTTGTATTCTGAGTAATCATCTTTTTAATTAATGGCGACGGCGGCGTGAAATCTTCCCCGCCATTCCTCTCCCCACCCTCCTTTCCCGTGCCGCCAGACACCTGAAACCAATTAGCAACAGCAGATCTAGATGGGGGATTAGACACAGGAAGAGGAGGAGAGATTAGATATAAACAAGAGAAAGGGAAAAGGTGGACGAAAAGGAAAAGAGGTGAGGGATCAAAAAGGTGAGAAAAGGAGAGCGAAGAAGAGGAAGAAGGGGTTAAAAAGGAAGCCGTCAGTCACTCTGGGTGATCAATAGGAGGGAGGAGGGGGTGGTGCGGCACAGAGGATATGGCGAGATCAGGCTGGCAGCACACAGCAAAGATAACAACTAGTAGTGAGTCAGCAGGTAGAGTCAACTGTAAGAGCCCAGAGCCTTGACTGACAGGTGCTCCAGCTGCCCGGGACTCATTGTCATTCTCTGCACTGTGCAGGAGCAAGCAAGGCGGGGAAGCAGAGAGAGAGAGTGAGAGGAGAGCCTGTTGGCCGGTCGCCATCTTCAGGGCCAATTAAGAGAATTTGATTATATGCCTTAATCTTGGCAGTCAGGTGGAAAAGCAGACAGGAAGAGAAAGAGGAGACAGAGCAGGTGCCACTGATACACACCATTATCTCCGTGTGTAATTGAGTTTGTTTCTGCCCTAGTTCTGTGTTTCCTTCATCTCATCCACCACCAAAATCTGTCTTTTTGGGAAGGACAAAGGTATGTTGGCTCCTCAAGAGAAAAAAAGGAAAGAGGACAGAAAAAAGGGCAAAAGGATTGAAGGAAAGGTCCTTCCTTTTGCTTTTCACTTTCTTGTTGGGTTCTAAAAGGAAAGACACTTAACACTTGTTGTCCCTCATTTCTGCTGAGCCCAGTCTGGAAGACCTTTATCCTCCTCTTCCTCATTTCCATCCCTCCCTCCAGATCTTTCTTCCTACTGTGCCCAGTTCCCTATGACTCCCACAATCCCCACATCAAGGCTGAGATAAAAGCAAAAAGGGACAGATATCTGGAAAAGACAGCGAGGGACTAGCTCCAGAGAGAACAGAGCACAGACGTTTTTCTTTGGTCCCTGACACCGTGAGGATCCTGCCACTGTTCCAAAAGCTTCACTTCCTTTTCAAAAATTCATCTTGTCCTGCAGCTTTTTAATCCCACTGTCCTCCGAGTGGATCCTATTCTGTGCACCTACCACCTGTCCCGGACCCACTGAGATTAACCTGGCTTCTGTCATCCAAAGGAACTCTCTGATATCAGCTCCTGGTGTCGTCATCTTCTTTCAGTGAGTACTTCAGTCCTTTTTGTCTGGCTCTTTTCCTCTTCTCCTCACAGCCTCTGGGCTTCCTCCCTTTTTCTCTTTTCTTTCTTCTCCTAGTCGTCTTCCCCTTTCTGCCTTTTCTCTGTAATTCCTCTTGCACTGTTGGCGAGAGTCCACCTGTCAGCACTGTTCTTTTGATTTTAGGCTTTGACATTTCTACCCACCACAATCCTTCTCTTTTTAAAATGTTTTCTTACTCTTACTCTGTGATGCTGTGTTTGGCCTTGAAAGCTGGAGAAAACAGTTTTGCTATTTTGGTACAGAAATGTTTTAATAGAAACACACATCTGTCTTGTTCAAGTGCTGAATCTAAAAATGGTGAATTACACGTAGTTTGCTTGGCGTTATGGAGCGACACCACCCAGGTGATGTTCATTAATGTACTGCTGGAGAAATTTATGCAGACATGATCACAACCATAATGTTCTCAAAGGAAAAGCTCCGATTCTAAACAATGCAGAAGCTGTTCAAGGTATTTAAATGGACTTTAGGTCATAAACACAGGTGACTTTCTAACACTCATTGCTTGTTACTGCTAGGTTAGCATAGCTAGCAGGTTAACCCAGTCATGGTACTTTGTGGCAGCTGGTTCCTGAGGTTCTCTGCACGAGTGAAGCAGCTTCAACACTTTATTGATTTCTATTAAAGTCCGTGACCTCAGGCGGTACTGAGTTCAAGAGCATCTTTATGAAGCTGAGACTAAATTTGTGAGTTTCAGGATAAATAAAAGAAGTAAAGAAGCAAAAATGCACCTTAACCCCACTGAAAAGGTCAATGGGTGATTTGTTTCTGACTGTCCGCTCAGTCCTCTTATCAGTGGGTGGTACTGTTGTGTGAAACCTGAGTCTGCTAGTTTCCTCTGTTCCTGATTGTGCTTCTTCATTCTACAGGAACAAATGATAATGTAAAAGTCCATAAGGAGCTTAAGGAGGTTCCCACTTTCTCAGTCTTACCATTAGTTCTTTGATTGATTTCCTTCTTCCCCAGCAGCTCTTGGTTTAAAGTTTTTATGAAAATCAATCTGCAGAGATTTGAAACTTGCTGCAGAGATAATTCATCACTCTGATGTGTATTTTTTTCTTTTCACTTTGTCATCACTGGAATTCTTTTTGGCAACTGACTCTCTTGGTTGTCAGAAAGAAAAAAACATCAAGCAGCGATTTGCTCAGAATGTTTTTACTGTATAGTTTTACTGCTGGACGCACGTGAACATATAGCTTTACTTCCTGTTTTGACTCTGCTTGTCTGAATCTTCTTTGTCGGCCGTCAGCGTTTTTATCTTAATGTTGGGCCACGTTTACTTACACACTCTGGAGTGAGTATGATGATCTTTTCAAGCTGCATTTTTATTGGTTTAAACACCTGGTGCTGATGAGCAGAACTAACATGGAGTGTCTTGGTGACGTTCATGGTGATACAGGTACAGGAGTATTTGAGACATTTGTTTCTCTACACCTGCTGGATTGTGGACATGGTTCCTCCTTCTTGTTATAATCCTCTACAAGTGAATCTGCAGCTACTGAAAGCTCGTGAACCTGAACACAACGGCTTGTTTCACTGACATGAACACACGAGTGCCAACAGGTTATGCTAAACGTTAAATCAGCGTCCTTCAATTGATGATTAAACCAAGAAGAAACCCAGACCCATTTTAAAAGAGAGGGACAAACAGGAAGTCACTGTGGCTGTAATTATTACCAGGTTGGGGGTGAAACACGACTCACATTTGCTCTGGGTGGGATTAAACAGACAGACCAGAGCAAACAATGCAAAAACCATCCATCTCCCCTTCTCCTTTACCCTGATTTCTCTTCTCTATCCTCCTCTCCTAGCTTTAGTCAGCACCCCCATTATTCCCCATTTTATTTCCCATCCTCCCAACCCCCACCCTCTCCTCCTCATCCTCCCTCTCTCCACCACTTTCTCCTTTTTCTCAGCCTAATAACTGCTGCATCTTAAATCAGTGTCCCTCTCTCCTTGCTCCTCCTCTTCCTCCGCTCAGCACGTGTCGGCGTGCGTCAGCGTGGGCGTCTGGTCAGGCACCATGCTCCCTGCATTCAATCTTTCTTTTTTTATTTCTGATTATAGTACCAGTCTCGGAAGTAAAGTTCCTGCGTAGGAGAGAGAATCAATAAGGCTTTATTCTGCTGGTGCACCCCCGAGTGTGTGTGTGTGTGTGTTTTTCTATAAGTCTGTGTGCATGTGCATATAGGTACATATTCATCTATGTGTGTGTGTGTGTGCGTGTGCTGGAAGCTCAGTGATGAACTGCGAGCCTGCATGTGATTTGAATTTAGATTTGAAATAATGGGGATGAGCTGTGTGTTGAGATGAGCTCCTGCAGGTCTTGAGCTGCTGATTATGGAGGATTGTGTGTTTCTATGTGCAGCTTGTTTATAAAACCAGCTTCAGATGAAAAATAAATCTGATGAATTTACCTTTTGATGCTGGAGTTAGGAGGCAGGATAGTAATCTAGCGACCGGTGGGTGATCAAATGATAAAACCATGCAATCATCACATGCAGTTTGTTTCTATTAAAATGTCTTTTTACACTAATTTATGAAATTTGACCAAAATCAAATCATGAACGTGAAGTCATTAGTTCTCATTCTGCTTATCAGGCCAGCTGAAGGTGGGACTGAAGCATGAATCATGCTCGTTGTTTTTCCTGCTGCAATTTTTCCCACACGTCCTTGGTCACAGTGTCGTCTCATAGATGGCAGAAAATGATCTCTGTGATGATGTCAGTGCAGTTCTACGAGTCTGTGTTGCAGACAGCAGCACACATTAAGATGAGGTTTGAAACATTGCTCAAGAAAAAGACAATGACCTATTCATCACATATGTACTCAGGAGGGTGTAGTTCTGTTTCTCTGGGGCCAGTGGTGCCCAACTTTAAACTGCAAACACCATGAGACAAGCCAACTGCAAACCACATGACTTAACAAGGCAGATACAAAGACAAGACAGTAAGAAGAGGAAAGAGTGTAAATTGAGTGCAAACACTGTTAGCACTGTTCACTCAGCGTGGTAGTAAGTGCATGTGTGCATTTGGGGGTCAGAGGGTTAAATGCTGACTCTAAATTGCTAATAGGTGTGAATTGTTGTCTGTGTCTGTATGTCAGCTCTGTCCGGTTCGACTTTTTTTCCTGTGTAGATCTAAACACGTTGTTATGATGATGATGATGATGATGAGTGTAGCTGATTCGCCTGCTTTCTCACTACAACAGTTGTTTGCTACTATTTCATGTTTGCAACCACCCACATGATCCACTGTGGTGCTTTTTTTTAGTTAACTGAAGCTTTAACTGCCTACGTGTGCCAAACACATAGTAAATACACATTTCCTCAGGTCAGTTACTGAATGATGATTCATATTTGAACATGTAGGACTTCCTGTCTTTAAAGCCCATGTGAAACTGAAACTTTACTTCTCCATGTGATAAATAACATTTATTATTATGATATAAAAGATTTTTCTGTAGAAGAGCTGAGCTGTAGATATGCAGGAAAACCTCGTCTCACTTCTCCACATGTAGTTTTCTAAACAGCTGAAACTCTGCAGGAATATATTTAAGCGGAATCCGGGTGAAATGGGGACATTCCTATAAAGCTTACAGGCTGTATCCCTCAGCTATTAAACACACTATCACTGAACGACTTTGACTTCGAACGTCTCCACCTTTAAACTCTGCCACATCCATCCTGACTCTATTAGACGCCACAATCAGCTGTGGCTCCTAAAGAGCTTCTGTCTGGGGACCCTATTACCTGCAGTAAGTAACGGTGCAGGAAGATAACAATAATGGAGCCTCCATCATTTTTCCTCCATGCCTCTTCCTGCAGGTGGAGAGAGCTGAGTGGATGGAGGGGACGGGGAGGGCCACTGTCTGGGCTGCACGCTGCATCGCGTCGATAATTGAGCGAGCTGTATTGATATCCTGCTGGCTGCGATGAAGGAAAATCACCCCTATTTACTGTTAATGGCTCCGAGTGGAGACTGACGTTTCACAGAAAGCAAAGCGGCTTTAGGGTTGCAGAAGAGTTCGCATCAAAATTAGCCTGGAAAAGAAGTCACACAAATATGTATCACAGCATTTAAATTCACAACTGAAGCTTGTGGTGAAAATAAAACTGGGCAAAAGTCAAGCAGACTCTCTTTATGGAATTGCCTTTGTTTTTCTCCTTGTGTTCCCAGCAACAGCTGAGCCGCTGTTACCATAAATAAGATCAACAAACCAAGATGAATCAAAGTGCTACTTAGAGCCAATTGTCCTGCAAAAAGCCCTCATTACATCACATCTGCTGCCCGGTTCTTATCTTAGTAGTGGGCATTTTCCTGTAATGTGCTTGTTGGGGATTCACACAGTGAGGTGTCCATGATGCTGCTCATTCACACTGACCTCACTCAAAATGACTCTGAGTCACAGACCGGCTACACCGACAGTCACAGCTTACATGCTAAAGCAAACGTTCCCGTCGTTTGTGTACAGAACATTGTTCTGTCAGAGTTATGTTGACTGATTGGTTCAGTGGAGCTGAAGCTGTGAAACTGCAGGATGGTTACGACTCTCACTACCTTCTGATGCACTGTGGCACTTTACCTGTCCTGAGTGTTTGCAGACAGACGTTTCTTACTGTGATCTGAGCCGGCATCATTGTGTGTTTAGTTTTTTATTAATCTGTTTTGGAGAAAAACTGCTTTAAGTGTGTTATTGCAGTTTATTCACAGTGGAGTCAGCTTGGCATTTATACACTTTATATACTATATGCATCTTTACTTATTCATACTCTTCGTAAATTGCCCGTAGTGAAACAGTTTATGTCCACCATTGGTTGTATCATTTATATATTGTAATGTAAATGTTTAAAGCTCTACTTTAAAGTTCAGAAATACTAGACTAATACTTTATTCATCTGTTTTGCAGGGTTGTGCCCTGTAGTCACCAAATAGCCACAAACTGTAGTCATCACTTCCTGTTTTCTATGAATTCATAGGACATATGGTTGGTGAGTGTAAAAGAGATATGTGGTGTGTTTAAACTGAGCTCTATAATTTAAGTTCCCATTAATTCCATATATCTTCCATCTTTGCAGCGGCAGCTTTAACAAACAGCCCTGTCAGCCGGGGGAAGGCATAGTAATAGATTTGTTTTTAGTCATCTTCAGTATGTGAAGTCATATTCATTTCTACAGGAACCACATCATTGCGCCGTGATAGAGACATCTATCAAACTGTGCCTGTGAACATGTGCACAAGCAGTATATGCACCTGTAAAAGTATAAATCTGTTTGTCTGCACTGCAGCCGTGCTGCCTCTATTCACATCACTTAATATGGACGTCCTGACCTTTTCGCGAAATGCACTGAATCCTCCTGGAAGCTCTGATCTCTTACCGATTCTGCCTCATAAGTGCACTTCAGGTATGAAGGGACATGAAGATGAAGAGGACTTGTGTAAAATAAAGCGTCTGCAGCTCAATATATGGAAAGTTATCCAGTTTACAGTGTTGATCAGGTTGAAAAAAATCTGTTTTGACCCTACTCGACTGGAGTCTGAACCACTGCAGCGTTTAATATGGCAGGGCCCTGACTCGCATTTAGACAGAATGAATTCTTACCAGCTGCACAAGAAACCTGGAGGAATAATGTTCCTCTAGCTGTAATAATTGTTGGATAGTTTCAAGGCTGGTGGACCCGCTGTGGTAAAGAACGAAGCTCCGCTAAGACGTGATAAGGGTGAAGATGATCCATGAGTGGGTATTAAATGAATTTCATTTGTTAACAGGTAATTGTTGCATGTTATTTATCAGATATGTCAAAGGTTCTTGCCTCTGTGAATTACACCGTGAGGTCCTGCACCTGTGAGCTGTGAGAGGCTTTTGTTCTTATTTAGGACCATTTACCAACCACACTGAAGTAAGTTTAAAGGGGTCAGATTCTAGTTCAGTGTTCTGATGTTACAGATGTTCTTTTGTGAAGTCTTGTTCCCTTTTTGCACATAGTCCGAGGTTCAAAGCTTGAGGCGAACGTGTCTCTGCATACTGGCTGGTGGTGAAACTCTCAGCTTTGGGATCAGCGTATGTTCTTGTGAATAGGAACCATCCTGAAATAATAATAAACCAGGAGGATGTTTGTGTTACAACAATCTTCCTTTGACTTAATTTTCCATACAAGCTCTGAGATTTGAGCATGGCCACTGCAAATCTGAACATTTCCTGCATTACAGATGTTCATGTAGTTTCTCATATCGTCCTCTGCTTTCAAATGCAGGGAGTGAAAATAGAAACTAAATGAAAAATCAATCCTACATTTGATGGGATCATTTGGAAAAATGGTCAGCAGCATTGTAAAGAAGATATGTCTCTGAACTCTAAAACAGTTCATCCAACTTTTCAGATAATTGTTTCAGGACAATCAATGCTAACTAGCAGTGAAGAATGAGCTGTGATTAGTCACAAGCAGCAGAGTCTCCACAAGCGTTCAGCCTGCACATCAGACCCGGCCACAGTTATATTTCCCATGGCAACAATAAAGATTCAATTATCCAGTCCTGCTGATGCTTCCAGCCTGTACTTTCACCAAAAGAAGAGCCCAGCGAGGAGCGTCACATGACACACGTCCGCTATCACCAGCACAGCATTTGGGATTTGAATCATATAAAGCAGATTGTGATAACAGTCTCCCAGAGGATTGTGGGCATTTTGCTAGAGCACAGTGTTCGAATGAACCAACCTCAGCTGTACAGCGTAGCTGTCACCTTCCTCAAACCTGTCTTTTATAAAATGACTAAACTGTTTTTCCAATGATCTTATGATAATAACTCACAGTAACATCTGGTAGGATTAAGTTCACAGACAACTTTTTTTTGCGTTGGATGAATGTGGCACCAGGTTGGTGAACACACAAAGCAGTTGTCTTACTTCATGATGACATCTTGTAGTGAACAGCAGGTTGTGCTATGGGTGCTCTGCTCAAAGATAGTATCGTCCACCGCCGTACTGTACAATGTCTAACACTGCTGACTATGAATGATGTTAATTGGCATTTTTGATCAAGAACGAGGTCTGTGGCAAAATGTAATGGTTTAAATACATGTACACATACAATCTCTGCTTAAACACACACACACACACACACACACACACACACACACACTGTAAAGCTGCCAGTTCCCTACTGCCTGCTGGTAACAATGACACACACACACACACACAGACACACTCAGTGAGCTGCTTAGCCAATGTTGTTTAGTGAAGCATTGCAGCACTGCTGGCTACTACTGCAGCACATGGAAAGAACAACAGATTAAACTCTGCAACACACACACACACACACACACAGAACATAAATTCATTATTTTTGTCAAAAACTCAAATAGGTGTTACTGTTACAGATGAGTTATGTAAGTGAACACTGTATAACTGTCTAAGCACACACACCCTCACACACTCCTGCTGTCTCCCAGAGGTGCTGCAGGCAGAGGATGGATGTGTGGTGGAGGTTTGGGTTCAGAGTAGCAGTTCCACCCTGCTGAAGTTTGTCATATTCTCTGGTGTGTGTGTGTGTGTGTGTGTGTGTGTGTGTGTCTTTTGTCAGAATGAATTTGTGTTCCTGCCAGTTTCCTGGAGAAGCAGCACATCTGCAGCTTGTAAGAACCACACCTGACACACATTTGTATCTTTACACCGAGTACAGGACATCGGTTCTGCAACGTAGCATCGAATCTGGGTGCAATTAAACTTGAGGCCCACTCACGTAAATCCTTGCTCAGATGTGTTGTCAAGTCAGTACATAGAGGTATAGAGATGTTTGTATGGATGAGTTGTTACATTGCAGTGAGATGTGATTGTGTTTCTTTAGCCCAACCAATGATGAATAGATTTCATTTGTACTTAAATATAGTGGCTGGTTCCACAGATCAGGTTCTGCAAACTACACGTGACCAATGAAACAGTGAAAGTGGAGCCACAAGAAAATAATTGAGTCTTAGGTTCATGAACAGGATATTTTTCATTCATAAAACATACACACAGTATGACATGAACATGGAAGCTTGTAATGTTAGGTAATCCCGTTTTACTGCTGATCAGGTTGTTGTGCTTCTCTTTATTCAGTCAGTAGATTTATTTATTTCTGCTCTAAATGAGGCTGTTAAGAGCAACAAACTTGAAAGAGGAGACTAAAAAGCTGTGTACAGCTGCAGACTTTGTTAGAATTCTCCGTGTGTTTCTCTGCAGAATATCTGCAGTGATATTATTTCCACTTGGTGTTTTGAGGTCTTTCTCCTCTGTGTTTTGTCCTTTTGGAGTCACTGTACATGACAGTGCCACAGTTGGTCCCTGAGGGCCCAGAGGAGACAAACTGGATGGCTGAGGTTCAGTGCTGCAGTACAGTAGGTCACGGAGATGGAAAGACAGGGAAACAGAGAAAAAAAAACTGGTTCAGTGTGACGCTGTGTCAGGAGAGAAGATACCAAGCTGCAAACACAGCGTCAGACTCTGTGAGGGAAACCAAAGAATTTGTTGATGTAATAAATGCTCTGAATGTAATGAAATATAAATTAGAGTAAGTTAAAGACTGTAATAGACCCTGTTCACTTAATGAATTGTTTCTTAATGTAATAACATCATTAAGAAATTAAAATTAAAGTGCCAATTTATCTCAGCACATTAAAGAGACGTTTTAATATATTTTGAGTGATTGTGATATTATATGGCCGTCATTACATTATCATCTGCTGGCAGGAGAGAAAGAATGGGTATAAACAGAGGAATGGATTTTCAGTCTTACATACACCTCTGTCTGTGTGTCACACTCACCCACACAGCATGAGATCATGGGCAGGTCTGTGAGTGCTGCTTCTCACTGGGAGACATCATTATGAATCTCGTCTCTTTTTAATTTGTCATTTGCGTAGCGGAGGTCGTCCTGCAGAGGCTCGGCGGGAGACAGCAGGCAGAGGAGACGCACCTCTGCTCCAACGCTTTGTTCCTGCTCCAGATGTGCAGGGACAAAGAGTAAACTAAAGTGTTTTGTTCAGGTAAGAGGACATTATGGGGTTTGAAAATGTGTCTGCAGTTCTGACCTTTATACCTGAAGGGTTTTAAGTCTTTGTGGGAACAGTCCAGTTAGTGTGTGTAGAGCAGAGGAGCCTAAAGCTCAGACACAAGTTATCACAGGCAACAAATCCCTGATGATGTGAGTCTCGGATGTCTCAAAGTATCATGTAACAAACAACATTAAATCTTCAGAACATTTGTAAAGCTGATTCTTCTGTATATTGAGTCTTACGTCGTTTACAGCAAAGGTGATTTTATTCGTCTGTTTGTTTCTCTGCCGCATTGCAAAGTTCATTTACAGGTTTCTGCAAACAACTATACTGTATGTTGTTGCTCTCTTGTCATACAGTATGTAAACTCAAGAACTGATTTTGAGTCTTGTGTTGGTGCCAGCTTAAATTTTATATTGTTGTGTTATTGCTGTAGTTTCCCAATGCAGATTGTATTTTAACTGCATGAAAAATCTGAAAGTGTTAAACTCATTTATCTAAACGACTATAGGGCCACACTTGTATTACTGAAAATATGACCACAGCACTATGTGAATGTTGAGTGCAGGACACATTGGCTGCATCATGAAACAATACATGATCTGTCCTTCTGGCATCAACGTATAAACAACTGTTAAGCTGTTTTAATGCAATGACATTTTCCAAACACTATTTGAGAAACCCAAGGCGTACTGCCAAAAACAACCTAACAAGTATTCAGGGTGCTGTAGTTGGGATGTGCTGCTCTGTGATGTGATGTGTGAAAATTGAAGCTCTTCTACAGAGCTGATACAGGAAAACAGGTCAGTGTCATATCCTTATGCAAAATCACCTACTGCTGGTGTGCAGTGTTGGATAGAGATTGGTGGGTGTTGCTCTTATAAACAGATTTCATGTGTATGTTGTTACGAAAAAGTCTAAAATTGGCACGACATGATGCATACGACAGCGGCTGACCTCATTATGTTTGATATAAACACACACAGCTGTGTGAATTTCAAGTATTGATCCCCCAGAAAAAAAGCTGAAACCCTAAGAAAAAGGTCAACCCTGACCCATCAACTCAGTTCAGTACATTTTACTTGTGACCATTTTAGGTTGGTAATAACTCAAATATAATTGTGTACTGAAAGTAGTACTTCTTATATTACTCATCAGTTGAAGATAAAATTATATTTACTATTCTAGGAATAGGAATGTTCTATCTAGGAATTAAGACAGCACTTTCCAGTAAATGAGCTTTTTTAATGAAATTATTGTTCATTGCTACTATTTGTCCAAGGTTTATTAAAATCGACCTTTTAGTTACTGTTAACCCGTAAACGTTGACTAATTAGGAGACCGTCAAAGGAAGGGTTACTGATTTCTTCACATTCTTTTTCAATTATTACTGTTATTATTTTGAGCATTTTATTAAAAACATTATGGAAATGTGCAGTTTGAAGACAGTTACCCTGCTGTTCTAATGATGATTTTGTTTGTTTGTCAAAATCCCAGCATGCATAACTGAACTGGTGGCCGGCGCCGCCAGTTTTTCATGGCTCTCCAGTAAATCCACTCAAAGTGGTAGAAAAGCTTTTTGGTTGAGAGCTGCAGGTGTTCTGATTAAACTTAATTTAATGCAACATTTTAAAATCAGCTCTCAAAAACACTGAGCTTAGTTTGATGTAATGTTGTCAGTTTACCATATTATGTTGTTTATGCCTGTTTTGGAAAGGTAGAAAAACTGTCCATTTTCAAAGTGAAATGAGTTGATTAGCTGAATATTGAAGGCAGAAGTCAAACAAACCGTCCCAAAGCTGAAGTAAAATAGAGGAAAATGCTTTAGACTCCCTGGTGAGCAGCATTAACATTTGATCATTGATGAATTATTTGTCGCTGCCTGTCACAGAAGATCGACACGAGGTTTGATACCCAGAAATGGTGTTAGAAAGTCTCGGGGTGTTGTTTACTCTGTGTTCGTAGTGTTGAAGACACTTTCTGCTGTGAAACACACTCTTTGATGCTGAGCTGACAGAATATCTAAATCATAAATGAGAGATGATTCAGCTGGAAGTATCAGAAGCTGTCAAAGCTTCACTGAATGTGTTTCTCGACATATTTCAACCTCCTAATAGTGTTTAGATATGACTTTCAAAGTCAAAGAATGCTGTTGAGTTCTGCATTAATTCAGGGCTGGTGGTCTGAACACAACAGTATAATGGTGTGTAATTAGTCCAATCAGGTACATTGTTGCTAGGCTGCCAGAGAATCCTGTCGTGTGTATTCACTGTGTGTTCATGCTGTTGTTAATGAATATAACTTCTGTTGGCCCTCAGCTACTGGTAAATTGCAAATCAGGCACTTTGAGTCACAGTTCTGTTCAAACTTAATGAAGTGTATTCAGGGACAGGTTGTTGTTGTTTGTACTCAGCCCCCTCGGTGTTATTGACATGAAAATAAGCAGGCAGCAGACGACAGTTTGGGTACAGCTGCACATTTGAACAGGCAGGTCCAATTACAGGTGGAGGCACTCCATGTCAGTTTAAACAACTTTTTAAACAGTATTACTTTTCAGATGAATAAAATTTTGTTTTTTGCAAGACTACAACAAAATAAGCTACATACTATGTAATTCACATTAAGTCACTGATTCGTTCTGTGTCAAACATATTTTTGCGAATATTGGCTCAATCATAAAGTTATATAAATTGTGTTGCCATCTGCATAATTAGGACAGGCTATTTCATTATGTTGATCCAAAGGAATCACATAAACATTAAATGAAGGAGGACCTAGGATTGAGCCCTGAGCAACTCCACATAGAGTTGATCTCTTGATCTACTCAGATAGAGTAGAGCAATAGGGTTGTTGCTAAGTCATTAGTGTTGAAATGATGCTACAGATCCCAAAGAAGATGTGTCTGGTCATTTAGTTTACAGGTCAAACCAGAATTACCAGATTAATGTTGTCTCTGTAAATTTCTATGTAAAGGATACCAGTGTTATCAGCTTTGTGGTGCTTGAACACTTCGACACCCCTCACTAATTAGAATTTAATTCACATTTGCTGCCTCTCTCTCACCTTGTTGCGAGTCTGCAGTGTCACTGTATCATTGGACAAACTGTAGATAGGTCTGAGCTCCGTCAAACTCTCATGACATTACGGCAGTGACACACAGAGACCATTTACTATCCCAAGAGTGTCCGCCTGCCGATTTCAATGAAAGGCTAATGTCGGTTAATCTGCTAGGCTAAAAGTTCAGCACAGGCTACGTTAGGGCTGACACCCGGCTGCTGTAATGGCCAATTAGAGTTGGCACAGTGTGGTGGAGTCAGACATGTGGAGGAGATTAGAGTGACGACGTCGATGGGTCGCTGCTCTGTGGGGAAAGGAGGCGAAGGGCATAACGCTGAGTGGAGGAAGATGTTCTTTGATCCATTCAGTGCTTCCTCTCCACATTTATTCTTGCTCTCAGAGTGGAGAGACTGGACTGAATATATATGTTATACTCTGAAGTGACCTGTCTGCATTCTATGTGATAGGAAGTGAATATTGCTGTTAAACCCTTTATGTAAAAAATTACTCAGTTGGCAAAGGCTTAGATGTCTTTATATTTTACCTCATGTGTTACATTACTTGTAGGTTTCTTCTTAACCACTTAAGGTGTGCATATTCAAAACTTTACAAAGCAACAGGTCTAAAGTTTAGTGACTGTAATTTTGCACAAAATTTAATTAATTACTTTGTGGAATTGTTATTAAAAAGTAATACACATATCATGGAAACTACTTTTTTGCTTCATTGTCTCAACGTTTGAGGACAATTAAAGGGCAGACCACTACGTCTGACATAAGAAAATAGAAGAGGGTAAAATAGTTGCAGTATACAATAAGAATAAAGACATGCAGCATTCTGAATACGCTTACGAATACGAGTTATTTTTTTTACCTTTATTTTACCTGTGTCACTCCCTATCAAAGCAGCACCTGCCACACTTTCAATTTGCCAGGTTGTGTGCTCTTTTTCAGGAGCAACTTTCCATCCGGAATTCTTCCTTGTGAGATTCCTCCAGTTTTGGACCCTGCCTGTTTCCTGATTTGCCTCAGCCTGAATCCATTCACCCAATTTGTTAGACTGATTCTGATTCTCTGGTTTTGGCACTCCTGCTGATTTTTGGATTAAGGATTCCACTTGGAATCTATTGATTGGAAAGTTGGGTGGTTCCTGCATTGAAGCCTTTTGCTCCATCTCCAGATCTCCACTCCACGCTTCCCTCCATTTTTAAACATCTTAAAACGTACTTGTGACTAGCCACTTCTTGGGTCAATTATTACCAAACCTTACAGTGACTATGTGTTTTTGTTCCTCTTTGAAACTACTGGTTTATTATAAAGCATTGTACCAGCAGCTCTGCAGTTGACAGCGAGCTGAGGTCAGCCCGCTGCACATTTTCACATTGACTTTGCTCTGCTCGGTAATGACTTCTCTCACTTCTCACATGCTCCCTTCCTTTTCTCATATCCTTTCCTTTCTTTATCTTGTCTCCAGCTCTCAGTCTCCATCTAATTTCTTCAGGTCTCTCTTTGAATCTTTTCCCACAATTGTATCTCTATTGGTTATTCCTGTGTCTTTATCTAAGCGACTTCCCTGCTGCTCTTTATTTTCTCTTTTGCATTGGCCCTTTTTTATCTCCTTTTCCCTTCTCTCTCCTAGTTTGCTTCCATCTTTCTTGTGTCGTTCTTCTCCATGTTTTAGCTTCTTTCCCATTAAGTCTTTTTTCTTCCTTACTTCCCTTTTCCCACTGTAGATGTTTCATCATTTTTATTTCCCTCATACTTATTTTCTTTCATACAGTTTTCACTTCTGTCACATGAATTTTCTCTCCTTTTTTATTTCCTCGTTCTCCGTCTCATCATCAGTCTATTTGCCATGCAGTGCTTCATTTGCCTTATTCACTCTCTCCATGCTTCTCTCCTGGTTACCATCTGTTTCAGGGGGTCATTGGCCTTTTAATTATGTTCCCATGTCCCAAGGCTCCCACTGTACTGTCCCCCATCCTCCCCCCTCTTTGTTGTAACTGGTGGCCTTGGCAAAGGCGTACATCTTGCTGAGGTAAGGGGATGTGAAGACACTGAAAAATCAATGGCCCGATGTCCCTGTGGAGCTGAACGACTCTTCTCCTTCAGCTGGGGACACGGCTGTTAGGTTGAAGAAGGAGTTTTATTTTATTTTGGAGAGACCCCCTCAGACATCTAGTCTGTAAAAGTACCAGTCAGAGAGGATGTGTATGGTGCTAGTTTCTCTGCAGAGACCCCAGAGCTGTGTGCATCGTTCTGTTTACCCCCAGCAGTGCTGCAGTGGTGAACAGTGTGGTGTCACGTGATCCCTCTTGGCTCATCGCGTTCAAGTTTGCCAGAATCCCTTCACACTGCAGGAAAATCCCAGCTTTCAATTAGAAAGTTTTAAAACCGTGAAACCACTGTTGTCTGGCTTGTGTGTTTTGTTTGTTCATACTGTAACTGGTTGAACTTCTTCAGTTTTGTCCCATTTGAATGTTAAACTCCTACAACAATACTACATTAATCTTAAACTGACAAACTTCTTCGACATATATATATCTTCAAACTCCAAGTGATCACAGGTTTAATGAATCATTTGAATCACTCTCTCCCAGGGCAGGGCTAGACCAAGACGTGCAGACGACTTTTAACCCTAATCATCAAACAGTATGACAGTATACGAGTATGAAAAGGAAGGAGAAAACACAACTAACAAATACTAACCTCACTAGGTTTCTGTAACAGTAGGGACTGTGGAGGGAATCTGTAGTTTCTGTAGTAGTCTGTTTTCTCAGAGACAGACTGGGGGGTAAAACAAACAAAAAAACGAGCAGATTGAAGATTGTTGACCATCGACTACATGGAATCACGAGAGACCAGATGGGATTTATGTGTTTAGAAATAAACACTTGCTGTCATTACTGTTCTGGTTGTCATGGTAACAACACATACTTGCTGGCATGTCAGTCGCAGCCGTCGCATGTAGATTTGAGCTGGTTCTCTTTACCTTTATTTAACTGTAGTTGATAGAAAGAAAATTTTGACCACTTAAGAGAGGCACGTTGCCTTATTCACGCTGAACACACTACAGAAAATGTTTTGAACAAAGCCAAAGTATGGATAAGTTGTAAATCAGAAATACACACGGCCATCCTCAGGCCTTGAGCTTAATCCGGCCACAGAACAATATTTGAGTAAATCCTCCTGCATACATTAAATTACAAACAAAGAGTTATACTGAATATTTGCATCTCTTTTCAAGTGCAAATGTTTGTTGGGGAAATCCAGTGTAGAAAGCATAGCCTGACGCAGCTGTGAGGCTCTGGTGAAGGCTGTAATGTGTTAGTAGCAATTTCCCTGATTTCTTCACACTTTCTTCTTTATCAGTAACAAGAGAGGCTGAGTTTTAGGGAAAGCCCAGGATGAACACTTGTGGGTAAACAGTGTTCCTTTTCCTGGTGAGATGAAGGACGCGTGTTCACAGTCCTGCTTACTCTGTGCACCATACAGAAAACATGCTCATATTGGAGCATAGACTGTAATAATAGCTGTTATAAGACCCCAACCCGGTGAAGGCAGATGACCGCCCACCCTGAGCCTGGTTCTGCTGGAACTTTTCCTCTTCCTATTCCTACACATTAAATTCATTTATTTATTTTAGTTTGTTAATGTAGTTTTTTATTGTTTCAGTCGCTCTTATAGCTTTTACAACACTTACTGCTTCCACCTTCTTGATGTTGCTACGTTTCTGAGTTTGGTATCATGATAATTTGAATTTCTTTGGAGTTGATTAAACTTCATAATCTGAAGATGTCACCTTGGAAATATTCAACTTTGATTGATCAAAAAATTGTTGACTTCAGCCCTAAAAATCCACAATGAGGAACTTTATATTACACAAATCAGCTTGACCTGTCCATTTACTTCTCAAGTGCAGTCGTTTTTCTTACTTCCAATCATGTCGAGCAGGAAACACCATGTGCTATTGCGATGTTCATTTTCCTGCAGCAGGACCCTCTCGCCCTCAGAGCTGCAGGTGTGCTGATCTGCTTAGGAGCAGTTGGACGGGAAAACCGAAAGAAGGAGGAGACGAGTGGACGGCCAGATGGAAAGCTGGAGAGGGAGAAGGAGGGGGAGAGTTATTTTTACCTCCCTGAATCACATCCACTGGATGCTGGTGGTTAATATATGGGTGGCTGGTGGTGCTCAAACAGCCAGAGTATGACTGAGCTAGGGGAGAGGAGAGGAAGGAGGTGGCAGGCAATACATCAAATGCACCATGATGAGCAGCATGCTGCGCAGGCTATCTTCACCCCCCCTCTTTCCACCACAAGTCTTTCCCGGAGGTCATTTTGAGCCTGAGAAATAACAACCACAGGGAACAGCACATCCACGTCCTAATTGTCTGTCGCTGCACTCCATTGGTCAAGAAAAACGCAACTTAATCAGCTTGTCCAACTCAGAGGCTCCCTGAAGAGCTGCAGCCAGGGATAAAGACAAAGCTGCTGTGGGTTTTCAGAACCTTTTTTTCAGTAGCAAAATCATGTCCATAACACAGTCACTTAATATTAATGCTTCGTGAAAACCTCTTGTCTCCAGTTTCTCCAGTCGAAGGACAACATGACAGCGACTGGCTGAAGATCTGTTTAGCTAATAACACTGAAATGAAATGCACTGCATCACCGAGTAAGACAGCTTCAGCAAAGTAAAAAAAGCCCCAGTCTTTTCCATCTCCTGTGAAAATTACACCTGTGTCAAGTCAAGAAACAAAAACTGACCAAAATTATGTAAAATATCACAGTGAACCCTACATGTGGACTGATTCTGAGCCAACTCGTGTGGTAGTAACCCAGTTTAATCTATGTGAAAGAAATAGCTGCGTATTTATTTACGTATTTATTTATACAGTTTTCCAATTCCATAGATTTACTCCTTAGTATGAATCTTTTGTGTGAGTATTTCAGTTAATACGTTTAAAATATTACTGTGTATGAAATTAAAGCAGAAACCAGAGACCATAGACAGATGGTAAAGACTGTACTGTAAGGAGTAACAGTATCCAGGTGAGAACGGGAGTGGGGGAGGGAACTGACAAAATGGTGGAGAAACGCAGGGGAAAACACTAAATGGCCGTTCAGGCCAGTGAAAACACTAAATGACTGAGCTGAACTGTTACAGTATCAAATAACACACAGTCTGTGTTGCTTCCAGTCTAAATCCTCCTCAGAAACCAGTTTCAGTCCAGGGTCGAAGAAAAGCGACTTACAGAGTCGAGAGGAATCGAGAGCAGGAATACAGGGGTGTGACCCGGTGAGTGAGCCCTGAGTGTAAGCCCAGCGCCACCTACAGACATTATACTGTAACACCTGCCGCGCTGCAACTTAAATGAAGAGATGCTGCAGTAAAAGTGGCCAATTAACCCACCTCACACTCATTTCTCTTTGAAGAGAGCTTTGAATCGTCATCTTTGCTGCATCAATAAGACAAACACTTTTTAAAATTGCCGGCTTGATTTGATTTGAAGTGAGCTCACTCTCTCATTGTGCAGGTTATTGAACATGAAGTTCCTCCACAGCTGGTTAAAGTTGGGCTTTGGTTCGGTCATGGAGGAAGTGGGAGAGAAATTACACTTTTTCCTGGGAAGTAAACGAATCCTGCACTAAACTCCAGAAACCCTTCAGCTGCAGCCTGAGATTCCTCTGTGTAATCCTCCCGTGGTGGATTCCTCTCTTCATGTTTGCGGACGGAGCTCATGATTATTTGCATTTTAAGACCTTATGTCCATCATGCCTGTGGATTGTGTGCATATGTAAGAGGGATTTCTGACTTCCTCCTATGGAGCTGGATCCGGCCTGTGATTCTTAAGTTGCATTTTAAGTTGTATAAACTCAAAAGTTCTTCATTAATATTAGATATGTAGCTGAAGATGTTGGAAAGGCTCAGCTGGGGATATCGTCCCCCCTCTGTAGGATGTAAAACACACTTTTGTAGGTTTGGGAGGCTCAAAAGTTCATTTCTTGGCTGATGCTAAACTTTGTGGCTTGTTGACAGAATGAGGTCAGACAATTGAAATACTGTAGCTATAAATATTTCATAGATTGTATTCTGGGGTTAACATGATTCAACACGGACTTCCAGTTAAAACCCAAAGGCTGATTTGTTTGCATGAGACAAAGTACAGATAAAAGTCACAGAGGTCAATGATTTCAGAATCACGAAAATATTCAGCACTGGCCTCTTCAGCTCTTCACTGAAGCTAAATGATGTTTATTCTGACTTTTTATGGCTGCCCCAATCCATCAAACACAAGTACTCTACTGCAAAGTTGTTTTAAACACTTTTCCCCAAATTCGCTCTGACAGATTTGGCATATTCGGAAACTTTGGGATCTCCACCATAGTAGAAACTAAGTTTGTGCACACTGCAGAAACTCTCCACATACTGAAGTCACTTCTGTCTATATCTGAGCTCTGAAAAACAAGCAGCACAATCTGCCAGTGCAGCAGGAATATTTCCACCTTTTTCTGTGTGGTTGCATCAGGAAACAGTAACGAGATGCTGCACTACAATTAAAAGAAATTAAACCTGATTTCAAATATTTCTATCTAGTAATAAATTTAAAATGAACGATTTACACAAAGGAGAGTTTTGGCTTCAGTAATTCTAGTGTGTGCAGAGGCTCTTTAATCATCAGTAAAATCAGGTATTTAAGTGAGTCCACAGTTAATCCGTAAAGAACACAACAAGACTAGTCAGCAGGAACTCGTGTGTGTATCTCTATCTAAAAGCGTCTGATCGTGTGAACTGCACTGTTGAGTTAGTCTTTAAGCAGATTTAGACACAAAAGAAGTCAGTGGCTGTTGCACATCTTTCCTCCATGAACAGCTGTGAGAAAAGGAGTTGGAGGTGCTGCCCCCATCACTGCCTGACAGATTCCCAACTCATCCACTGACAACTAAAGAAGCTAAATGCCTGCTGTCTTCGTAAACAGAGGGATTTTACAGTTTGCTCTGACTTCAGTTACTGTAGTTTCTTGTAATTACTTCATAATAAAAGCCCCTGTGTTTGTCTGCTTCATGTGATTTACTGTGAGGTGGCAGCAGTAGGAAATGTTGTGTTAGCATCCGCAGTAAGTTCATCCAGCTGAGAGAGAAGAATAAACTGTGAGGCTGATATGAATCCTGCATGGTAATGGTGTGATCAAAAGCTGCTTTGTCTGTGCAACAACAGTCCAACAGAGACTTGAACAGACTTAGATTTACATGTAGATTCTTTCTCATAACTGCACATAATTGCCATGTGCGATGTGCAAACAGAAATGTTATTCAACTCCAGTAACATGAGTAAATTTGAAAGCACAAGGCTTTCCCCTGTGTCCTGAATGAATTCTCACATAACAAGATTTATTTTGGTGAACACACTGTAAAAATATCTCAAGTACATATTTAACACTACCTTTATTGCATTGGGTTGACTTTGAATCTTTGAAGCTCTTTGATTGGCTCATTGCTTTGAGGCAACACTGACCCAGCCGCTTACTTCTCGGCCTCCCTCCAGTAAGAAGATCACATATTTAGAAGAAGTAAGTGAAGTTGCTGTAGACGGGTCCTGACAGAGCTGAAACACAAACGAGAGCAGCGCTCGAATGAGTTTGAACATGTTGACTGGTTGTTGTGCACTCAGCTGAAGAGCAGCTCATGAGCGATGCTCTGCAGTAAGCACGTTCCAGGCTTAAACCACCAGTCGGTTAAATTCTAGTAAAAGCACATAGATGTAAATTTTTTAAGTGTGTCGAGGTGAATCAACAGAAACCTGTCTGCTGCTGTTCTGAACTGAACTGCTCGCATGAGCTTATTTTCAGCAGCTTCTCTCGGTCAGAGGGAGCTGATTCGTGCTGATAGCTGCGTGTTCTGAGGCCGTAATGCAAATGCAGTGCTGCAGGGCGAAGCACACGGTGACTGTTTGTTCTGCCGTCTACAGAGGTGCCAGAAACACACCGACTTCTCCCTGCACAGACAGAAAGCAGCGAGGCACATGAATACACAAAGAGGTTAGTTTGTCGTTGGCAGGAGCGGCTGCTCTTAGGGTTTTCAGAGGCTGCAGTGAGGACGTGTTGTGGTGATGTGGAAGGCTTAGTCGAGGCAAGGTGCTGATAGGGAGCTGATGTGGTGTCTGGATTCCCACCCAGCGGCTTGTGCTATAAATGTCTCAGCTCACAGGACTGTCAGACATTATGGGTTAAAACTTCCAGCAAACAGCACAGCTTCTACACACTGTTGATTTCTGCTACACGCTGAAACAAAACATATCTGCAGCTTTTTATTTTACACCAAGAACGTCTAATGGGGGGGGGGATTCTAGAGGTGATGCAGATTTTCTCCATTTGTAGTTGTTAGGAATCCTAAAAGACCATTTGAAGTTTCACTTACACTTTTCAGGAAACTGCTAGCAGTGCATCTTCAGCTGTGACCTCATGCTGCACTAGTGCAGGTACACTAACTAAAATGTAACTTATAACCTGACATCTCATATGTGTATATGTTTGAATTGTTTACTGCAGATTTCTCCTACGGTGGTTCACAGTTTTAAATTCTGTAATGTAAATGTCTTTACATAATAATGTAAATGTTCCAGATGCCGAACTGATAGACGCTGGTTCTTATGAGCCAAACACAAGTGTGTCTGCAGCTTGTTCAGACAAATTACACTAAACACAACAGGTGAAAAGTGAGAACGTTTAATGCAAATGTCAGTTCACAGATCACAAATTCCCCAGAATCACCTGCAGTTCCAGAGTAAGTCTATGTAGTCTTCAAGTCTTCGCAAGTTCATTCAACCCAAAAAACAGAACTTGAGATATCAGCTGTGTCAGGTCCAAGCTGTATCTAAGTCAGGTATCATCTGGTTGTAGCGTCATGAGTCTGAGTGTCAGTACAATAAGAAATGAATGCATATGGTTAGCAGAATTCTCTTAGACGTGCAGTAACAGTGACGGCTACAGGTAATGTTGGTCCACCGAGTTATTTTCTTAACTCTGTGAAATAATTCAACCTCTAACAGATTGATTGTCACAAAATGTGCTTCAGACATTCATGATTCTCATGAATGTCTGAAGCAACAGAAAAACAGAAAAAAAGTAAGATTACATTCATGAGAATCATGAATGTAATCTTACTTTTTTTCTGTTGCACCACCAACACAGTAACATCAAGCAGCTCAGCGGCTGCTGGATAGATTTCCTTGAAAATGTGAACCCAGAGCCATCATCATTGTAGATTAAAAGCTTGCTAACAAAATGTAAAAGATTTAACAAGTAGAAATAAGATCTGAGAGGATCATTCACTTGTTCATCATGGGGATGACCATAACCTGGACGACTGGGAACCCTCACGGGAGAACTATTAAGATATTACTCTGGTGATTTGTGTGGAGTTTCTTGTTTCTTCTCTGTGGCCACTTTGCGTTTGAAGGACACGGAGTTCGGCAGAGCCTCAGCTCACTGGTTCCTTCTGTAGAATTATGAGTCTAATTTACAGATACTGGCAGAACACCTCCGGGAGAGTTTCTCCTTTTTTTAAGACTGGACGTTTCTTTGAAGTGCTTTGTATGAAGATTATAAATACACATAAGGCTGCATGTGTAGAGAGCAGGAGGCCTGGTGTGTTTGAGTGTGTGTGAATGCATGCTACTGGATTTATGAGTCTATGATGAGTGTGTCTGTATGAAAGTGTGTGTGTGACCATAAATGTTTGATCTCTATTTAAAATGCACTGCTGAAATCACTCTGTGGCAGAATGGCGGAAGCTTCTATCTCGACTCTTTGATCTCTACTTTAATGAATGAATGAATAAAAACATATCTAAATTGATTAGATACCGTCAGGGGTCATGGAAAGCTCAGAATAGCTCATTATCCAAAAACTAATTGTATGTCACTTACTCAGTAAGAAAAGTAACCTCGAAGAAATACTGGAAAGGTAACCAAGCGTTCAGCACAGCAGAGCAGGACACGGGGAGGGACGTTTGACAGAGAGACAGCGATGATTGACCATTTTTAAATTACCGCTATCCATCCTCCCCTGAGTCGTAATCTGTGTCTCATACAGGTGACATGCTGCACTTCTCACAAGTGCAAGATCTGCATAGGTGTCTGTTATAATTTAAATTCATTTTGACTTGCTACCCGCGGCCTCAGCCCCCTTACCTGACCTCATCCACCTCCATGTGATCTACAGATAATGAAAAAGTTTCCATTCACACGAAGACCCTGATTCATAGGCTCCATTTGAAGGATACAAGGCTGCAGGCTGTAGTTGTTCTTACTGTGCGTTTGTTTAAATCAGCAAGATTCTGGTCAGACTCACGGTTCTTCGTTCATCTCATCTCCGTGTCAACAGGTCCATGAGAGAATGGTCGACTTTCTCAAGAAGAACAGAGAACAGAGAAGACGTTGACTGGTTTAGCATCTAAGTTACTATAATATTATTAAAATGTGTAAATGTGTGTAAAGCATCATTTCAGCGAATGGTGTGGAGGTGTTCAGGAACCGCACAGATTAGGGTGTAGGTAGGTCATTTGTGTCTTGGTAGCTCCTCCAGGATGGTTTCAAAATGTTAATAATATCATCTATCAAAATTATTTTTTAGATAATATATCATCCAAACTAAGAAGATGTTGTGACAGGCCGAGTCTTGGGTACGACACTGACCACCTAGTTACTCCTGGTGGGTCTGTTCCCTACTTGTAAGACATCTTTGGTTATAACTGTTTTAAGCTGTTTTAACCTCTGTAACATAATCTTTTTCTTTTTGTTTCGTTGTTTGTTAGTTTACTGTGATTTTAGAGGCTTTTTGTTTATGTGTCAGTACATTTTGATCTGGCTTCGTGGCATAGATACCACCATACCATATTTCATATCATCTACAGAAAGATCCACTGTACAGAGCCAAACGCGTATGATTTTTTCAGATTGAACAGCAGGCAGCTCAAGTGTTGTTTCTCCTTCTACTTGACATCAGGCTGTTCTGCAGTAATGGACGGTGTGCCAGACTGTCCATCTTCACTGCCCTTGGAGCTGCTTTTTGCTGCAGCCTTTCTCTCCTCCAGCTATAAAGAAAAATCAGAGTAAAGTGGAGGTTGCTGCCAGCTTTCATTTTAAAACAATCCTGAAGTTCAGGATTTAGTGATATCTACAAACCAGACATGTCAGTCTCCTTTATCCACTCGCAAACCTCGTCTGTCTCCGAGTTTCATCAGCGGGGCCCTGATGAATGTTTGTGTTGGTGGAAGCCGGGTGGATACGGGGAATTACTGCTCATTTTGTGGTGCTCACCTTCAACAGTCGGAGCCTTGTAATCATATAACGCCGGCTCACAGCCAATCAATGCAGTGCAGGAGCATGACGGCCTTCAGCTTTCATGCTCTGCACTTTGAGACCAGCTCATCCATGTGATATGAAGATCAATGGATCCACAGAGGCCTCACTGTGGGGCACTGATTCTGTAAATAGATGTTTTTTGCCACGGGTTGATATCGCTCCGCCTCTTGTCATTAACAGAGCACACGAGCCGAGAGGTCACTGCTTGCACATGCAACCTGTACTGCTTTCAGCCGTATTTCATCTGTATTATTCTACAGGATCATTAAAGCTGTGTGGAAGCCACTGTCGCTCAAAGAGAAGGTGACGATAATTACAGTGGCGAAAACCGGAACGAGGAGACTTTAATTAAGCTTCCACAAACCTTTATAATTGGATGTTTTAAGCTGGTCAACCAGTTTACCCTTTAATGTGCCTTTATAAGGCTTCATTCATGTTCTGACAAACCGTTCAGATCAACTGAACCTGACTTTAAGATGATAATGTATGTAAGATAACATATTCAATAAGATGTCAGGGTAAGGATTGTTCAAAGTCTGAACCTAAACCTAAACTTAAAAACCCACCTTCAGTTCATCATGTGTGATAAATCTGGATTCTTAATTCAAAAACTGACCATTTTAGTTTTAATGGTTATCCCTAAGTCTGCAGATGGATGAAGAGGCGAAGCGAGTTGTCCCCTCATTGCAAGTTTGGTGTTTCAGTTGCATGTTAAGTGTCTTTAGGTGAGACCGTGAGTCCCTGAGTTGCTCTTGGTGGGATAAGCCAGCAGCTCCGAGTCCTGCATAAGCTCAGTTGACATGATTTTGGTGGTTGTACAGTGTGTGTATGGCTGATGACTAAATGTTCATGAACCAGTATAATTCACCTTCCAGCTTCATAAGCAGAAAATCTGCTGAGTGCCAATAAATGCACCTTAAATCAGATCATTGTTTTCTTGAACATGTTGGTAAAAAAAAATCGTTGGCTTATTTTCAAGGACTTTTCCATGAGTGTATAACATCATTACAGATTTCCAGCCTCTTGTGGGAATGTGGGAAATCTTTGCTAAAGTAATTACTGAAAGCAGCTCTGCACACTAATTTTGGTTAAAGGTTTAACTCGCGCACAGTTTAGCCACCATATTTCAGAAGCTAACGCTGTCTTCACCCAGCTCATGTGAGCTGAACACAGTTTTTCTACGTGTGGTTCGTTTCGTTTCCTTCAGTGATACAAACTGAGGTCTGTCAAACCTACAGGTGAATTTCACTAAACTTCCAGCATCCTGAGCCTGTGGGTTTCTGATTTCAGTGAATGTTTCATCAAGTGTGGCTGTTCTAGGGCATCTGACTAATGATATGATAGCAGATAATGTGGGGGCTGGAACCCTTCACCTGTGCTGCATTAGTGCTTCAGCGTACCTGTAAACAGACTAATCAAATGGAACGACAACAAACAAATGATTTGTGTTCTCGAGGCAGAGAAGGAGGCAACAAAAGCATACATCACATTATTCCACTTGTCTTAACCGCAGCGTACGCCTGCGTTATATGTGTGTAACATTCAGACCAGTTGAGGAAACACAGGCTTCCTGCAGAGGGCTGTCGCAACATGACAAAAGGCCTCTGTGCCACTGTTGTTTCTTCACTCGGAGGAGCTCAAGGTCGAAGCGCTCCGAGAGGGAACAGAAAAAGGTGATGAAAAGGAATTAAAGCAGCCGAGCACTGTGTTTTCTTTCCCTTTGATTGTTTGTGCTGAGACAGTCCAACCCTGAGGGGGTTTGTCTACGCAGTCAGTCACAGCTTTAAAAAACGGGGGCACGTTTGTAAAATGACTAAAAACGCTTTCCAACTAGTTAACTTACTACAAACAGTGTATTATTATAAGTTACAGGATTTAATTAGTGTAATAAAGGACACCGAACATACTGGTTATTAGAACCATTTCCATCTCTTTGTGTAGCTTACTGCGCCTTTGCTCACGTTGTTTGTGGTTGTTTCCAACGATACCTGTTAATAGTGACTTCATACAAAAGCTCTGCTGCACAGGGGCAACGGGCCTGTAGCAGAAGCAGGGTAATTAGGTGCAGTAGGTTAGGTTTTCAGGATGGGGCTGAGTCACAGAGGGCTGCTGTTTCTGATGTTTGACGGACAAGTAGAGAAAACGAGAAGCTGAAATCTGAGGTATAAAGATTCAGTCTTACAGTGTCAGAGATGAAGCAGAGGGGGCTGTGGGTTGGCGTGAAGTCAACGTGACGGATATGTTACAGCTCCCTCTGCTCTTTCAGCTGGGCTTCATTTGATCACAGCTGCTTGATGCCACTGTGATCAATATGTCAATGCTCCAGATCTACTCATCTGGTTTTAATATTTAGTTTTACGTTACCAACTGCAAAGTTTATTCTTTAAACCAAGTCTTCTCAGACATAAACAGACCCGGGACACGGACAAAAATGAGATCAACACTTTGTTGGTATTTTTATTTTAAAGTTAACAGTTTTTTACAGACTGGTGCGTAATATTGTTCATTCCTCAAACATCAGTACTGTCGCTACGGTACAGACACCGTCCACAGTACTGGACGCTCCGTCTACACAGGACCGCGTTCGCTTCGCCTTGACGTTCCTGTAAATCTGACTTCCTAGTTTTCCTCAGGGACTCCGGGGTAAGAGTGGACATATGGCGACATCTTTATTTCCACACTCTCTAATTACTTTTAATTTCTGCTGCTCCTCTGAGACATTAATACACTGGACATTTACACAGATTTCACATTTTGTTCAAGGACAGTTTGACGACATGTCAGCCAGTCAACACTATGCATGAGCTGTGTCCTGATTTCAAACTGTCCTGCTTCTGCACAGACTACACTGGAGAGAAGATCTACAGTAGCGGCTGTGGTTGATGGGATGATCTACTGTACAGGGTGAAACGTCTCCCTGTAATATCTCTTGGTGTCCCAGAAATAGCATTGTGAGTATGATAGTAAATCAATGAACAAGATTGATTAATGGCAATATTGAATTTTTATAATATTTCAGCATCTGACAAACCTGACAAACTTCAGCGTTTGTCAGGCGCTGCCAGAAGATTTACTATATTATAATATACTATTGTCAAATCAAATTACACGAAGCATCAGCTAGATTTTCAATCACCCCTGTGACATGATGAATTGACTACAAAGTCACATGCTGGCTACAAAGTCATTACGCAGCCCTGACTCCAAGAAATAGTAATTACACATTCCTGCTGTGTTCAGCAGCAAACACCTTTTGGAGAGAAGCTTAATGTTGTCCTGCTAGTTCCTATCGACATGACTGGGAATTATTGTGTTGCTTCAGTCTGCCGAGTTGCACGATGCTGAAATTTTATATATTTGCAACCTATAAGAAATCTGACCTGTCTGAGGACAGCTTCACACCTATATATGCAGTATATATATGTCTATGCATACATGAAATGATTCTCTATTGCACACAGGTATTACTGCAGACAGTGGTTGTTGCACAGTTTAAATAAAATTGTCCGTCCTGAGTGTTACACTAGGCTTTGTGTTTTGTGCCCAGTAAAACATGAAAAGAAAAGCAAAAAAGAAGCTGCCGAGGCTGCGAGTTTTATTTGTGGAGATGCTCTCTGCTCTCGGGTTTCTCAGGTTGTGTCTGCTGTTGTTCCATTTACAAAGAGAGTGAGCCGGGTGGTGCTGGTCTTTGTGGATGCTCTGTGCTCTCTGGTTGCGGCGTTGTGTGTATATATAGAGTCTATGGATGGAGGTGGGAGTTGATGATTTTCATGGAACATTGTATGTGTCTGAATTTTCTATGCAGATTTTGCAGAAGACAAAGTTCTGTGTTTGTAATGTAACCTAAGGCGTTTTGTTCACGTCTACTGCAAATACATGAGCTGTACTGTAGGAAGACACATTAAATGAAGTAACTATGACCCATAGAAGCTAAATGTCTCCTGGTTTACTGGTATCAGAATTGGTGGTTGCAGATTCTCCTATGTGAATAGTTAAAACCATTAGAAAAACACCTTATGTGGCTCTAACCACTCAGTGGCGACACCAATTTCCACTGAGTAGCACTTCTGCAGTCACACTGACCTTGGTGAGTGACATGCCTCCAACTTGTCTATCTTCGAAAATGTCAGTAAATAAATAGTAAAAACTATATTTTTCATGACTGTGGGATTCACGCTGGCGTTGCTTGACTTTCATCACTCCTCAATGATAACACGCAGGGATGTTTGATGACACCACAGGAAGCAGCTGCAGCATCACATCCAGCTGTTCTCATTAGAGCCGGTTTTCCTCCTCTGACACCTCTGTCTAATAATCTGTACAGCAACAGAGCTCTCTGCCCTCAGACTCTGGTCCCATACAAACTTTTATAAGGGGAAAACAAGTAGAAGAACCCTCAAGAAGAGCAACAGGCTTCCAGGATGGACAGACCGGAAATCGATCAATTAGATTTGCACATTATTTCCAATAAACGTATGAACAATATTGTCAAGGTGGATGTTGAGCAATCTACACGCGACGCCAGCAGATGGAACATAAACATAACCACACATAAACATAAACAGGCTGAAATTCTGCCCTCACACTGCTCGTTCTATGAAGCTGTCGAGCTCTGTATAATTGGATGCATATAAAGATTTTACTGTTCTTAGGTTGTTACTGCGACTGATGGTGAGACAAGAGAAAAAACCAAGGTAACAGTCTAAACTAAAAGCTTTCTCCTCTGTACGTGTGTCAGTGTTCGACTTCTCCTCGTCAGCCTCAGCTATTCTGAAAATGAATGAAAGGTTCAATCAGTCGTAACGCAGCATAACAGCTTTTAAACAGGCTGGTGCTTTACAGATGACTGGCAACCTGATAAAAAGACTAAAGTAAGCAGCTAAATAATGCTGTGCATCCAAGGGTAACAGCATGTATCAGCCAGCATCCCGGTCCCAGCGGTAACCGTCCGTTTCTCTAAAAGGTCATTAAGTGGAAAAACCCAGATGGTCGTTAGAAAACACTTTACTGTTGTTCTGACAATATTTTCTCCTTCAGTGTGTCACTATGTGCTGTGTGGGTCAGTGTCAGCCACCATATGTTTGTCCGTGCTACACTGTCCTGAACTGAAGATACCTGAAAGAATCGAATCCTCACATCACAGGGACGATATAAAAGCTATAAAACCATGACATGATGACATTCTTATTTTTATCACTAACACACATGTTTGTCCTTTTCCTTCAGCAGCAGATCTCCTCACTTGTTGTTAACCTGATGTGCAGTTCACCTGGTGGCTGGGATAAGGCTGCACTGTCTTTTCTCTGGTTTGGTCCAGAGAGAAGAAGAAAGAGGAGTTATAGATGAGAAGAGGAGTGAAGGCAGACATGTGAAGTGAGGGGCAAAATTTAGCATAAGAGGAAATGACAGCAAAGCTCGCAGAGCGGGTGGAAAACAGATGGAAGATATGGAGAAGAAAATTCTATGGATATCAGACATTAGGCTACAAGGACAAGAGAGCAGGACCGACCGCAGAAGGCGGGAGAGGGAGAGAGCGAGTGATAACGAGGAGGCATATTTAAATGTCAGATTCCCTCAGGTAACTAACGCTGTGAAATGACCTCCGTTTCCACACAATATAATCCGGCCGAGCGATACGGGATTAGAACGGCACTCTGAAGCAGCTCACTGCATCAAAGGCCACACACAGGGTTTGTGTTTTTTATGCAAGGACTTGTCTTTGTTGATGCAGATATTTCCATGTGTCCACTTTGTTTGATATTTCAGGTGTTTTAGCTCAGCGGACACAGTGAGCAGTGTATTGACCTTTTGGCTCTCTGCAGGCTATGCTGTGTCTACCAGAGTTACTTACATGATTTTATAAATACTGTATGTATGGTGCAGCTGTTGTTTGACTCAAAGTGTCTACGTTGGATAGTGAAACAACAGCTGCACATAACAGAAACGCATAAAATCCTCTTGGTACCCATCATCATCATTTTTCCAAATTTGTCGGTTTTAATTTCACACCATTGGTTCGTTCTTCACACTGACTGCTTTTGATACCTGAGCATCTTTCACTGCTAGCATGTGTTCTGCTTTCACTCGAGACAAATAGTGAGTCGGGGACTTTGGAGTGGAGCGTCACGTCATGTGTGCACACAGCTGAATGTGCTTTTGTAAAGAGCTGATGTGTTGATGACATATTTCAGGAGCTGGTTTGAGTGGGGCTTACACATGCTGGTTCTTTGACAGGCGATTTGTAATAAGGTGTTTTGTCCTTTGAGTCTGAGCACTGCCTCTGATTGCTGATCATTATCCAAATCATCCCATCAGTTTTTACATTGATTTCCATCCAGACAGTCTCTTTATTCATTTCTGTCCATGTACCTTTTTTAAACTCTTGCTGTCGAGGTTAAGGTGACATTTGGCCTCTGATTGTCACCTACTGAAAGGTTTCCGTTTAGCTGACTTTATGTCCCAGCTTTTGGAGTGTCCTTGAATGCAGCACAGGCACCCTGGGGGTTGAACCTGCGGCAGCTGGATAGGTTTGCGAGGTTTTGCATCTCCTAGC
This sequence comes from Ctenopoma multispine, assembly GCA_034779795.1. Classification (NCBI taxonomy): domain Eukaryota; kingdom Metazoa; phylum Chordata; class Actinopteri; order Anabantiformes; family Anabantidae; genus Ctenopoma; species Ctenopoma multispine. The sequence goes on from JAUYWH010000003.1 coordinate 954,356, forward strand.
AACAGTAGAAACGCTCAGATGAAGTTAGAGGTTTGGGTCGACTGATGTGTCGCTCTTTTGATTTCTATGTTGAAGTGCAACATATGGAGAGGCTAACTGAAGACAGGTGTTACTCCAGTGACCAGTGACGAAAATAAAAAGCTCATTCACATATGTGAAACCCTGTGAGCCGTGTGTGTCTGTAGTCTGCATGTATGAGTATGTTTGTGATTATTAATATGCATGCACAGCTCAGTATCTAAGTGTATCCATATATAATACATGCACATACGTTTTGGCTTGTGTTACGCTCTTTCATTGTGTGTGTGTGTGTGTCTCTGGCAGCTCTCTGACAGTGAGCCCTGGCATTGATGTAGCTGCCTCGGGAGCTGCTATTGTCAGGCCGAAAAGCATAAAATCTCCTCGCTTAATTACCAAAGGAAAAGAAAAAAAGAAAAAGGGGGGAGAAGGAAGTGGAGACAGAGCAGGAGAAGCGAACACAGAGCAAGAAGTGCAGATACAGAGATGGAATTCAGAAAATCCTGGAAACCTGCAGAGGAAGGTGAACGTTACCGTAGTTGCACAGTCTGAATAAACTTTCTCTCATTATTGTGAGAGAACTTTGTGATTTCAAGGTCTATTTACCTTACTTACCACGGATCTCAGCTCTTCGTTTGGCAAGTTAGCAGTTAGACATTTATTTCACTGAGATGATGTTTTGTTACCTTATTACATTTCTTCATTTGCTTCTGTCTGCCACATCTATTTCATTTAATGTTGCATTTTCATCTGACAAACCTTCGTCCCCTCAGAGCTGTTGAAGTCCACCCTGTCCCCTGAAACTCGGCAGTCAAAGAAAGGCCACTGCCTGACTGAAAGGTCACGAGCTCAGTCTGTGCAGCAGACTGCAGCACACGATCTGTCAAAGTGTGCTTGAGTTAAAACTCTGGACACTGATGATTTCATTTCCCATCGCTCTGGAAATGTCTCAGCTCTTAGATTCTGGAACACCTGGATGCCAGACGTTAGGGAAAATGTGCCAGATTTAGACCAAGAATGTCGTCTCATTCCAGACACAGACGCTGGAGCAAAGTTGATGAATACAACTTGATGCCTGCATACAGAAAGGAGACAAAGCATAAAGATGCTGGTAGCTGCACTGATGACTGTGTGTGTGTGAGAGAGATTTGGATCACATGATGTTTGGATGAAGCATGATTACTAAGGGTTTATTTTCTTCTGATAATACTGTGTGTCACAGTGCAGCTTTCAGGTTCCGGTTGTGCCGTCTTTAGCTCACAGAAGCTCAATGAAGGATTTTTCCTATTCTTACATTCACCTCATACTGTGACACCACTGGCTCCTTCTACTGTTTGCCATAGCAGTCATGAATAATACGTCTCTGATTTATTTTTCTCTCTGGCTGCATCAATCTGACAACCAACAATCCACATGTTAAAGAGGCGCTAACTCGATGACATCAACAGGGTCTTTCCAACTAAACTTATGTTGTGTTCAAAGTGCAAGTGAGTGGTGATGGCGACCATAGCAACTGTTGTCAGGGAAGCTAACGCCACATTTTTGGTGATAAAGTTGAAAAATGTCCATTAGTGACTAATTACTCTACATTACCAGTAATAGCTTTGCACCTTTCCCTGACATCTCCCATCTTGTTGATGTGTCTATTTCTGGGTGTCATATAACCCCCCAGCACACATTCCCTGCCCCCTCCCGATCCTCTGCGTACACTGCTGTATATCCATTTGTCCTTTCTAATAGAGTTTGATATCTTTGCACTTTAGCTGGCAGCACTACTGGGGATAGAAAACCTTCAGGCACCAGAACAATATTAACAATATTAACAATATACAATTTTGTCTAGTAAAACAAAAACGAGAAAGTCAGCTTTCTAGATGTGCTTTTACTACCAGACGGGGCAGTAACGTGGGAGCAGTTATGTGGATTTGACAGTTAAATAGATTCTGCAATTAGTTAATAACATTATAACCTGAGGGGTTTTTTCATGTCAGTTGGCAGGTTCATTCTTCAGGGACACCTGCCGTGAAACTGTGAGCTCTGAGACCCCCAGAGGAGGATGTAATATTAAGAGTTACAATGAAATTCAATTAAACATAGATCAAAGGTGCAAGAATACAGATTAAAAGGTAATTTCAGTAGACATCAGTCACATTAAAGCCTTAAAAGGTGTTCAGGTGCCAATTTTTTACAAAACAGTCTAACCACATTAGTGGCTTTCACACATTAGAGCATCTGTATTTTACACTGACTGCACCACTAAGAGGTTCAGATCATTTTACACAGTCAGTGGGTGGTCATCTGCCTCAACCGGCTGGAGTGAATGTGAAGTGGAGAGAGGAAAGAACGACACGCAACAGACACAAGACTGGGCCGCGGGACAGGAAAACTCTCTTTAACAGAAGGAACTTCAAGAAGAACCAGGCTCAGGGTGGAATTAATGAAGTACCAATAATATATTCTTTGAGCTACTTAAGCTAGTGCTAGCATGAAACTCCATCCATCAAATGGTCAACATTAAAAAGGCCACATGTGAAGTGCGCACTTTCTTGCCACTTGTAGTTTGTGCTCATGAAATATAGCAATGAATCAGCAAAGAGCAGGGAAGAAGACTACTGCTACCATAAAAACAACAAGGAAGGACACACGTTTAGCCTGCTTGTGATCCGATTCAGGGGACTGTGATGCTGTGTCCCTTTTCCCCTTTTTTCTTTTTATCAATTAAGATGATTAGACACTTTTTACCATGCTATTACGTCTGGCATGAGACTGGTCCTACGTATTAATTATCAGTGTGCGCTGTTTCTGTAGTGAAGAAGAAATCAATGCATTTTCCGTCTCCTGCCAAAAGGAGTTGATACATGATGCCAACTAACATCTATCAACCCTGTGATGCAACAACCAGTTTAAGTTAGCAAAGATAAAATGTTTTTCTGTTCTTTCTGATCTTGCTCTCTGGAACAGTTTTTGTTATTTCTCCCTGGGAATTGGCTTTATATGCTGCACAATCAGTACTCACAAGTACGTCATGTAAATATGGAACTATAGGCCTGTGCTGATTATCAGTATATTGATTATTACCAAGTGAGGAGTACATTTAGATTAGTGGGTGGTAGTATACCACTATGTTGCAGCACGGACAGTGGACACAGCTTTAGTTTTAATTAGAATAGCGATTCCTTCTTTGTGCATGAAGATAAATATCTTAAAGATGCAAGATGCCTTAGCATCACTTAATTGGCAACTAGTAGAGCTACTGATAGTATGTAGACATAATGTGGTGGCAGGAAAGAGATTTGCTGAGTAATCATCTAAAGCATTTTTAAAAAACGAATAACACCGGTACAACAGTGTTATTTCTTGTTGAGGAACTGGTCTTGGTGAGAGCATGAACACGGAGAGATATGGCGTGCTTGCAATAAGCAATATGGTGAAACATTTGGGAGGGAGGGATGCAGAGGGAAACCTTGGCACCCTGAGAGCATTATTACATATGCCTACAAATCTAAGCCAAGCTTTCATCTGATGGAAGGCATGAATGCACAGAGAATACACCCCCTGTACAGAGCTGTGTAAGCTTGTTGTTTTTTTTCTCTGACATTTCCTTTAGCAGCTGAAAGGCTTTTTTGATGTTCACTTTGACTCCCTAAGAATTTTTTTGACAGTCAGTGTGATAAATATTTGATATGAGTGCCCTTGTCTTTTAAAGCGAACAAGTCCAAACAATTCAAAAAGCACCTTTAAAAATAAGAAAATTTAAAGTCAAAACATAAAGCGTTCTCTGTTGTATTTGCAAATGCTGCCATTAGGTTTATTAAAAATTTCATATGACAATGTTAATGTAATGACAAATTATAGCATTTGTCAGGGACATAAGAAAGAAAATTGGTTTGGGGAAACTACTTGCATTACATTTCTCTGTGTTGTATATAAGAAACTGAAAAATTTAAAGTTAAACCCAAAGTTGAGATAATGTAAAACTCAACTACGCTCAGTCATGATTTGGCTTTAATGCTGATCCCAGTGTGTCATTCTCATCATAACAGCAGTTAATTGTCTTTTTCCAGTAACAAATCCTGTTGCTGTCTTTGGTGGTCTTCCAGAATAAACAGATAGAGAATAAATCTTCATGTTTCCATGTAACTGTCATGGGACCAATAGTAAGTCATTGTGAAGTTAGTATAGACCACTGTATTACAGTATATTAAATGTTATAAGGTGAAGGTATATGTGAGACCAGAGGGTGTGTTTATTATAAGGTTTAAGCCATAGAACTACGAAAAAAAAACCTTTCTTAAAGTTCAGTGAAGCTCATGGTGCAATAATCAAACCCCCAATGCTATGAAACAGGAGGGAGATGGTAATGGCAAACATATAAACCTTTCTGAGCCACATTAAGAATGAGTATGAGCATTGATTCTTTAATGTATACGACTATAATCCGTATAAGCCAGCACGTCCTCAGAAAAGTTAGCATAGATGTCTTTTGAAAAGGACAGAGCTACATATTTTCATGAACTGATGAGTATTCGGTCATGTTGGGAAAAGATGAAAACTGCAGTGAGGAGAAGGTAATAAAGCAGAGAAACAAATCAAAGAAAGAATCAATGAGAAACATGGAGTCCCTCTGTCCAAATGTTCTCATCCTTGAGGTTTGGCAGACTCTCCAGCTGCCACTTTACAAGACAATAAACACAGATGTACTGTAAGCAGTGCTGCTGGGTATCAAACCACAGTGCTGTTTAACTACTGACTGAACTGTGAAATACTAAAAAGATACAGGGAGTGGGAGGTTTTTTTTCAAGATTAGTTGTGACAAGCACATCTATCCTAAACCAGCTGAGTGATGATTACTTGCAAAAATGTGTTTTGGCCCTGAACCATTCAGAGCTTTAGAAAGCAACACTTGTATTTTAAAATCCATTATTAGAGTCAAAGCCAGCCAAAAATCTGAGAACTGGAGGGATGTGATCCACTATCCGGCACGCAGTGAAATATAATAGATATTGTTTATTTCTAAGTCTAAGACAAAACAATACAATTTAAATAAATTTTTGTTGATATAGCACTACAACTGGACGAAGCCACAACCAATCACTTTGTCCAGTGCGCTCACTTGATGATAGTTTCATGTAAATTGGTCTGTCGTCTACAGGGGTGGATAGTCTTTTGTTGTATTTATAAAATCCACATTTATTGTGAGCATATGGATGGCGAACAAACGTGGCCCAGAAATGGGGCCTTGGGGAACACCACACACTGTTCGGGTTTTGCTTAGATGATGGATGAATTGTCAGAGAATGTGCCTCTAAGGACAGCAATGTGCAAATTCCCCAGATACTAGGAAAACTAGGAATGTTGCATTTGTAGTCTTTTATATGCCTTGGTGCATTCTTTTTGTGTTTTTTATAGTGATTTTTTTACTCTTCGTAGCTATTTTGTGTCACTTTTATAGTGGTTTGAGTGATTTTGCAGAGCAGCTGTGCCAGAAGTGGAAGAATAGGGGAGAGAAGTATTGTGTGGAGGAAATAGCCATTTGTTTGGCCCGTAGGTGGAAAGTGTAACCGGCAGTAATAACAAAGTGGCCATGAATCAGAGCCATAATTAAATGTGAGTCTTGGACCAAGGCGAGTCTTGGAATGAAGTGTTTCTTGGAACACCGGTTGCAGTGTACAGCCAGAGTCCAGTCAATGATAAACAGCAGAGAAGATAAGAGATGGGAGGGCAGCCAATGTTGGGTCATTTTTGAGGGGTGATGGGAGGGAGTAGAGAGATAATATTTCAGTTTTAGCCTTTATTGAATCACATCCAAAGATAGATCAGCAGAGCACAGGAACACTTCACACACCACTGAGTCACAGGTTGTGCATACAGGTGCCACAGGGCTTATGGGATATGAACTGTCTAAACTGGAAGCACTAGTGGAACGTCAACCCAAAGATGAAAACAGCATCTGGGACTGGTTACAAAAAGACTGATTAGACTGGTGCTTTAGAAACCTAACTGCAGTGGGTTTGAACCTGTTGTGCCTATACAGCTGTGTTTGTCTAACTGGCACCTTTTAACATATCTGGAGAAGCTCCCCTAGTGTTTTATGTTTAAAAGTGAAGACATTTCACCATGGCTTTTGTCAGACATTTGTGGTTTTTCGAGCAGCTAACTATATTCTACTTGACCTTAGCTTTTATTGATAGCGCTCTTGTGTAACATGAAAAGCAGCGTTGTCTTTATTTTGCTCACACAGTTGTCAATGCAAACAGAAAAATAAAGACTGACATTTGTTCAACAGTAAATAGTCATGGTCACAGCCGTGGTGTCATGGTAACACGAACAGTCACCAAAAGCTATTGATGTTTTAAGTGAGTTAGATGCAGCATGGTGGGTGAGACTTTCTGCCAATTAGTGCCAGGGGCCAACTGTGGACATGCAACTAAAAAGTCCCCTGTGGCCCTGAAATCATTTGCTCCACAGGACAGAATTACCAAAAGAGATATGTTTAAAACTATTGACAGGGCATCTGCAACTTCAGACAAAGTCAGTCACTAGTCTTTGTTTTTTAGTCTACACTGTGATTTTTATATATTTGCAAAAGTTTCCCAGAGCTAAGGATCAGATCTAGACAGTGTTTTTGTGTATGGACAGAGCAGGAAACTGCAGAATTAGGAATAAATACACTCAAGCAGCCAGCCACACACACAAAGAAATATGGGATATTTTTGACATGTATGCAGGATATATTGCACAAAGAAATTTTCATTAAAATGAATGGGTTCCATCATCTAGACCAGTTCTTAATACTTACATGCATAAGACAACGAATCCTGTAAAGTCATTCTAATATAAACATGCAACTTCATTTTACACCAAAATAAAAGAAACACAGTTTGTCCACACTTGCTAAAAGGCCACATGAGTTCATGCAGAATACCACGAAAAAATATATTTCCATTATTATGCTTAATGAGCCAGACAGAAGATATTCAGCTTGCTGCAAGCTGAGTTCATGGTCATTAGAAAATGGAGAGGTGTCAAAAATGTACGTGTGATTGTGAGTGTGTACGTGTTTACTTGTGTCTCAGTCCCACGATAAACCGGTGACCTGGTGTCACCTGCATCACTACTGGAGTCTGAATTCAGAGGTCGTGATCTTGTCTGTACAGGTGGAGGTCCAGAAGAGGAACAGGTGGATGATAAAGGTGAAAACCCGAAGGTCAGAAGCTGTCTTGGATACAGTTGTTATTTGTAGAGAGAACAGTGTAAGGAGTTCTGGAGTTCACTGATCTCCTACTTTAATGTATGTCAGCAGTGAGGCTGCACGGTGTTAACGCTAACCCAAACCGCTAACCCAAACCGCTAACCCAAACCGCTAACCCCACAACTACCCCTAACCCTAACTCGTTATATGAACAACAACTGAACTATGTTAAATTTGCATTTACATACATATTAACATTGGTGGCAAAGCTTCAGTGTTTTGGTTCATGAGCAAATACCTGTAGAACTATTGGACTTTATGAAGAGTCTGCAGTGGTGCTAGGAGAATGGTCTTTGGACAAATGAACAAAATAGCAGCTTTTTGGTCACTTGAAGTCTCTGTTTACAGAAGAACAAAATATGTCCACTGTGAAACATGTAGGAGGCCCAGTTATGCTATAGGTTTTTTTTTACTTGAATGAAAAGATGGCATCAAAACTGAGGGAACTGGAGCAAAAGGAGAAATGAGAAGGAGGCAAGAGAGGAGGCAAAAAGCTTAGCTGTAAAATGTTATCGTTGTATTATTTGAAATAATGCGAAATCTGCAGTGTTACTGTAAATATGGAATAGTAAATGATGGACGTCAAATACTAGAAAAAAAGATAAAATCAACACTCAGACACATCTGTACAGTGTAGAAACTTTGAAGCAGCCGCTTGACAGACAGTAACGATGATTTTGGTGGGAGCTCCTCAGCAAGTGTCGAGCTCTTCAGGCGAGTTTCGTCCTCCACCTGAACTTCATCATTATCAGAAAAATTCAACACGCAGTCTGCAGACACAACTGTCTGTCTTTCCTTCAGGAGCACGCCAAACATTTGATTGGTCATCAACAAAATGATGTACGGCCTTCATCAGCTCGTTGCACTTCCTCTTCTTCATCATTTCTACGATGTGAACGTTTGAAGAACTTCAGACAGGTCCTGGTTTTAAGATAATGAGGGTTTAAGGATCTTTGCCTATTGTTGGTCAATAAAGGAGCATTTCATACATTAGTTTGTCCAAAAACTTTGTTTGAGCTTCTCTTCAAAATGGTTGTAGCTTATTGAGTAAAGTGTTGCTTCATAGTTACCTATGAAAAATGTATCTTTAACTAGCAATATAATATAATATAATATAATATAATATAATATAATATAATATAATATAATATAATATAATATAATTTTATTTGTTGTTTCAGATTTTGACTCATACATATGAAGTATAAATATTTACAGAGGAGAAAACAGTGGAAAAAACCAGCAGAGGTTTGATTTTTGTGTGTCTGTGTGTGTGTGTGTCTGTGTGTGTGTGTGTGTGTGTGTGTCTGTGTGTGTGTCTGTGTGTGTCTGTGTGTGTGTGTGTCTGTGTGTGTCTGTGTGTGTGTGTGTGTGTGTGTGTGTGT
>JAUYWH010000003.1:969424-1016715 GCA_034779795.1 Ctenopoma multispine
TAGAACATCAGCAGGAGCTTCCTGCAGATGTTGAATGACCGCAGCCTCCTAAGGAAGTACAGTCTGCTTTGACCCTTCTTATATACCTGCTGTGTGTTGTGTGTCCAGTCCAGTTTGCTGTCCACCCACAGCCCGAGCTACTTGTATGTACGGACCACCTCCACGTCCTCTCCCACAATCCGGACTAGTCTTGGACTTGGTCTGCAAGTAAAAAATCAGGTCCAAACGTGTGGAGTGGTGATGTTGCATATGCACAGACTGACCAAGTGAGACGCTTTTTCACATGGGGAGAAACTTTGCTTTACTTCAGTGAGGAATGTGTGGTGAGCGAGAAAAGAGACTAAGATGAGACTAGAGTCTTGAGTTAGTTTTGGTTTTAGATTAGTTACAGGGTCTTTAAGGGGGCAACAACCACAGCCTCCATTACCACTGAGTGGTGACTTTGTTGTCAGTCACTATTCTTAAAGCATAATCATGTACAAGTCGAAGAAGCAAAAACTCAAAATCTAACCTAAAGCAACCAAAAGTCTCATCCTGCAGACCTGGAACATTTCATCCTGTGCCGTACATTCATTTCAGTATCTCAGTTTAGAAAGAAGCTGTGAACCTGACATCCCTTGAGCAGTACTGCTGGTACATCTAGAATTGCTGTTTGTAAGTTGTACCTTCCTTTTTGCTTAATGTAAAGGCCCCTCTTTCTCCCTTTCCTCTCCTTCATCCCTCTGTTTCTCTGTCCCCTTTCCTCCATCTCTGTCCTGCTCTCACTCTCCCTCATCCTCTGTGATCCTCCCGTCTGTCCTTTGTATTTCCATTCTCCCTCTGCTCACTGCCAGCGGTCAGACCAGCTGAGCCCCCGTCTATTCACTGATCCTTTCCACCACAGAAGTCTGACCGAGCTACGGCGCAAACACATTTTCCCTGGCAAGAAGTCATATCCCCAAATCTTATTCACATACCCTCCTTATGTCTTTCTGCTGCGGAGTGTGAAGCTCACAACTTCACAGGTTTTCACATCTGCTGAGGTTGATGTAACAGACAGACAGATTTTCATTAAGTTGAAGCTGGAAGACTTTATAGACCCGAATCTACAGCAGACACATTCTACTTGTTGAACTCAAAACTGGGCCGTGTACAGAGGGAATTGAATTGGTGCCATGAGATTTGAATGTCGCATTGCTTCATTAAATACTGAGTCCAGAACTCTAAATATATCAAAGTTTAACATTGTTTGAGCATTTTTTCACTAACAGGATGAGTCAGTACAGACTAAATCATCACATCACTTACTGGTGCTGCTGATTCTACATGTGTGATTTAACACTGAATCACGTGCATGTTGTGTTAGGACAGCAGCAGGTTATATAAAGTACAAATAAAGAGTGTATACAACATGCAGCAGGCAGCTCAACTATGTCATTTACATCACTGGAGTCAAGTTTAGTAGCATGTGAAATTTGTAGTTTGCAAAAGGTGAGATCTTTCTATTTTCTATTTTCGACTTCGAGCCTGTGGCTGTTTCCAGGGAGCAGTGCACACACACATATCAGGCTCAAAACATGTTCATTCTTCTTTGAACCCTGAACCCTGGAAACGAAGGCTGGGGGGAGGAGATATTTAGGATTATTCAATCAATCATTTAAACATGGACATCTGGAGTTTAAAGCGCATTGGAGAATAAAAGAGAAACAGAGGAATAAAAAAAGAAAAGCAGGAAGGGAGAGAGAGAAGACAGATAAGCGCAAGAAAAAATGGCATAAAGATTTAAAGCAGAGAATAAAGACTGTCAGGAGGAGAATAGAGGAGACGACTGAGCTACACCTGATGTGTGTGTCTCAGGTTTCAGACCTTCCTGTAATCCAGCTTTATGCCTGCCATGCTGTCACTGCACCTGTAATCTGCCTCCTGCGCTCCTGTAATCTCGCTTTAACTCTGCTTATCTTCTGCTTCATGCTCAGGGAAATCTTACCGCCAAAATACTCGCTTCACTCATAAGTAAAAAGAAAGTGACACTGTTCTCTGCACCATTTTTTTTTCCAAATCCAAATGCCGTTCATTGATCTGAAACTTTCTATTCTCCTCCTTTTTCCCACTTCTCTCTCACATTAATGTACACGAGACAAGAACATTCTGCATTTCTCATCTTTATGAAAGGCTGAAAAATGTCTGACACCTCTGCATTGACAATATAGCACAGTATTCATTACATTGGTCTCACATTAGCTTGAATGACACACGTTGGATGACATGAGGCATCCATTGTTGGAGCTCTTAGTATAATTCAAGTTTCCTGCTCATGAAAACAACAGATTGTGATGTCAGAGCTAATTGCACGTTGGAAACAGATAATTATAGTATTTCAATCATGACACCAACATGAAGTTAATGACCCATCTAACAGAATTTGAAACTCTAATTAGAGGTTTTGTACTGTAATGTACCCTGAGAGCCACAGTTACCTTCTCTCTTACTCTCTTTAGTTTTTAATGACAGAAACAACTCTTCCTCGAGACATGAACAGTACTACGTGAGATGAACAAGACGTCTCTCAGGGGATCTCAAACAACTGTGATATGTGCTTGGAAGCTTTGAAAAAAGCTTCCATAGACCTTGAGTTGAGACTTAGATTTTTCCTCCAAGATAATTTACAGTGTTTAAGGTTGAAGACTTTACAGAATCTAACTGTATATAGAATTAGGCAGAAAACCAGGAGACAGTGGAGAAGAAAACACCTCCAGCAGAACCAGTGTCAGGGTGGGCGGCCATCTGCCTCGACCGGTTGGGGCGCGTAGAAAGCAGGACAACAAAAGAAGACACACTGGGCAGGTTGGTTGGGTGGATCACAAGCTGATGATACCTGCAGAAAGGTGCAGAGAGAGGGAGACATCGCTGTCCTCTGTCCCGCTGGCAGTTATAAGAAACACATTACGCTTTAAGTTGTTCAAATCCACTCAGAAATCTGTTCTCTCCAAGTCATCGCTACATCTAACCTCTGTCTGACTTCAAACAGGTTTTTTCTCCTCTGCCTCTTCGACACATCTCTCTGCATGTTCCTCTCGCCTCTTTTGTGAACTAGTAACCTCTTTATTCTGATGAATCTGTCTTTCATTACCTGCTGCACCACCCGTGCCCTCCCCGCCACTTCTCACTTCACAACATATCTGTTGTTGGTGTATAACTCCGCTGTGTACAGAGCCAACAGAAAAGATTGCACTGTCAGGAGAGACATGCCGAGAGGCGAAGACAGAGAGGAACAGGCTTAGGTAATTTATGCATTGTTCTTTCAAGGGGTTCCTCTCTGTTTGTTGAGTCACCAGAAGAACAAGCTGAAAATGGGAGGTTGTTTTTACAACCTAACATTTTATGCAGTGCTGCAGAAGCACAGATTTGAGTAGGAGATTGAAATGTGTTTTAGAATCAGGCAGCTCGCCTTACTGAGGTCAGTGTAAGGCTTTCAGGTGATATAGGGCGGCTGTGATGGAGAGCCTGCCTCTTTGGTTTCCACCACACTGGGTGAATATGCTAGCAAAGGCTCTTCAGGCTTTCATATTTTTGTGCCCACAGAACCTGAGCATGACAGTCCCTATACCTGCACAAGAATTCCTCAAAATGATTTTCGATGCTCGTCAACCATGTTAAATTGTTTTGAACTTCAGCAGGAGCAACAGCTGGAAGGAGGGAGCTTAAAATTGGCCTCTGCCTTTCGTTGAATGGCTAAGCCGCAGTGAAACCTGAGCCTGATCATTTAGACTGAATTGGCCTGTATCACCCTGACCAGTCGTTTTTGTCCCAGATGTTGCATTAGCAGTTTGTGGTCTCAAAAACATCTATGTGCACCAGAAAATGTGACTGTCGAGCCTAAAAAACTATGAAGCATAAAAGTATATATATAGTCGACATCAATCCAGCCGGGGCGTTGAATACATAAGTTTGTGTGGCGTCTCCAGATATGCACAAGGTGCCTTTCTCTGACTAGTCTGAGCAAGTCACTCACAAACCTTCAGAAGGGAACATTTGAGCACTAATGCCAGTCTTTGAGTCTGTGTCACAGAAGGTTTTTATTGTGTGTCAATACTTACAACAATTTATTAGAAGCATATTTCTTTTGTGTGTTTGTTATTGATGACAAACTAAACCAAACCTGATTCACATTCTGGAATTTATCTCCATCAAAAGTGCATCATTAACAGTGGTGTTAAAGAGACGATCCCCTCGGGGACAGTCCGCTCCATCATTATGGCTTTTTGAGTGTTGCAGCGCGGCCTTGTGTTCTACCCATAATTCCTTTAATGACCATTCTCTCAGGTATTACGGCTTGGCTGTAAGCAGTAATACCTGAGCCACACGATGAGGCAAACAACATCAGGGAGATTGATTCATCTTAATGGGTCATTTCATAATGGAGGGAAAAGGAGTGGGTGAGTCAGATTGAGGTTTTTCCTTAAGATGGCAGAACGAATGAAAACCTTGACTCTGACTGAACTGAACGTGAGACACATAGAAAGAGGAAGGGAACGAAGACAGAATAATAATCTGATGGACTTTTTATACCTAATACCAAATCTTTATGAGGTAAAAGTGTGTGTGTGCACATGCAGATTAAATGGTGTGTGATTAATAAAAGAGTTGGCATTTAGTGGTGTGATATATGTCTGGTTTGGATAACTGCAGCAGGAGAGAAAGTAGTAGCCAGGATTTTATCAATAAGCGACGGAGTCTGAGTGTTTTAGGCTTATTTTTTCCTCTCTTCCCTTTATTGTTTTACTTAGATGTTTGCTAAGTTATTAACGTCTGAGCATCAGTGAGGGAAGATTAACAGCAGCAGTTAGAAGAGGTGAAGAGAAGGTTTGGAAGCAGCATATAAGAGTTTCATTTACACAGCATGTGAAATACAGCATCTGGATTCACGAACCTCAAGTTTAAAGTTTTCTACTCATTGTCAGTGTCTTTCTTTTCGGTGTCTTTCCACCTGAGCACAGGAAACAACGCTGTCAGCAACAGTGTCAACTCCGTCTCTGCAGCTTGAATGACAAACAGGCAGCTGTTAGTTTCACGTCCTCCCAGCAAACAATGAGAAACAAGTCGCAGAAACTTTTCCAGAGACACTTCAGTCATTTTGTGCAGTAACTTACAGTAGGTATCCAAGTTAGTTTGTGTTTAACCAGGTGGAAAAGTAAAGATTTAAGACAGCTTCATCACAATCCCGATGGAAAACCCATACATTTAATATAACTATTACTAGTTGTAATATATTACTCTAAAATGTGAGGTACTGAGAGTTACTTTCTTGTATTTTGTCTTAATGAAGAAAGCTAGAACCGTTCACCAAGGCCAGCAGATATAAAGCCAGAATCTAAGATGAATATATTCTGCACCTCTCTTCTCATGAGGGACTCTGATTAGTGAAACCTGAACCGTTACTTGATGGCACACGATGCAGGTGGTTCCCAACAGTCTGCTCATTGAACGGTTCCTCTCAGACTCAGCTACAGAGAGACACAGACATTTTCTTTAACACCCACTGAAGGTAAAGTTCAGACACAGTTCAGCAACAGGAAGCTGCAACTTCTTCAACTGTCTCATCTGGATTAGGAATTTTCACTGTTTGTGACTTGAGGGTTTTTTCATTAAGGGTTAATTAAAGGGTTATTCTGTTAGCAGATAAGAGTTGGAGTCTCTATTACCAGGCGACACAGAGTGAGTGGCAATCAAACAGAGAACGGTAATCATTGTATTCCCATCGGAGCTGCTGCTGCTGCTGCTGGAGACAATTTACCCACTGCAGTGCAGTCTGGGAAAATGGCAGCGCTCCTCTCCACTGATACATGTGATTAACGGAGGATGTCTCCCGATTGACATGTCTGTTTTTTCTACCTCTTCCCCGTCTCCGAGCATTAACGTTAGCGCCACCGCTTTTGGCTGACAAACCCCCCTCCCCCTCGTCGCTTCTCTTCTTGGCCGTAAATGTGCTGACAGCTCAGGGTTACAGCCATTATGTGCTGTGCACATAATGGCTGTAACCTTCTCTATACGGTACACACACTGTGCACGGGACTTTACAAAGATATCGCTGAAATGTAGATAAATCAGCCTCTACTTTTTTAACCATAATTATAAGTCAGGCAGTCACACTAGTCACTAATGCTGAGAAATGGAGTCACGACTGATCCACAATAACCAGGTGTCCTCACACGTGTCTTCAAAGTGGAAGCTGATAGTGTGAACATCATGCAAAGTTAAGATGACGAGAAATGTGCACACTGAATGACGTACAGGTGAAAAAAGAGCGAGACTAGAGAAAAAAAAGAGTTTTTAGTGCATCCACAGTAATCAGAGCTATCGAAGATGTTAGCTACAGTAACGTGCCGTCACATCTTAAAATACTTGAAGCTGATCTGATGGAGCTCCTCTGCTTCAGTTCACAACGAGCGAGTTTATGACTGTGGAAGTCTGTAAACCAGGGGCCCTGACAGCCTGCAGTTGGCTGTCAGTGAGCGTCTGCTGTATCCACACCGTTGGCACCGGTCAGACCCCCGTTGTCGTCTTTTCAGCCGATTCAGCGTGTTGAATCAGCAGCAGTCCTGTCCGTGAGGGAGGCCATTCTGATGGACCTCAGGCTTATTCCCAACATCTTATCGGACATGCTTGTGATCAGAAGTAGCTGTAAACCATCTGTGGTGGGAGAGTGGTGTGAAAATACAGACGCTGCAAAGTGCTGCTTTGTTATATAGATATTACATTTAAGAGAGAAAGTACGAGTTTCCTAGAGCTGCTTGCACATATGAACTCCGGACAATGTTTGGAGAATCAAGTGTTCGTGTCAGACACATTTTCACCTGAAGACACATTCTGCTTTGTTTCGGCGAGGCGTGGTCCCTGGTAGAGCAAAAGTACACTGCAGAAACCAGAGTGTGCGTGTCAAAGCAGCACCTGTTGTATGATCAGACGAGATGCGTTATGTATATAACCCTGGTTTCATGGAGGAGAGAAGTGTGGTACAACACTAGAAAGCAAACATTTGGGCTGGAAGGGAGAGTTGACAACACGCCCCCTCACTCCCTGGAAATTCTCCAGACAATTACCTGCCTTACTCACAAATGGACTCGATCGGAAATTAATTACTCAGAGTTTGTAGTAGGCAGCTGATGGGGAACTGTCTGTTTAATGTCCGGGCTGATTGAATCAGACATTTGCATTCTCACATACAGCTCCTCTGGGTGCTGTCTAGAGAAGTTCAGGGTCTCAGTGTCTGAAACCTCTTTTCTTCACACTCATCACTGCAATTTATAAATGTAAGAAACTTCATTTCCAGGGCTCCACAGTCTGGATTATGGAGTCTTTGTGTGTGTTTTTTTAATTTTCAGTCTCTGGACCTGCTTTTTGTGAGCTGTCACCATGTGAGCAGCTCTTTCATCTTTAATTTCTGTCATGTGTTTCATTATGTCCAGCAACACCACAGCCCACACACGCTGATTTTCGTCTCCATGCTGCTGTTTATCTTGATGTTAGATTTGACTCTGAAAGTCAGACGTGTAGCTGTTGAGAGGAACTGAAGGGAACACTCTTTGCTTTTCCATTATTACGATTCACTGCATTATCTCTGCTGATTAACTATTTCACCAGCAGCCATAAAGTTCAGCAGCTGTTATCATCAAACAGGAAAAAGTCAAAACCTCAGTGGACAGAGAAGATGTGTGTGTGTCAGTAATTAAGGGGATTTCCATTAACGCCTCATCCAAAGGTCAGGAGAGAGAGCAGAAGGAAAGCAGAGATTTATAGTTTGTGGTTGCATGAAGGGTTCAGTTTACTGTACATCTGTGTGTGAGCATGTGTGTCTCCTCTAATTAGCACTGACGGTAAATTTTTAATGTCCGACAGCAGAGGAGCAGAAGATCATAGAACACAGTTTAAGTCTGTAAACAAAGAGCTAAAAGCTAAAAGCTAATTACATGTGAGAGTTTTCCTCTGTCTGCAGCATAACTTTCATTACATTAATCCTTCTTCATCACAACTGGTAAAAACGAATCACCTCAAGGTTCATCGGGCAACACTTTCAAATAAGCAGCTGAATCTTCACTTTTCTTTGGTATTTAAATAAATTCATCGTCCGCTGAGTCCAGTAACGACGCTGCACATGATGCCTTCTGTTTGACATTTTGTGCTGTTTGTCATCTAGTCAATCTGCACGGCACTTTGACCAATTACCGTGTCTCATTTCAGTTAGATTGTCTCTTCTTAAGTTGTTCTGTGTAGAAGTGACATCGCCCACTCCTCCATCGCTCTTCATCTTCTGTTTTTTTTCTCTTCCGTCACTGCTTTCTTTCCAGCTCGTCCATCCATCTTAATATTCCTCCTTCAGACAAGTTAACTAGACAGACAATGAAATACAGAAACAGTGAGCGGAGCGTCTAAACCACAGTCCCTCACTGGGATATATCTCCTGTCTTATTTTCTTAGATTTACTTTTTTACATTTATCTATGAACCTTAACAAAGTTTGGTGACATTTCAATGCGCAGCAAATGGCTGTAATCAACCAGTTTGCGTTCATCCACCATCTTTGTAGTCTAGAGTTCCAAAATTCAGGAAGCAAGAACAGCTACCCTGAAGAAAACTTAAACTCAAAAACATTCATTTAAAAAGTCTGCAGTTCGTGTTGAAGCAAAAATGGTGCAAACAGTCTACAAATACTCTGTAAGACTAAGTGAAAAACTTTACTTTTGTTTGACTGTGTGTGAAGTTTTCCTCGATTAAGCCGTCCCACAGTCGTACCCTGTCTGAACCCTCCATAAAAACACACCGACGGCTCCACTGTTATTTACATACACACAAAAAAACTTTATCATTTGTTCTCTGAATGCACCTTGTAAAACTGGATCTCGATTGGTAGTAATCAAGTGTTTGCACACCTGTGCATTTTTCCTCAAGGTCATTCATAGTCCTGCCTAATGTCCCAGCTTCTTCCCATTAGAGCCCCCCCCTCAGCTACGTGTAGATACATTCAGTTTGAACAAAGATGATATATTCCTCCTTTGCTGTCTTTTGTTTCTGTCTAAAGAAAGCAGCATTAAGCATCATTAGCAGTCATCACATGACTGACCCATATGCCGTTTAAGCCCGTCTGCTGTATGTGAAAATACCGTGTAATCCTGGGTAATCTCATAACCTCACAACCAGCTGAAAATCTGAGTCATGACTGCAGTTTGTTAGCAAACCAGAAAGCCATGCACGTCCTTCAGTGTCGGCTGCCAGTCACATCCACACAGCGAGTGTCGAGGATGTGTTACCACGGAAACAAAGCAGTGCAGCAGGAGGAGGAGGAGGAGGAGGAGGAGGAGGCTCAGAGGACCGCAGCTTCCTGACAACAGAGTGGAAACTTGAATGCACCGTCACGCTAACATTTCACTGCATGCTTATCTCTTCAAAGTTCAGGCGGTTACCCGTGGGTTCAGGATCGTGAATCATCTTCCTCACGTTAATATGAGCAGAAGGTAGATTTTTGTAAGGGGGAAGATAGAATGAAAGAGACAAACACCAGGTCAGATCTATAGAAAGAGCAAACAAATGGAAACAAACGAGCTCATAGGCAGATAAACAGACGCTCAGACATTGATGGAGAGCGACCGTGACAGATAGGAAGGAACAGTTTCGGCCACTCGGTTTCCTGCCGGCGTTCACCGTCTTCCAGAGAGAGACGGGGAAGATCCTGTCAGCGGTGGAAGGAGGGAGCCGTGTTTTAATTTTAGCACCAGTCTGATTAACACTCTGTCCGACTCATTGGCCTTTTTTCCGACTCTGAGCCTCATCCTGACAGGCTGGCGGAGGTCAGACAGGCTGGAGGGCAAAAGGAAGGCAAACTGTCAATCACTTCATCATTTCATGGCTAAAAAAAGACAGACGGAGGCTGAAAAAGGAGGGATGACACCGCTGCGGGGGAAATAGAGACAAAGGCAGGGATGGATGGAGAAAAGATGATGTATGCTGCTGTAGTGTCTTGTTTAACCTTACATTAATTCAATATTTATTTGGGGATTTATAAATTCTTAATAGACAGTAAATCAATATTTATGAGACAGCTAATGAATCAGCCAGAATATGATTAGCATTTTAATGCCACAGTGAGTCTGGAATAAAACCTGCCACAGTGTGGTGCTCACAAGTCTGAAACACAGGCTGCACCCAAACATGTGGAGAAAATGATCCATTCGCAACCATCCATTTTCTTATCCGAGCCCCGGTCACCGTGGCCGCAAACCAAGCTTGGGAGCCCAGACCTGCTTCTTTCCCAGCTTCCTCTGGAGGATCCGGGGGGCCTCCCAGAGCCTGTGTAATCCTCCCAGTTTGATTTAGCTCTTCTTTGCTGGAGTCACCATAATAGTCTTTACTGGAAATGGCCCTGACAGAAGTCTCTCAGTCAGGTTTTGTGTTTTGGATCTTTTCCCTCTTGATAAAAAAATGTAACAAGGCTTTGCAGGGAATTTTCTGGAAGGTGTTGACTCAACTTCCAAGGCATCACAGTTGGTTCTTTTTAACCTGGAGAAGCTGTAGTTCTACTTCAGTCTCCTCTCAGATGTTTGTCTTTCAGTTACTTCCAACAACTCATGACTGCTATAATGAGAGGAAAACCTTCAGATACAGATGCATTTGGTACAATACTTGTGTTACCACCCACTCTCATGAGTAAACTCATGGACTGTGCTTTGTTGGACTGGATAACACGTTTCTGTAACAGAGAGAGGGATTTTCCAATCTCCAATGTCTGTTGGAAGGTGAGAGACTGTTTGTACAGGTGCACAACAACAGCCCTGCTGCCTCTTTTAAAACCATTGCCTCATACTTGAAGATGCCAGTGGAGAGCACCAGTTGGTGGTCTGCCAACTGTGCTGGAAATGATCTGTCAAAGATATTATTTATTGCTGCATGTAAAGTTTTAATTTTCTTAATAAAATATAGTAATGTGTTGTAAAATCTAAACAACCTTTATCTAAATCAAAAGTCCAAGTCCAAGCCTGTGTAACCATTACTTTAAGTATCTGTACTGGACTTAGTCTACAGTATGTATGTATACTGTTTATATGTATATATATATAGAATAGAGACTGATAGAGAACACTTTTTCTGTCGTAGTTAACTTGTTCTAAAGTAAATGTCTGAGTTCCAAGTAAAATTTACAAATCATGAAGCTTCCAAAAAACATAATTAAAAAGTCAAAACTGTTCCTCAACACAGAATCTTTCTTTCTCAATCTGCTTTGTCCTGAGAATCAGTCCAAACATTTGAAACAAATAAAAGCAGCCTGGCAAAGCGTCGAGTCACCAGTGAGCATGTTGGCAGTCAAATCATCTGGATTGCTGGAGTAAAGGCCTTGTTGCTTCTGCTGAGACCGCAAAGCATATGCTGCAGCAGTTCTGTCTGTGCTGATCAAACTGTATCAGAGCGGCGTCAAAATCAGTCCAGATCCCAGTGTTTGTACCACAAAGGAATACAAGAAAATACGATTGTAAGCAATGTTATAACTAAAACGAGTTGTAGTACTACAACTTTATCTACAGCAACCCTGTCTGCTAAACATTCCTAAACAAAGGAAAAGTTACGATTATGTTTTTGAATAAATGAAGTTCTACATTTATTAATGGAAAGTGGGTCACAAGGTGTCACGTCTCCAGCCTCCAGACATTTGTGAAGAGGGTTGTGTGGGCTTATGAGTTGCTATGTTTAGTGACCCCATGGCAGACTAGAGGCAGCCATCTTGTCCTTTCACCTGCCCCTCCATTTTGGGACAATCACTGTCCTGGTCACCGCTTTCTATGACACTGATTGTTTTACGCTTCTCAGTAAACCTTCCATAAAAACTGTCCTGATTATATCTCTGGGTCCTACAAACACTGAACTCTTACACGTGGAGGTGGTTTGGGTGGAGAGGTGTATTATGAAGAACTGACAAACCGCAGACCTGAGTTACAGCCCGAAGTCCCATGTCGTGTTGGGTACAGGTAAGAAAAGCACTTTGGTTGGGGTTAGAGAAAGATTGTGATTTCATTTAATAACAACGTTGTGTGTGAAGTGATTGTTCCATTTTTCTTTATTAAGCCACGATCTTTCCCTAACCTTAACCAAGAATCCAACCATAAAAACAAAACCCTTTAATGGAGTCACAAAACTGGCTCCATCGTCCTGGAAATAGGTCGTTTTCTTTCAGCTACACATCCCATTGATAATGAATCTGTGAAAAAACAGGAAACCTTCACATTTTTAAAGCTTGAACCAGGAGATACAAATACACAGCACACTCCAGCCTCCGCAGTGTGAGACCTGTTGGGCCGTTGTTTCCTGTGTTTTATCTCCACAGACGCTCCCCCAGAGGCTTGTTCCTCCTCTCTGTTAGTGTTAGCCTGTAGAGGAGCTGGAGTCACAGAGGAGAATGAACCTTCGACTGTTGGAGGTGTGAATGATCCCACAGGAGACAAACCTTCTGTTCATCACTCCGCTCCTCTTCTTCTCATCTTCCTCCTCCTCACTATCTGTCCGTCTGTGCTCTGTGTTTTATTTCTGTTTCCGCTCCGTCTCTAATCTCTCGTTTTCATTCTGTCTGTCCTCTGCCAACCGCTCTCTGTGCTGCAGTGGTGGAAAGTTACCAAGTATATTCAGTACTGAACCAGTGTGATAATCAGACTCAATTGTCAAGTCTCTTTCAGCTCATTATTCAAGCTGACATCATGTCCATGTTAGCTGATTTCTGTTTCTGCCCAGGCTCAGTGGTAGAGGCTGCTGACATTTAAAGAAATATGTCACTTGTTGACATTTTGGCTATTTATCTTTCCCTATTTTTTAGTATTAGTCATAGAAACAAAACATTCTCATTCATCATTCTGCCTACAAAGCAGCCACCAGTGACCATACAGTAGTATCTCTAACCAACTGGAACATGATGTCCAGAGGTCTGCAGCCAGGATCTTTTCAGGTAGCTGTGACCACCTTGAATTATTTCACCAACATAACTTGTCATTTAAATTGATGCAGATATTTGTAGTGTCAGTCTTTTTCAGTGCCGTTTGTGTTGCATCAGTATTGCAGTATTTTTAACCCCTGCACCAAAGACGCTCCTTCGTCCCCCGTACAGGCTGAATGAACATATGGTACAGACTGATTATACAACTACTGTAGCGTTACTACTGTAATGTAAGAAATAATTTCAATCTGTTAGACTGGGCTTCACATGTTTAGCACCACGAGTCCCTGAGATAACTTTAACTTGTTAATTCTACTAAAATATTGATGTGCACATATGTTTATAGGAGACTTATGTGATTGTTGGATTTTATTAGGTTGTAACTCAACAGACCCATGCATATGCTAAATGATTACTATATCCTGTTGTTCTTTTAGGTGGGACATTCTCAGCCTGTCTGCACCAACACTGCTGGACTGAATGCATGACTACTGTTGCACAAGCAAAGTGCCGATCCCAGCTGGTAAAAATGAGGGAGGGTTGCCTCAGGATGGGCATCTGGCGTAAAGTCTGTGCCAAATCAATGTGTGGACCGTGATCTGTTGTCCACACCAGCTCCAAAGCTTGAACGATGCTGTGTTTAACATATAACCACAGCGACTGTAGCCCCCCCCCGCTGTGAAAGCACTCTTTGTATTGGACCCTGACACATCCTGTTTAGTCAGGACACCAAAGTTAGATATGACATAAGACGTGCATCACCTCCACCGGAACCTCCACATTTTCATGCTCTTCTTTGTTTCTCTGATACTAACAGTGAAGTGTAGTCTAGTTAATTATGTGTCACAAACTCACTGTTGTAAGGACACAATTAAAAGTTCAGCTCACACAGAGTAAAATGAACTAGTTCATGTTCATGGTTAGCTGCACGATGTTCCAACAAGACATCTGAAAATCTCTAAATATCAAACAGAGCACACAACTTGCTTCGTGGCTCTGGACTGTGGCCCTGTGTGCTCTCTTATCTGATCTTAGTGACTGATTAAAGCTTCCTATGTTTTCACTAATGCAATTACACAAAAAGGAACAATCAGTATTCACAGTGAATTTGTTATAATATTCAGCAACGCTGATATGATCGTTTCAGATTATGAGGCTTACAGCTGATCGAACAGATTATTTAAAACTTCAGAAGAAGTGAAATATCCACATTTAATCTGTTGAATTAAGTCCAGCATTTCCTGTTTTTAGCTCTGTTTTCACTCTCCACCAACTCCTGGCTGCTCTACTCAGCTCTTTAGCTGATAAATCGTCCTCTTTCTTCACAAGCTTGTCTTCAAATTTGTTACAGAGCTAAAATAAAAACTTGTTGAGCTACAGAGTTGCTCGTAATTCTCAGTGGGGCTGTCACTGTGAAAAGCTCCTTTCACATTACTGAGTAATTTGATTTATTACTGTTGATTAGTGGAGCATTACACAGTAGTGTACTGAATAATTTTGCTCCATGGGAGCAGATAAAAAGCCAATTTGACTGTCTTCAAAGTAAACCTATTCCTTTTTATTGTTTTTGTTTGTATCACATATCTAGTTATTAAAGAAAAAAGCTTTCTCATTGAGGATTTGTGAAACAATGCACGCTTCATTTCAAACCACTCACTTTCTCCGTCTACGTCTTCCTGCTCACTGAGCTTCTTCAGAGATAAACATAGCTGCTGTGGTGATAATACAGGCTTTGTTCAGAGCTCAGGCACTGAGCTCCTTTTTCAAGTTTTCTGTTGTTTGTATCGAGGGGATGAAGTCATATCTTCACTGGATCGTTTGCTTCATCCACACAACTCCGGCTTGGCTCTGGATAAAGTCTTTTTCCTCTTTTATCTTTCGCTCTGGTCTCGTAGCATCACTCCATCAGCCTTCGTCTTTTATTGTTGGGTGAAGGTCAGTCTTTGACATTGGAGCACGTGGTCGCTCCGAAATGAGAGACGGAGCCACAGAGAGCTTAGATCTGCTGTCTGGCTCGGTTTTCCTCTCGCAGCTTGATTCAAGACTGGATTATGTAAGAATTTAATTCCAAAGTGAAATCCATTCATAAATGAGTCACTGCTGCTGTGAGACTGATTGGAGCTGAGATGCTGTCAGGTCTGCTGAGATCCTGTTTCTCACTGTGAATTAATCCAACACAAGTATTCAAAACAACAATTAGTGTACAGTGAGTTCCTCTAACGAGTGCAGTGTGTGTATCCACAGCATGAAGAAGCACAACGTGGCTGATGATCAGCATCACTTCAGGAGGCGAAAAACCACAATACTTCCCTCAGAGTAGGATATGTGAACCATTTCTAATCATCCTTACGACCTACGTTTCACCATGTATGCAGACACGTCATCACACAATATTGCAGCACTGACAAAATGTTCATGAAGAGAGCACAGCCCCGCACTTAAGGTTTGCAACAGCGAGCGTCAATGGAAAACCTAAAGCAACCTGTCTTTCTGCAGGAGGCAGTTCCAGCTTCTGGTTACGCTGATAACATTTTAGTTATAATAATACTGGAGATCTGGGAACAAAGTGGGACCATGAAGCAGGAGCAGTCAGGCGATCCAGCTACAAAAATAGACCTAATAAGCCAGAATGGTCCTTTAAGACTTCTGGTTTTTGTTCAGCAGTTTTGGGGTTTGAAATTCTCTTCTGCTGATATTAAATTTTATGCTTGAGTGAATTTCATATCTGCTCTGAAACCATTGTAATGTAAAATTAAATGAAATAAATGTTCTTTTCTCCCCTGCTCTCTCATTTACATCTCCCCTCCACTTCTCTCCTACTCTCGCTTCCTTTTCTGTTTCATTCCTTCCTTTCCTCTCACCTCTTCCTCGCGTTTACGTCCTCACCTCCCTCGCTCACTTTTCTAATTGACAATAAATCGGTCTGCACCTCCACACATCTCTCTCGGCTGCCTCTCTAATTTACCCCCTCCCCATCTCTTTCCCTGTTCTTCGTACACCCTCCCCTCTTCCTCCTCCTTCTACTCCTCCTCTATATTTGCTGACAGCACAGTTTGTTGTTCTCCCTGCTGGCTCGCCTCCGGAGCTTTCACCCCGATGATCCGACTCTCCTGAGTGCAGAGGAGACCCAGAGGTCAATCTGTCACCTTCACTCTGCTGCAGCTACCCTCCATCCACTCGTTTATCTCTCTCTCTCACAATCCCTCTCTCTTTCCATCCCTCACTCGGTTCCAGTATTTCTCCTGCAACTCTTGTGTTTTTCTACTTCGTGTAACATCTGGGCAGGGGTAAGAACTGCTACCTCACAAGACGACGTCCGGATTTGCAGATGCAAACCAAGTAGATCACAGTTGTATAACTTGACTGCTTCAAGCTACTATGCACCATTAATAACCCCCCCCCCAAAAAAAACCCCATCATGAATGCACATTACCATGGCAACTAAACTAGTGACTGGGAAAAGAACGGATCCAACTACATTATCAGATTTGGTGGTGTAAGCTGTCTAACCTGCTGGATGCTGGATTTATTTTTTTTTTCAGATCTGGATCCAAACAGAAACCGTGAATCGTGAAAAACAATGACAAGCTTCCATTTCTAAGAAACATCTCAACCTTTCACCTCTCGCCTCGACGCCTCCTGCTGCTGTTTGTAGATCAGCTGCTGAGTAATGTAGCATCAAACTCTTCAGGTTGTGTCTCAGTCTGGTTCTTTAACTGTTCTCCGCTCGCTGAGCGATGAGTTTTAGATCAGGTCGTTTTCCTCGCAGAAAAACTCTTTTAAACTCATCTCTCTCTGATCTCTCTCTGTGGCACAATCGCTCCATGTTTGACTCCTCACCAGTTGTACTAAGCTCAGACCAGCAGACATTCACACACAGCTTCTCGTTTGTTTCCTCTGCTCTTCTTTCGTTCATTAGTGTGATTGAACTGTGAACACGCAGAGGCAGGTCGTGGTAATTTAATGCAAATCTGAGTCTAAATGGCATTTACATAAAATTACACACAGCATGCTCATTGTAGTCTGTCTCACAGTTCAGCAAGATCATCAGAATTAGGTTTAATTAATTATACAATTTAAATATACAGGTATATGCTGCTCCAGGCAAACTCACCTTGATACTGGGACACTACAGAATCCAACAGGACTGTATTTGAGTCATTTAAATCTTTCTTTACATCTATCAACCAAACCGCAGAAGTGAGTCTGTCCAAACTCAGCACGCTAACAACGCCTAAGTCTACTGTCGGACACGTGTTCCTGCCAATGTGCAGTCAAGACTCATGTCTGTCTAATATATAATATGAGCAAAGAATAACATCCAAAGCTGACTTGATGCTGTACAATATGGAACAGTAGTTACAGAAGCTGCTTGTGTTTTACTTGCTGGCACATTTTATCGGCGTCAGACACGCCTGCATGACTCTGTCCACATGTCCACTCTGTGTGTGTGTGTGTGTTCTGGGGTTCATTATGTTGACAATACGACTTTACTCAAGTAACCGTGAAGCTGTTATTATTATTATTATTTTTTTTTTTATGATGATGTCATTCAGTCCTCTTTGTCCTGATTGACTCTGCTCTGTGCGGCTGAGCCCGTCTTACTGTTCATCATCAGTTAACAGCACAGGAAATTCAGCCTTGGGTCATTTTCATTACTTTTTTTCTTTAATTCAGCTACTGCACTTGGATGTTAAAGTACTTCCAGTTATTACTATATAAGATTGCTCGTATGAATTCCCCACATCATTTTTGTTCATATTGTGTTGTCTATCTTTTGCTTATTCTAACCATTCAAAATAAAATGAAGTGTTCCTTCGCTATGAGAAATCCATTTTCGTCACTCTGTCACTCTTGATTTGCACCATTTTGATTCCTGTTGCTTCCTGTACCACAGGGCAACTTTCTTTTTTTTAATTGAACAGCCCTCCTTCTTTCCTCCGCCTGCCTGCCTGCTGTTTTTGGAGGCAGAAATGTGTCGTGTGTCAGCGTCTAAATGAGAGGATTACCATGTCATTATAGTGGTTTGAGTCAGCAACACACTGCGCTTCATGATGCTGTTGCTGCAAAACAAAATCTCTTTATCCCCTGAAGGGAGTGGAAACTAATATCCTATATTTAGGTGAGCATTAAGGGCCATTACCCGACAGACAAAGTGCTTTATCCCGAGCGCTTCTCTGTTGTTAGGTAGAAGCCTTTTTTCCCCTCTTTATTGCACAGATCCTTCACATCAGAAAATCTCGCGGCCGGTTGTGATGTTTCTATCTTTTGAATGAAGGAGATGTGCAAGAGAACAGCGGCTCAGGTGTGCAGCAGGAAAGTCTGGTTTACGATGTGACCTTTAAGGCACAGCTGTGATTGTGAAGCTGCAGATGAAGGGGAGGGAGTGTTTGGGTTTGTGAAGATTAAAAGGTGTTTTCTAACCTTTCGCGTTGGAATATATATTCATATTGACCGAGGCGGCTACATTTCAGATTAAAAGCTTCATTTGTCCTTTGGAGGACATTTCTAAAGCTGTTCTCTGAGCCAGGATTTCATTTTGCATCGTTGTGAAGTCAGACTGCGACTGTTGAAATAATGAGTGAATCAATCAAAACTTATCTTCCAAGTTTATAAGAGGGTTTTGATCATTCAGTCCAACTCATTCTAAAGGGGAACATGAACCTGTTCACCACATTTAACGGCAGCCTCTCCTGTCCACCTCACTCAGAAATCCATAGTGATTTCTGAGTATTTAACATCTGCAGAGTCGTCAGAGGTACAAAGTCATCTGAAATTCTAAAATCTCCCTCAGAAAGAAACAGTAGTTATCGTCTCTCTCTCAACAAGAATGTAAATAAGTTCTTTCTGTCCCGCACACCCAAACTCCGCCGCTGCAGTGCTTCCCCTCATCTACATTTTCTCCATTCACGTTGCAGAATAGAGTGAAAATGGGATGGTTTGCATGGAAATTGCAATCTTATGTTGTCTATAGGGACACTGTTGTTCAAACCCATGCATTCTAACAAAATACTTTCATCAAAGCTTTTCCATACTCGTCTTTTGCTCTGCGAGGTCAATGCACTCACGAAGCATCACACTGTCCACAGATTTCTTGATTTCAAATCCTATTATCCTGTTCATTAGTCTTCATTGCCACATTTTCCTTCTTGTTGAAAGAAAATCAGACAGTTCTGTCCCAAGAGAATAATGCTGTGGGTGTAAATTGCTGTATGGACGACAGAAGGACAGTAATCATTTATTTACTATTATTATCCACCAAAAAAATGATTCCCTTACAAAGCTGAGATCAAAGCTACACTCCTACCTACAAACCTACAGAAGGTACCTACAGTGTAAAAAAAATTACCACAGTCCTTCAGTTCTGTTGAAATCTATAAGCTTCGAGTTTGCGTCAGAAGCACCACTGGTCACACCATCTAGTCTGCAGAGGAGGAACAGCTTAGATCAGAATTAAAATCAACTAATCAGTATATTAAGTATAACTTACAGACCTTTCCCCTCCCAGCTCTTTCATTGTTGGCTTTTATTTTTCACTGTGTCTGGTCTGTGTCTCACTCGCGGAGATCATCCTGATCAACCTGAGGCCAATTTAAATTCCATTTCTGAACCTCATTTAAATTCATGCGGGACGCCTCATTGGCGGGGCAGTGATAAACACTTAGCGAAGGGCGGGTTAAACAAACCGAGAGCATGTTTTGGGAGGACGGTTAAGGGGAACACAGTGTCCACGCAGAGATGAGAAGATGAAGCATCACGGGATTCCAGCGTTGGATGTTTGTGAGGGGACTCTGAGAAGTTAAATACAAAACATGCAAAACATGCACGCCCCCGCTAATGAAAAATCTCGCTTCAGTCGCACTAATCTACTTTTGAACTGGTTTCATCATGCTCACTCGCTCAGCCATTATAAATCTCTGTCTGCAACATGTGATAGTCTCTTGATCTCACACACACTTTTGTTCATTAATATTTTCTTTCAAGCTTCTATTTTTCGCCGTGCCTGGTTCTCTCTCTCCATGCTTTGCTTTCCCCCCTTCCTGTCTCCTCTCACAGTTCTCACTTCCCTCTCATTTTCACATTGTCTGTGCCTTTCCTGTTCTCTTATCCCTTCAACTTGGTCTTGTCTCTCCTTCTCTGTCTCCCAGGCTTTCTGTCACACTCTCTACTCTCAAGTCCCACGTCCACACTGACCTTACAGGTCATTTTAGTAAAGACTGTACTGATTTCTTTCTCATTGTACTAAAGAGACGCCTAATCTTAGAGATATTTCTTAAAAGCAAAAGACATGACTGTAAAAGTTTGTGGAATATTTTATAAAATATAAAGTTAACTGAACAGTTTTTACTGTGATTAATATTACAGTCATTTTCTGTAATATTCAGGTTCAGAATATCAGTCTTATAATAGATAGTAAACAGATCCAATATAGACCAACCATTGATGCAATCAGCCAACAATATCTCATGATTGATTGTATCTAGATTGATTGCAAAACGTCTGAGCTTAAATCCAGTAGAATTCAAATTGAAATTGCTCTTTTGTTGGCTTCCATAAGAGCATCACTCAGCACCCCCAGGTTAGCAGAAGAAAAAAAGCTGGTATATCATTACTTCTACCAGAGGGTTCAAACTGGAGCAGCACGGCGCTGCAGTGGTTAACAGCCTCACAACAAGAAGGTCCTGGATGTTTCTACAAGACACCGCAGCTTCCTCCCAGACCAAAGACATGCAGATTAGTTTAACTGGTGACTCTGAATTGCCCGTAGGTGTGAATGTGTGTGGACAGTTGCCTGTGTAGGTGTGTGTATGGGATACTTTCACCTGTCTGATTATGTGTCAAGTCTGTGCACGGTTTTCAAATGTGTGAACTGCAGAGTCAATACGGATGGAACATTTTCTTTTCTTTGCACTCAGTCCATTGGTAAGAATAATGATCAATGCTTTTTTTTATGTGGGCTACGATGGCAATGAATGATTTTGTAAAACATGTGGCAGCAGTTAAATTTAAGCATCAACGTCAGGACCTGCTGTGTGCTGTGACGAGATTATGGTTCAGTGTTATCGGCAGTGTCTCAGTAATGCGTCCTCCTGTCCTGCAGGTGGCGGTACAGGCAGCCAGCAGACCATTCTCCATGAGGAGCAGTGGAAGATGCCGGCTCTGCCAGCACTGCTGCTGTCGATTTATGTCATTGCCCTGCTGCTGACCATGGCACCACTCCCCTTCAGCCAGGCCAACACCCTCTCTGCTGTCCGGATGGGTGAGTATCATCACTGCATTACTGTCAGTAACACAAGTCGCTGTTTTGACCATTCCTGACTTCACATTCACGGCCTTCACAGGATGTATTCTGACTTTGGCAACTTCCATTTTTATGAAGAAATGATCTCCTACATAACAATGCATTATGTTTGACTACTATCACGTTTAATTAGTGCTCCCTCCCTTTTGTTTTCCTTGGTTTTGACTTGGAGCTTGATTGTGACTACTTGTTTAGAAGCAGAGCTGTGTCTTGACATGAAACTTCCTGGTCTTAATTTACAAGATGACTATCTGACTACGTGACCGCTGCTACAAGTTATGTCTGCAAACCAACCAGTTGGAATGCCACGGAACACAATGCACTAATCAACGCCGCACGAGACTTCATTGTTTATAGCTATAGCAATGATGAAGCAGATTTACTTTAATGGATAGATTTGCATTCTAACCCACAATTCAGTACAGTCTATATACATCACAGTTGATGTTGTATCCAAGTTTAAAAGACCCATGTCGCTAAGTGGCTGCAATGAACCTGTTGAAGTCTTAGTCTGTAGGGGCCTTTAAGCTGTTTCTTGACTTTGGTTTAGTTGAGTCTGACGTCTGACCTGACTCAGACATACCGTCTGACAAATGAACTAAAGTAAAGTAGTTGGTCTTATCTTGGGATTAGAATCTGAGATTTTTAATATTGACTTTGAGATCTTTGGACTTCTGGGTCTTGTGACTTTGCTCCTGACCGTTTGGTACCTAAGTATCTAAAGCAAGCCAGAAGTGAAACTGGCTAATATCTATGAACTAGTGATCTAATATTGCTAACAGAAAGCAGGTGTGTGTGTGGCTGACAGGGGAGCAGAGCTAATCAAGGTGAGTGATACCAAGTGTGTGTGTGTGTGTGTGTGTCAGCCTGGTAACTGGAAGGGGGGGGGGGGGGGGGGGGGGGGGCTGCGGGAATATAAGAGGCAATCAGGAAAACCCAGAGGCAGAACTGTGGCATCATTTAAAGCTCCTGGTGGAAGGTGTTATGTATCCACATTTGTATTATCTCTCTGATTAAGACACTCACAGAAACACACGTTTCCTTGCTGTAATCCTCCATATTAACCAACAAACACACTTCCTCTGCATCATCTCTATTTTTAAATGTTCCTCCCTCGCTTGTTACTCCTCTGTCATGTTGTGTCTGCATATCTCCTCTTGTGCTTCCTTGTCATTTTGTTTCTCCTCTCACCACCCACCGCTGTCTCTGTTTGCCATCTTGATTCCTCTCACACTATCTCGTAGCTCTGTTTGTCTTTTCACGAGCCCCTCGAGGATTCCCTTTGTTTCCGCCACTCGTTCGCTTGATGCTTCCGTGTCGTTTTCTTCCCTCCTCTTTTTGATTCTGTCCCAGGCTGGATCATTTGTAAGCGCAAATAAACTCTGCTAAAACTGTCTCCGTGACTTCCCTTCATGATTAGCAGTGACGGCTTCAGCTATCAGTTCCTCGTACTCCCCATCCTCATCACACCCTGCAGAGGAAGATTAACTCCAGTAAAGGCACAGATTGAACTTTGGAAGTAAAAGTTCAGCTCTCTTCTTGGAGCAGGTAAAGGGTTTGTTCCCGGCCCAGAGTTCAAATCCCTGTTGCTTTTATCACACGTGGCAAAGCTAGCGCACAGTGCCATGGCAACCAGGTCACGTGTCAGTGTGTAATAACTCACCTTTCACTTCCTTCCATTAATAAATCCTGACTGCTCTGCACACACACACACACACACACACACTTGGACTGTGTGGTACATGCACATGTACATGTGGATTCGCTTTCACAGATCATATAGAGAAGAAAAACTAAATACAGCTGCAATAAGGAATAGAGAGAGAGAACTCCCGTCTGAAACGTAATGGTAAAAACAGTAGGAAAGTCCAATTTGAAATAAACCTCTGAATTATAGAAAATTAAAATGGAGTCTGGTTACAGATTTATCCATGGTCTTAACATTTCAACACTTTCTGGTTATGTTGCTCTGTGCGTGGCCTTCAGCTCAAATCTTATTAGTTCATGCTGATCTGCTGCTTTTACTGAGATGTTAAAAGTTAACTAAACTCAGACTGTTTGTTTTTGGTTTAAATTCATCCTTCTGACTATTTTCTGCTGTGTGAAACTTTCCTTTTAGCTGCATTTCTCTCTTCAGGTGGTGGAAAAATCTAATTTAGTTCCACTCCAACACACTCGGCTATAACCAAATTTTCAAGGTTCCTGATTCAGAGGCTGGGAAATAAAAAGCACTGTGTGAAAGTGGTTTTGCCATTGGAGAACTCAGGTCGTGGTGGGAAACTGCCAGTGGTCAAACGCTGGAACAGTGTGTCGTGTGATGGAGAATGAAAAGAAGATTTGAGCGGCTGTTGTGGCAGGTAACCAAACAGGGTTACCGAGTAACAATCACCTGAACAAACATCGCCGACAAAACACCCAACAACTACATGTTTCAACCAAAAAAACACAGCTCTGTACTAATGGAGAATCCGTCCTCAGTCAGTCTTATATCCATGGAAACAAGCCTTAACGCAATTATAACTAGCACTTCACACGAGCAGCAATCAAATCACAAAAGAAGGACAATTATCAAACACATATGTTTATCAGGCAGGTTCATCGCCGCCACGCTGAGAAACGACCCAGATGAGATTAGACAACTGTTTTCTGATGGTGTGGGCCTCCAGCTCCAGCCACCACACCAGCTCCCGGGTTAATAAATCCCAGTTACAGTTCACATGAGGATATATATGTTGGTAATTACATAAATGACAACATGCAAATATTTTCCCAGTCAACCGATTTTCTTCTGTCTTTTTCTTTGCTAAGGTATTTCTTTCTCTACCCTTAACTAAGTGCTTTTCTTGCCTAAACCTAACCACACACAGGACTCTTTCTCACTTATGCAAATAAACTTCACAACCATGAAAAGAGAGAAAACATGCAGTCCTCACTGATATCAGTATAGTGTGTCTCTCTCTCCCTCTACACTCATGTGAAATGCTGACTTACAGCGCTGAATACCAAAGGAAAACGATGGACACATCTTTCCACGACGTCATCATGCAGATACTTTCTCCTCTGGCAGGATTATAAGTCAAGTCAAGTTCATAAATATTGCAGTGAAGGATTTTAATTCAGCAGCATCAGTGTCCTTCAGCTGCAGCTAAAAACCTCCATGAATAATTTTTTAACCTGCGCTATCAGTCATTGTGAAGGAATCGTTAGCTTATGTTCATCATTAAATATCTCTAAACTACAGAGGAACTGCTGTGTAAAAGGTAGTTTGTCACCGCAGGACGGCTGGAGGAGTTTTCCTTTTAGTAGTAACTCACATTTAGTCTGTAAATCATCATGGAAGTGAAGTTGTCACTTTTTATTTCCAAAGGTAAATGTCTAATTTTGGAGGAATACTTTAGCTGAATATAAATTTCATAAGTTTAAACGAGGAAACTTTGGTCCCTTCTGTGTGACTGTTACAGCTGTGAGTTCATTGTCCAAGGTGAGAATCATTACAGGACACGGTGGAACAATAAAATTAGAAGAGAACAAAGACAAGAAAATCTGAGCTGAAGCAGGCAGAGAACCACTAGAGAAATGAGAAGTAAATAGATCCTCCATTGGCCCCGAGCTTCAATCTGAGGGACTTTGCAGTTTGAGCAAAGCAGCAAAGTTTAACAAACAGCCCTGCAGCTCGAGTTTAACTAAGTCTCTCTGCTAAATGACTTTCAAACCACAACTGCAGGCTTTGTCTCAGATATAAAACACATATCTGCAGATAATCAGATGGGGAGAAAATGGAACCAACCAGTCACACTAGCCTGGCTCTGTCCGAAGGTAACAGCATCGGTGGTAGTGCAGCTGCAGGAAAGCTGGTTGTTTATTCAAATGTTGGAAAGAGCGTGGCAGCGTGACGTTATTAAGATGCCCCAGAATTTGTGTAGAGATATACGATATAAGGTTTAGATACATTCTAACTGCTGCACGCAGGCTGCGTCCTCCCTAAAGTCTCGGTGTAGTGGTTGGTTTGAGTACAGCTCAGGTCGATGGGTATTTGTTCACCCTGAGGGTAACTCATGAATGTGTGAGCCAGATTTTCAACATGTGTTGAGAGACTTCAGTCTGGGCCTGACTGCTGCACCAGCTGGCTCCACCATCCCTGGATTAATGTTAAGGTCTTAAAATGATCACAATACATGACGATGGTAAAGCAGCAATAACACGGATCCCACAGGCAATTCTTCAGGGAACGTTTTCCTCGTACACTGCACCTCCCAACCTAAACCAAATTTTGATGTCATATGATTGCCTGCTGAGATAAAGAAAGAGAAAAAAAAAATCAATACTGCCGCTAGAACCACAGGAAAATACACAGAGGCGTCTTGTTTGCCTCTGAAAGGACAGCGGCCACCAGAGGATTGCAGTGCTGAGCCAACCCCCGAGCCAACAGAGCGATTTGCTGTTTTTATTCGGCTTTTTGTCTTGCCTTGTTGAATCGGTCGACCTACCTGTGGCCCCCAGAGTCCACACTTCCACTCTCATATCAGAAAATGTAAACAGCATGAAGCTCCAAGGTAGGAAGTGACAGGAGAAGCTGTTAGCTAAATTCCACCGCCTCCAGGGGTAAAATAAAGTCAGTACTCTGAGCTACTTCTGCTTTGATAAAGGGACTGTTATTGTTGTGTCTCCGGTTAAATTCAGAACAAAACGCACAGCGGCGGCTCGACTCACTCTACAGCCTCTTTACATAAACACAAGATGACGTTTGTGCACCAGCAGGCAGGAAAATGGAGCCAAGGCATTTTACCACCGGGGTAAAAGTTGAAACAGCATAATTTGATATTACATTGGAACGTCTGTTGCAGCTCGGCGACGGCAAACAGGGCTGTCAGCAGGTAATTCACAGCAAACACAAAGACAGGAATGTGAAAAGCAGAGAGAACATGTGTATCACAAACTGCAACAAATGAGGTCACAGCAGGAGTCTGTGGCGCTTCATGACAACAAGCGGAATAAAGGTGAATAGATGATAAAAGCAGTTTGTCAGTGAGTTTGCATAAGCAGGTGCAAGCTGTCCGTCGCTAGGCGTGTTTGGGTTCCAGCACTGCTGTCCAAAAACATCTAGTCTTCATCTTCATCATCATGCTCGTTTCTATCTATTATGACATTTATTCCACATGTTCAAGATCTCCAGCGGATTCATCTCAGGGACTTTGGGACTGCTCCAATTTCTCCATCCAGCGCCACCTGCAGGTCTGATTTCCCACCTTAATGACAGGACATCACAAACGGATGACTGAACTAAACAGTATGTTATCATTTCCGTTTGTCAACCCTTGTCTTCTACTGAGCTCATTTCTTTAAAACATTGATAATTAACAGTGTTCTGATGGGAACTTTACCGTATTCTCTGGGTGAGTGACGGGATCATCAGCCTTATTTTTAATGGGTAATAACGATTCAAATCTGTTCTCCTCCTCAGACTTTGATGGGCTTCCTTCTGTCTCTCGATAGTTAAATGTTAATGAGCTGTGAGCTGGTGTCACACGTGGCTGCTCAGAGCTCCTCACATTACAGAAAACACCAAGAGACACCAAGAGAGTGGCTCCACTCCAGAAACTCTGAGTTCAAGTGTTTGACCCTCTGCGATTACTTCTCTTCATCTTAATCTATCTTTGTCCAGCTGCTGTGTGTGTGTGTGGTCTCGCTGACCCACAGAACCACTTACTGTGTACACAGAGATAGTGTCTGCACACTGCTGAGGTGGCTGAAGAAGACTCTTTATCTCCCTATTTATCTTCATCCTCTCCTGCCTATTCCTCCGTCGCTCTGAGCACTGGGCACTTTGAGACGATACTGAGCTGTAGGTTGTTTCTGTTTTTTTCATTTTGTCGTTTGAAGTTTTCTAAAGAACGGGGGACATTTTTCACTGCAGTACAGGCCTGAGATTAAAACAATGTGAAAATAACAAAGTGAAACTTTACTGCTTTAGTGTTTCCAAAGACGTTTTACTTTCCTCCAGAAAGAACGACCTTGATGTTCTTGATTAAACTAAAATAGCTAATTATTGTTTGTGGTGAACGTAAATGCAACTGGTTTAAGTTTCCTGTGGACTGATACCAATCAGACAACATGTTTCTTTTCAGCTGCTGTGACTGTCCCTCTCTGTAGGGAAGAGACTGTGCTACAGCTTAACAGAGGACATTTGAACGGTGACTTCAGACTCACTGTGTTTATTTGACTCTCTAGTGAGGCAGGTGCACACTTCCTATGACTTGCATCCTGCCAACAACCCTCTCCTGCCTCCATTTTAATTAATAAACATAGTGTTTCTTTCAGTTTATATTTGACCCAGATTTAGATTCTATATTCTCTAGTAGAGCGACATAAAACGTCTGTGGTTGTTGCAGCTCGTGAAAGGTGAAAATCTGAACCCTGAACTCTTGCTGTGATGCAGTCTGTCTTTGTCTTAGTCCAGCAAGGTGCTACGTTACATACGTTACACAACTTGTACCTGACATTTATTTCCACTGATAGGCACTTTAAGTGTTAAGTGGCTCAAGGCTAAGTAGGTAAATGTATATATGTTGTATGTTGTGAGGTGTTCAAGGACAGTACAGAGTGTCGGTCGTCCGTGTTCCAAGGGATTTAAATACATATAGTTTACTGGCACCGAGGAAAACCTGAAAGGCAGATACTATCAATGCCTAAAAGACTCACACGTCCATGTCAGTTAAATGTCTGATAGTAAGGCTTGTTGGAGCTATACTTCACCACCACGACTCAGAGAGCATCAGATTACTCAATATGAACCATCTGGCTCTCTTTATCTTTCCCTAAACTGAAAAAAACACACAGCAGTGTCTTTGAGGAAGGACACAATATATTCCCTTTTAGTTTGCCCCAAGAAGCGTTAATTATTTAAGAAACACAAATCAAATCCAGAACAAAGCTCCACCAGCAGAAGCAGACCTTGTGCTTGTTACTGAGTCTCAGCAGCACGTTCATGTTGTGTAGCACAGCTCAGCGTCCAGCAAAGCGGCGAAGAAGAAATATAACATTTCATTCTTTTCATTCAGGCTCATAATCAAGTCCTGAGTTTACCTCCTGGCATTAGCATGAAATGTGCCTCTTGATACTCTTTTTATATCACAAACTACCTCATCGCTCTCTGTAACCCATGAGCCTTCTCGTAGTTTGCATTCACTGTTCGATCACACCGTCAAATCTTTCACTGAGCTCTCTGTGCAGAGCAGGAGAGTCAGCGGGGAGGAGGCAACAAAAATAAACATGGCAGGTGTGACTGTACACAGCCAGTGAGTTTTCTTTCTTTACCATATCTGCTGGGTGGAAATAGAAATGATGACAAGTCGCTTTTATTTGCTGCAGCTGCTGTGCTCCACTTCCTTTTTTAACCCAAGGACGAGTAAAAACTATTTCTGATACGTCCTCTTGATGCCGATGATGTTTTAATTTCAAACCAAGACGTTTTGTAGACACACACACACACACACACACACATATATATATATATATATATATAAGTATATATGCAAATGATATGATTAAGAGGAGAGTTGATTATGTTTCATTTTCAGACTTGAATTCAAAAGTGTTTTTTCTTCTTAGCTTCTATCTAATGCATCCTGAAGGGTTTTCTTTAGTCCAAATGCATCATAAAAACAATACAGCTGTCGTCAGTGCGTATGTTAATATGGAAGCGTGGAAAGAACTGAAGACAAACAACATGTAAAAAGCTCGTCTGCTGCTGGGGGAGATGCATATAAATAGCTGTTTGGCCGTCAAACTATTGTAGCTGTCTTCAGTCAGACTGAAAATTCAAAAGAAGGGGGCTGAATGAAAAGTTTCTCCAGTCTACTACAACAAAAACAGTTGTCTGCTTTCAAACATCCAAAGAATGTAAAGAACATGAATAACAATATGTGTTAGATCACTGAGAGAAGACATGACACGCTAAAACGAGTGACCCTGTCCATGCAGAATAAATACAACCACCCAACATGTGATCATCTGGACCTGCCTTCTTCAGAGTGAATGAGTCTGGTAATGCAGGTGGTGTCAGAAAAACAAACCTCTTCCCTCTTCGTTTCTCCAGCTGCCATATTGGATGACCAGTCAGTGTGTGGCCGTGGTGAGCGTCTGGCTCTGGCTCTGGCTAGGGAGAACATCAACAGTCTGATGGAGGGTTCATCCCAGGCGAGAGTGGAGGTGGATGTGTACGAGCTGCAGAAAGACTCCCATTATGACACCAGTGACACCAGTAAGTCCTTTATCTCATTTCCTCCTTTTTCTTCTTCATATGCCTCAAAGTGTGGCGGGAAGCTTTCGCTCTAGCTTTATCCGCTCTCTTGACATTTCCACTGAAGGTAAACTTCAGTTCTGTGAGAGGACTCAAAGTTAAAAGGCAGAAACCTGCATTTAAAAATAAGATCAATAGCGCAGAAGGTGCTAAAGGTTGTTCCAGACTCACTGAGCCTGCACAGTAAAGGCCACACACGTTTAAGAGTTCCTCTTTATTTCACTGCATATTGCTCATTAATTACAATGTAAGAGCTAAAACTTCAAACTTCAAACTACAGTATATTGGTACATGAACACAGTCTGAACATTACTGTTGTCGGTGCTGTTTGAAGGACCTCATTCAGCGCGCTGAGCGTCTGTGTGGAGTGAGGAGAGCTCCCAATGTTCTGCACCAGCAGCTGCTGAGGATATTTATTGATCATGAACTGCCAGCAGTGCAAAAAGAGACATCCCAATGTTCCCAGGTTGATTTATTTCATTGTATTGTCCATTTGACAGAGAGAGTACTCACTGATCAACAGAGAAATACTTTTAACGAGCCAGTGTTAGCTGTTATGAAGACCCCATCTTTAAAAATTCATTTACACAACCAAGGACAAGGATTTGTTTCTGTAGTACTAAACAGTAATACAGCGTTTGTTGGATTTATATGTCTGATATTATGTTTTTTATTCATAGTCTTGTACTGGCTCGTGTTTGACTGATGTTCAGTTCTAGATGTTTGCTGAATATTAATTGCAAACACAGATCTAGCTTTGAAAAACCTCAGCAGGAATTCTTCCAGTCACTCAAACCTTCACAGATGAGACGGGGCAGAGCATCTGTAAGCTGAGGGGTAAAACAAGGGGCCAGAGGCACTTTCCACGCTGCCACGGCTGCTTCTGAGTACACGTGGAGCTTTAGCCCTGGGATTTGTCCCTCAGGTGAACTACAATGTGGCTGCAGCCTGAAAGGAGACAGCAAACAGAGGCTCCGGGGCTTTTTGACCTGTAAACACTTCAACCTATAATTCAAACATTTGGTTTTTTTTGTCTTTTTTGCCTCAGTGTGTCAGATCCTGCCAAAGGGTGTGGTCTCTGTGATTGGCCCTGCCTCCAGTCCTGCCTCAGGGTCCACCATCAGTCACATCTGTGGGGAGAAAGAGGTGAGCAACATCTGGCGCTGACTCATCAGAACATGTCAGCGGCGTTTCGACTGTTAAGAATGAATCTTTCTTTGGTTTAAAACGAGCAGCTGCTGCTTCTCACGCACCTGAAACAGTCGTATCTGACTTACAGCCACGTGTCTGCATACTTTACCTCTCCACCCCTGGGCCGGCAGGTGTCAAAGCCATCTTTATAGATTTTTCAAGGGTTTAACTTCTGTTTAACAAGTTTTCCTGCCTGAGTGAATCTACATCTATTAAGTCCATCTCCATCTCTCGTTAAGCCTCCAGCCATCTTCGTATCCGTTTCCTTTTGCCTGACAGGTCTCACATTATTGGATTCTCAGCTTGGATTTAAAATAAGCTGTGCAGATCAGAGTCAAGCCCAGTTGAGCTAATTACAGTTTACCACCTGAAACCTCTGTAGGTGTGAACTGAGGTTAAATCACTGAGCGCCCAATCAAACACGACGGTCGGCCTCTGACCTGATTCCTCATTCATCCGTGAAGTGATGAATTTTTCAATTTGTCATTAATTTTTTAAATACACACACTGTCAGTCACAGGGTCTGTGCTGCGGGGTTTAAACTGAACAAAGCAGGTAGAAATGACTTTCAAA
Source organism: Ctenopoma multispine (assembly GCA_034779795.1). Classification (NCBI taxonomy): domain Eukaryota; kingdom Metazoa; phylum Chordata; class Actinopteri; order Anabantiformes; family Anabantidae; genus Ctenopoma; species Ctenopoma multispine. The sequence goes on from JAUYWH010000003.1 coordinate 1,000,735, forward strand.
TAATGTGTGAAGATCTCAAGTCCAGTTTGGTGGAACCAGTCCAACCAGCTGCAATAACAATAACAAGCTTCCAGCTAAGCGTGTGGCGACGCTTCGACTGCATGGTTCGGTTCGTACCTCGGTTTATGTTTAGATGTTTGTTTGTTGAGTGTTGGGAGCTTGTTAAACACAGATGACCTACGCTTTGTGTTGTCCCTGAATGAAGCGTACCAGAGGAGATGCTGACAGACACCAGACACAATCTTATTTAACTGACAGTTGCTTGGTGTTCTTATATGTTGGATTGTGAAGGAATGGGGAAGATTTTCACAATAAAACGGCACAAACCAGACGTGTAACTGTATGCTGGATGTTGTCTGCTTCATTTTCCATCACTTCACATTCTTCGTTCCTTATTCTCTGTATAGTTGCTGTGGTCCGAATTCCTCGGAGTGGAGGTGAACATAGTTTTTCTATGTGATTTCTGCATAAAACACTTTGTGGCTTTGCTCCATTTTTCACATTTTCTTTTTTGAAGCTGAACAAAGACTCGATTATCAGTGAGCGTCTGAGTCTGATTAAAACTTTCATTTCTGTTATCTCTCTAAAGCCTGTATGCTCAGATTTTTTTAAAGTGTTCCCTGGATGTCATCACCTTCTCCCTCCCAGTTCAATTTTTCTTTTTGTTCCTCTTTTTATTTTCATGTTGATTTTTTCCCTTTTCGCTCATTACTCCTCTTCTTTTCTTTCTTCTTGATACCTTCACTTCAGTTTATCGAGATTGACCCAAAGAAATACCCTGAATTTCATCCATATCCTTTTCCTTTTCCTGATTTTTTAATAGTCCTTATTCTTCCCTTGTTCACTCAGATCCCTCATGTGAAGATCGGTCCGGAGGAAACCCCCAAGCTGCCGTACCTTCGCTTCGCCTCAGTAACACTTTACCCGAGTAATGAAGACATGAGTCTTGCCATCGGCTCCATCTTGCGCTCCTTCGGCTACCCGACGGCCAGCCTTATCTGTGCCAAAGCAGAGTGTGAGTCTGTTTGTTTTTCTCCTCCACCTCCATTTTCTCTCCTAAGTGGTTACACTGCTTCTGGTTTCGGGCCTGAAAACATTTTTTCTGATAACTTTATGAGCATAAGTCAAAGCCCAGGTTAATTATTCATTTTTTATGTACTGGACTTTTGTGCCACGTTTTCCTGTAATTAGATCATTCTGGAAGTGCTGAGTGGCTAAATGTGTTTTTTAACAGCAGGCAGTTCATACAAACATGGTTCACCAGCACCAAATGAACAGATCAGATATATCAGATATTTTCTTTCAGGAGAGCTGCAGTTTGATTTGTAGGATGTGTTGGGTTAATTTCAACAAAAACAAATGAATAAAATGATGTTTTTAACATAAGCAATAAATAAGCTGCACTGATGTTATAACTTCTGATCTTCACGTGTGGCTGATTGTGTATCAACAAATAATAATAAGAAGAAAAATCATCATTTTGCAGTATAGAGATTTGGAAGGACATTGGTGATGAGAGTCTACAGGACTGGCTGTGCGTTGTGTGTTAATATGTATTACTGAATACAGGAAAACAATTCACCCTGTGGTGCTGAAATGAGTGGAACCATAATTAAGTGCTCCTGAAGAGGTTTATTGTCCTGAAGACCTTTTAAGATGAGTAGCGCATTGTGGCTTTTATTGCTTTATTGTTTAGAAGCGGAATAAGATGACCGGAGCAGGCAGGGTTTATTGCCTGAGAGACTGCGTTAATGCACGTCTTCATGTTTTCAAAGTGGGACTTGAAAAACATGGAAGGAACACTCCAGATTTTCCAGGACAGGTCAGTACTGGTTATGATACTGGTCATGCTCACAGGGAGGAGACGTCAGAATGGTCTATGTTTTTTTGTGATTTATCCCTTTAACCTGAGAAAGTTTTTAAATTTAAAACAATGATTCTCTCCCTTACAAGCAGGTATGCTGGCTGGAAAACACAAAGCAAACATGCAAACATTTTGAGTAAAATTAGATTTCTCTCTTTTAATAAAAGATTAAGATTTATTTGTCTACGTGATGGAGGTTAGGACAGGATCATGGCCACGGCTAGAAGAACACAAATTTCACTGTGAGGTTGGAGTTCGTGATCAACGGTTTGGTGACCATCAAAACATCCAGTATTTCCTCTTGAACATGGGGATCGAGGGCTAAATTTCAAATAAAGCTAAAATTACCACATTTCCTTTTCTTCTTTAAACAGAAAACAAACATATAAACCCTGTGATATTAATGTCTCCTCAGAGTGAACACGCTGTCTCTGTCATTTCTCCATGAAACACTTTTCTAATTTCACTGATGATCAGGTTTTTAGGAGTAAAGCTCAAATACTATTCTGTTCTCCAAAAGAGGCAAACAGGAGCTTCAGCAACTGTTGTCAGCTGTTTATGTCGTCAGTCCCAGTGTGAACCAGTCCGTCAGACTGAAGATCAGCACATTCTCAGACTGGATCAGAGTTTCTCTGATGAACTGGTGTACAGATGCATTGATTTATAGTACTCGAGATTCCTCTGCTCACACTCTACTTTCTTTCTGCTCATCCTCTCTTTGCCCTTCCTCTCATCCTCGACTCTTCCTTCATCGATCTCTCCTGTTTTTCCACCCGACTGGGCTGCCCCGACTCACTCCTCTGCTGTCACTGCAGACTCTCAGTCTTTAGCTGCATCCTCGGCCCGTTAATGGCCGTGTTTAACGGGCCCGTATTGTTGTCGTGAATGGTGCTGACGGCCAGTTAAACCCAGCAGGCCCGTGATGAAAGCTTTATGGCAGCGATTAGTCGAGACACGCCTGCTGCTGCTGTCAGGGACAGACGAGGAAACGGGACAAAGGCCGAATGGCTCTGAATGTTAAAACTAAGTGAGCAGAGTAGCCTTTTCTAAAAGTTACTCAGGATCTTTCTCATGGTTTTTGAGATAAAAGTGACCTGGATGAACCTTCAGATACTCAGGATCTTTGTCTGAACTTGTTGCACGATCCCCTCAATACAGCTGTAGGTAAACTAGAAGATCTCTAAAAAGGAACCTGTAAACTCGTGTTTCAGTTAGTGACCAACTTGTTAGTTTAGTGCTTGGTCACTGAATAAATAATAAAATAAATAATCTTGTTGTATGTGAATAGTTTCTAGCAGAAAGAATTTAATTAAAGTGTCAGCATAATTTGAAGATACTTGTTTCCCTGTGGAGGACTGACTTCGAGCTGCTACATCCAGTTATCTTTAATAATTGATTATTCTTCCAATTGTTTTTGTTTCAACAAATGAAACATCAGAAATAAAAAGAGAATTACCATCACAAGCTCCCGGAGGCAAGCAAACATGTATTAATAATCTTTTTTCGTCCAAACAACTGAAAGAAGAAATTCAGTTTGCGTAAAGTAAAACAGAGAAAAACAGCAAATTAATAGTTTCAGCACGTATGCGTTGAATATTAACAGTTTATAGTAGTAATTGAATGTACATCAATACTGTGTCTATCATTGAAACTTTGGATATGTGAAATAGCAGCAAACATAGAGTTTGATTCAATAAAAACACTTTAAAAAGATGTGTCATATTCTAATTATCATCTGCTGAAGAGAATCCAGTCTGGCCTGCATGGGCACATGGGTCCAAATTTATTCTCTGAGGGGAAAATTAATGGACTTTCAGCATAATCACCCTCATCCATGTCTGTTTATTGCCTCTTTCAGGCCTGGATGTTTTTAGAGCAGCTAAAGTTATTTGTCTCCTTAATGAGTCCCATCAATTTCTGCAACCTTTTTACAAGTCAAAGCAATAATTTTCCAAGTAAACAAGCTAAACACTCCAGCGAGCATCATTTAGAGACAGCTTCTCCAGTTCTGTTTTAGTGCAGGTTTAACCCAACCGTAACTCCTTGTCTGGAAAATTGTTGACATGTTCATTGATGCGGTTAAAAAGATGTGTTACTCACACTCCTTGCCTGTCCTTTAGGCCTACTGCGACTGGAGGAGCTGGTCCGTCGCTTCCTTATCTCCAGAGAGACGCTGTCAGTTCGGATGCTGGATGACAGCCTGGACCCCACCCCTCTGCTGAAGGAGATCCGCGATGACAAAGTGGCCACCATCATCATCGATGCCAACGCCTCCATCTCCTACAATATCCTCAGGAAGGTCAGGGTGATCTGCACTTTTACCATTTATTGGTTCCATTAGAAAACTTTACACCAAACAGTGGGAGTGAAACATTATGAGACTTTTAAAGGAGTCTTAAAAAGTCCTGTTTAGAGCAATAACGTCACAGACTTTAGTCCCCACGTGTGTTTTCTCCTCTGTGGTGTTTGTAGAGAACAGAAGCTTCTTCAGGACCATGGTCATGCTGGTCAATAGAGTCGACAGAAACCCGGATGGACTGAGAGGTTTAGAATACATAACAAAACTGCTCAGCAACTCTGTTATGTTTTATTTTTCCCTGTAAATCTGTGGTCCTACAGGCAGACTGAAGCTTACCTTACAGGAACAGTGAAGCTCGCTGCGTGTGGAAGATTAATGGATTAATAAAAGGGGCAGTCTGCAGGCTCTTCACTGTGAGGTTGCCAACTTAAACCCCAGACTGACTGTGAACACTGTGCTTTGAGTGGTGTTTGCAGTAAAGGTATGAAAACCAGCGAGCAACCTCTTAATGTGTTGACTGACAAAGAGGGAAAGAACTGAAACAGTTACTGAACTTAAATATTTTGGCATTAATTAAAATCATAATTTTAAATGTAAAAAACACAATAAATTCAACTTGGCAAATTTCGGATGAGCTTTCTGTTTTCAATTGAGACCTGCCAAGTAAAACCAGCTTTTATCCAGCAGTGGTACAATATGTCGAATTGTTTATGTGCTTTCACACTATGAAACAATCAGTAAACAAAACGTATGAGGTGGCAGCAGTGAATCTGTCCAGACTCCACGACACACTGAGACCTCCGTCCTGACTCATACATCAACAAATCGGGTCAGCCACGAAGCTTCCAGTACATGACAGACAAACAGACTGTCGTGAAGTGTCGAGGGCGGTGAGTCTGTATGAGAGCCGGTATCAGCAGCAGCTGAATCGAGTCAGGTCGACTCAGGCTTGTGTGGGTTTATAGTACTTAACAGTCTGAGCAGTGAGCACATACTGTGCAACTAAGCTAAGCCTCGAGGGGAAAATGTGTATCAGTCATTCACCACCTTTACTGCTTAGAACAAACTTAGTCACACGGTACTCAAGTGAGTTTGCAGCACTGCTTATGGTGGTAATGTTTTCATTTCTATGACTGGCTTTGAGTTAGGAGATGTATAAAGGCTGGGTAGGTGGCAGAAAGCATTTCTGGGCGTCATCAAAAGGATTTTCAGAGGTTTTCACAAACTCTTAAGTTGGTGTTTCATTCTGTATTATGATTCTGACGGGAATGACGAACTATAGAAATAAGAGTTCAGCAGGCACGCTTCCTTAGAGCTTGTAAAATAATAAAGAATAAAACACAATCGGTGACTAGTCTAAACCGAGTTAGGACAAACAGCTTATTTGTAGATCATCAGTTTAAACTGTCAGTGGTGTTTGATCAGAGTCTTTGGAGGGATAAGTTGAGCGGAAGGGAACCACCTTGAGAGGTGGTTCTTGTGAATCTTCCTGGTCTCACACAACGTCTTCGACGTGATTCTTTTGTAAAGCTTTATTGTCGTCACAGGTACATGATCAAGAAAAAAGAGACAGAAAAAAACAGGAAACAGGAGACGTCATCAAAAACAAAACACAGACAACCAAAGGACACGAATCATGAGTCCTGGTCCAGGCACCCGGCAGGAGATGAGGGTTTCTGATCTTGTTGCTCAGTGTTTTATAGAACTGGTGTAGTTCTGGCCGGTTGAAGAGTGACAGCCTTCCTGTAGTTGATCTTCAGATGGTTAATGGTGATCTTTTGAAACTTGAGGGGGACTTTCCTCACAGGATCATTACAAAAATGATCTTTCACCAACACTAGCAGCAGAAAAGAACTGGACTGACAGGTCAGTAAAACCACAGTAAAGCTGTACAAGTAGCACAGGTTCTGGTCACAGTCCCGGTGAAGAAGGAGCTGCAGTAGTACTGACAAGAACCTGCTTGCGAATTTGCAAGTGAAAAGACGTCCATACGTCTAGACTGAAACTCAGCTGCCTTTGAATGAGAACCGTTAAATGCGGGCTTCAGTCCATACGACAAAAAACTGCAATGATGATATTTCAGACGTACAGAAAATCCAGATTACACTTAGACGTCTGGACGTCTTTTCAACAGAAAATCGGCCAATTAGAACATACTTAGCTTTTTCTCCAGTCATTATTCTCCCTCTCATAATCACCTTCCTAACTTCTCTGTGCAGCAGTGACAGATCCTGTACTTGTATTCGGAGACATAACCACTGTTTCGATGCCGCTTCGTGTTATTAAAGAAGTAGGAACAGCTCCGACTCAGACTGTCAGGGTGAAACATAATTGTCTCCAACATGACACTGTGCAGGGTGAATTATAGAACTTTTTTTTATAAACTGTGACTCATGTTCATGCTCACAGCACTGACACATTTTTTTTTCTTCTTCTCCTCTTTTGGTGGCCCTGCAGGCGAACGAGCTGGGGATGATGTCAGCCTTCTACAAGTACATCCTCACGACCATGGTAAGAGCTTCACACCTCGTCTTTACATCCATCAGGAAGCACTCAGCTGTGTTCTACCAAACCCTCCTCACACTCATGTTCCATTAAAATTCACTTATTTTCTTCTCAATCTATTCATCCTCCTAAAGATGATAATTCTAGTCTTTTGTACCTTTTGTACAAAAGGTATTTGATGGTCCTTTGCTTTCTCCTCTTCTCTTGAATCCTAAGTTTCATTTTTTCACGTCTTAGTTTTCTTTGTATTTTCACTTTCGCTTTGCTTCCTCATCTTCCTGTCTTCTCCTACTGCCTTGTTTTCCTTCTTCTCCTTTCTCTTGTTTTTCTTCTGTATTCTTACTGTAACATCTTTCCTCTCACTCCTCATTTCTTTCCTTTATTCTACTGTACAGCTGTTACCTCCTTTTCTTTCATTTTGATCCATTCATGTTCACAGTTCATTCTTTTCAGTCCACATCTCATTTTCCTGGTTTTTCCTTTCTGCTCCTCTCACCTCATCCTTTTCTTTCACTATTTCCACGTCCCTTGTTCCTCTTAATCCTATAGCCTACCATTGTATTGCCTCATTTCATCTCCTGCCTTTTGTCCTTTTTATTCTTTTCCTCATTTTTTTTCTTCTCTACATTCCTCACCTTTTTCATGATTTCCCTAAACTACAGTATATAGCCTTATTTTATCTCCTCCTCGTTTCTTGATGCCTTTGTTATCTCGTTCCTTTTCTTACATTAAACCGTAACATTTCTTGATCTCAATGTCTCCTTTCTACCACATCTGTTCATTTTTTCTTTCTAAAGAAATCTTTCTTCCTCCTCAGGATGTTTTCAGGTCACATCCTGAAACTAAATTCTCCAGGTATCACAGTCTCATCCATTCTTTCCCTCTCCCCCTCTCCTCCCTCACCCCCTCTCCTCCCTCACCTCTCCCCCTGCCATCATACATCTCTTTTCTACCCATAACAGCCCTGCTCTCTCTCTCTCTCCTCATTAAAGATGCATGTTGATCCTGCTGCTGTTTGTCATCATTATAATTTCGCTGTCCGGTGTCGTGCCCTTGTGCGAAGAGACTTTGCGTGGATAATAACTCGTCTCGATCTCTGCCTCATCTCCAAACACTGTAGTGTCACAGATTTTAACACAGGGGTTCACAAGGGTGCTTTAGCCACACTCACAAACCCAAGGACAACCCCACCCTTCCTCCTTCAGCAGAACTGTAGACAAAAACTAAAAACTCACTTTGACATACTTTTAAGATGCTTTGCTGATAGTAAGGTTTCACAAAAAGTAAATAGTGAATAACCCTGCAATTCTTTATTTTCAGTTGTAAACTCTTGGTTAAGAGTAAAAAAATATCTGAATAGTTGCAGTAATAAATACTTTATTTTTTACAAATTTCAACATATAAAAAGTAACTGATGTGAGAAATGGGGAAAAAAGAGAATTTAATAAAAGTAAAATAATAAAACACGTGTTAAATGGAATAGGTAACAGATGATGGATGGTATTTATTATAGTGAATAAAACGTGTTCAAGATATGAATACGATTCAACAAATGAGTAAATCCTCCTGCTCCAGACTGTCCCAATGGCAGGAAGCATGTGTAAACCAAAAGCTGTCTGTGGACTTAGTTTGAGAGAAATGCGTATTTAAGGTAATGTGTGTTGATTTTTAGGCCAAGGCCAAGGCGAACAAGGAAGAGAGAGACAGATGAACAAAGATCATACAACTAAGATACCTGAGTTAAGGGTCTAAAAGATGTTGTGGTGGAAGGGATTGTCCTGGAATGACTTCTATCCCGAAGTATTTATTGAGTTACAGGTACTGATGGAAAACCTCACAGAACCTCTGCAGATATATGATGATAATGTTCTTCTGAATAGGGAAGGAAGGACTCTAAATCTTACTTAGTGCTTTATAAAATGCACACAAATCTGAGTCGTGTTGAAACTGTGACATCTTTAAAATGAACTTAAACGAACTGGTCTGAAACTGAAAGCCTGGTTCAGTCTGAATGAAGTTCTTGTCTAAAGTGTGCTGCAGTCACAGCATCACTGGTGTCCTTGTGGAATGCTGTCGCAGTGCTGGGTCCCTCAGCAGAGCTGGCCAGGACGCCCCAACTCATCCAGCCAACGGCTCTTTGTCACGGCTGGCAGGCCTACAGTCTGACAGTGGACTTGGCTGTAGCTGAAATTGATTTTGCAACTGGCAACAGCCAGAACAACAGTAAGAGCAGCTGCAGCTTCCTGACAGGCTGGGACGTGGTTAAGTAAAAAAGCGTCTGTGAGATTTGGGTAGAAAGAAATTAACCTCACACGTAGGTTAGTAGCTGGCAAGAAGAGCTTTCCTGCCCTGAATGTTTTCAGAATTTTTGACTAGAACTCAGAGTTTTGGACGTGTCTCATACCCTCTACAGATACAGTTCCTGCAGACTGGATAGATTATTTTTACCCCACTAGGGGTACTGCCAGATAATAATGTTGACAGTCTGTCCGTCCAAGGCTGCGTTCCAGACTGACAACTGCTGGCCAGGTATCTTTCTAACTTCGATTTTAACAGCAAAACAGGAAATAACAAGCAACGCAGCAAACTCAACACAAGAACCAAACAAGAACCAAACACTGCCAAAGAACACACGCAAATGTATAAACTATGGATGAAAGAGGGACGTGAAAATGAGGTAGTGTCAGATTTCTGTGAAATTACCTGTAAATACTCACCATCGCCAGAAAATAAATTATTTTGGTTTTACTGAGATATGGACATAAAAACAAAAAAATACATCATATAAAATGGCACCAAGTGTAGAGTAAATAAAAACAATTTCAGCTGGAAGGGAGATGCAGGGTGAAATGAACTTTGCATTCTTTAGTCCTCACAGCGAAACATTTCATCGTCAGCACTCGCAGAGGAAACACAAAACCTCCCTCTGAGGGCTGAGCAACAGTTTGATTCTGGTTTGTTTCAGCAGCAAAACTCAGCAGGACACCGACTCACCTTCAAGGACTATTTGAAGTCCTTTGAAATTCCCCAGCATTTGATGTCCATCTTTTTTTTTCAAACTCCAAAACCCTGCTCTGAATTTAAAATTGAACCTGACGTTGTTTCGGTCTTCCTCTTTCTTCTGCTTTTCTTTCATCCTTTTCTTACCGCCGTGATCTTAAATGGTCGTTTCCTCTGCATCTCACAGTTCCTGTTTTTTTTCAAACAAATTGTAAACATACTGTACAAAGTAGAAGGATGTGACCTTTTTGTCTGTCTTCCCTTCATCCCCCACCTCTGTCTCCAGGACTTCCCTCTGCTCCGACTGGATGATGTGGTGGACGATCAGTCCAACATTGTGGGCTTTTCCATGCTGAACAGCAGCCATCCTTTCTACCTGGAGTTCATCAGGAGCCTCAACCTGTCCTGGAGGGAGGGCTGTGATATCAGCCCATATCCTGGACCAGCGGTGAGGGAAACATTGACATACATATGCAGTGCATTCACATACAGTTGGCTTTTTCGAGTAACGGAAAACCTAGTTCCTGTAGTCGGATTAGGGGATTAGTGGAACCAGATTTTCTAAACTTTTTACAAAAGCGCATTCAATTCCCAGACTCAACAAGCTAAAGTGCTGAGGTGTCCTTGGACAAGAAACCGATACCCCGACACTTGGGGAAATTCCTTGTGGACAGGCTGCCTCTGTGAAGCGCCAGCCTGTCCACAAGGAATTTCCCCATGGGGATCAATAAAGTACCAATTCTATTCTATTCTTTCTATTCATGTGCAGAACAAAGGATATTTTTTAATCTAGTCCATCCAAAATCACCTTAACTGAAACCAACACAAACGTGGACTTCCAGTAACCAGATGGATGTAGACTCAGGAGAAACCTGGTTTCTCTGAGTAGCTTTTTAATGGAGTGCATGAAGATGCACTGATGGAAACGTGACAATAAAGAAAGTTCCAGTTATGTTGTCTCTATGCAACAAGCTTTTGTGCTGTTAATGTTTGATTTTAAAGTCAATTACATGTTGAAGTCGAGCTCAGATACTAGCATCAGTTCACAGCTGGAAGGTTCAGTGCTGCATATACCATCTTAAATAAAGTAGAGCTTTTCTTTATCCAACTCCATCTGTTTTCCAGGTCATAATTTACACTTTCCATGTACTTTACTTAATGTACACGTACATAAAAGAACTAACCAGAAATAGAGCTTGTCAAGGATTTGGTTGTAGACTCTGTAGTTGTTGCTTTACTTTATTTCTTGCCTTTAATCTTCACTGATCTCTGTGGCTCTTTCCTCTGTAATGAATAGACCCATCGGGACAAATCAATCTCTTCAGGGCTGTTTGTCTCATTTGCACCTCTGATATCCACTGAGCAATAACACCTGAGCAGACGGCTTTAATAAAGATAATAGTAAGAGCTGGTCTCACTGCAGACGATAAACATCTCATGAGGGTTTATTATGCAGATTTCTCTGTTTAAGCCTTGAAGTGGTAGATGTTTCCCTTATAATGAAATTCATGATTGGGATGATTTTGGTCTTTATTGGAAAATAATCACTCTGAAATATCTTGTAGAACACACCAATGTATCGCTGCAGTTAGTTTTATTATACTTTACTGAAAACTGCCTGGAATATAAAAGAAAGCAATACATTTATATTCTAGTACTTTTTATTATATTTAGATTGTAGAAGTATTGTTAAGTGTTGCTTTGTTTCTTCCTCTATGCCATCAATCTCAGCTATTCATTTTTCATTAATGTTGGTCATTAATAGAAACATTAATATTTCTATTTCACGTCAACAACATTGTAGATATTGCAGTTTAAAATACTGAACCTGTTGAATTGTGATCTCTATGAGACTAACAACATTATAGATTTCGATTTTCTGAAGTGTTGTTGTAATGTTCTGATGAAGGCATCAGAGTTGCACAAAAACATATTCATGCAGCATAGTGATTCAGAAAACTGAGAAACCAACCAACACACTGCGTGTTTTAAGTGCTCCTGGATTTTTAGCATTCCTAGTATTTCCCTGGGGAAATTGTTGTTGGACACCTAGAAGACAGACTACAGGGTGTCATGTTCGAGTTCGTAAACTGTTCTACCAACTGAGCTACAGCCGTCTCACTTGTTGGAGAGGCTGTCCACGTCTGGTCCAAACCTTGCTGCCTTCGCAGACAAACAGATTAATATAGAAACTATTAATTAAACTGTAACTCAGCACGAGGTCGGTTCAGCACAGTGCAGGTATTACTTTAATATGACTGTTTAGTCTTTGCATCAGGTTATTATTACACTGGCACTTAATAATACAAGAGAAGTAGTTTGTCTTTGTGAAGTAAAGTAATTCAGTTCTCTACACACCCAGAAAAAAAGGTAATGATGTATTATGCTGTAGTATGGTACACCACGTCCCTGATCAGCGCCGTACGTTCTGAACTGCATCACAATAAACAGCACAAAGCTTTTCACTACCCTGTTATCTGGATTCATTCTTTAGAATATCAGTATGTTGCTTAAAGCCGGTGTTCATGTGGCAGAAACAGCTGCAGGAAGCACGGTGAGAGCCAGCAGGTATTTTTCACTCTCTGTCTCTATCTTGCCTCTTCCATCTTTGTCTCTTCAAACTGCAATTAGTTATCATCATCCAGTCCTGAAACTATTGACTTAGAGACAACTCCAATCACACTCAGTCATATATCCATCTTTTTTTATCAGCTGTCGACAGACTGCGCAGCTCTGCCTTCATACAATTTGTCCGATTCCCTCGGTGTGTCAGTTTGACTGACAACTGACCAAACAGACCAGAACGTCAGGCTGTGATAGGATCACTGAGCTGTATGAGCCGCACACTGAACCCAGCTGATAGCAAGAATGATTCAGTTTTTCCTTCCTCTGTTATCGTTCCCTGACATTCTTGCTGTAGGAGCCCCAACAAACACATTTTTCTATTGTCTGTGTAGGATTCAGTGTCTGGGTAATATGCAACCAAATGACAGCAAACTGTCACCGTCTCTGCAGCTGTAACAAGCTTTTTAACCCATTTTATTTCCTAGATTTGACTTTGTGCCACATTTCCTGCCAAACAGTGTGTCCTACCTGCTCCGCACCAAACAGCAGACAGACACAGAGACACTGAGTCTGCTAAGTGTGGAGGTAGAGAGCTGCTCGCTCAAATGTTGAGAAACAGTGGTCCTTGTGTATCTGTCTGTTTGTTTTGGTGGTTTTCTGCCCCCTAGTGGTGAAAATGCAACTCTTGCAACTTTAAAGTTTAGCAAACGATGTATATGACTCAGTCAAATCTCTGCTGAATGAAATCTAATGTTGGATTTTATATATTTGCAGTGTAGCACTTGTAATTCTTTGAAATGGATGGATACACACACACAGACACACACACGCACGAGCACACACACACGCGCACACACACACAATCTCAGTGCAGGTCAGAAACATTAGGATAAAACAAACTCAAAATGTTTTTGACTTATTGTTTTTGTGCTCCAGCTGTCGTCAGCCCTGATGTTCGATGCTGTCCATGTTGTGGTGAGTGCTGTACGGGAGCTGAACCGCAGTCAAGAGATCGGAGTGAAGCCGCTGAGCTGCACCTCCCCACTCATCTGGCAGCATGGAACCAGCCTCATGAACTACCTACGCATGGTACACGCACACACGCACCCGCTGCTCTGCACGTTTCCCGGTGATGGATAAAGAAAGCTGAATACAGTGTAGCTGAATTCAGTTTTATTGCCGCTAGTTTGTCTTTGGCTTACTTGGACCAGTTAGGCAGCCCAGTGTCCATTTTTACCTGACTCCATCCTTACGGTTGGATGATACAGATAGGTATCAGTTTCAACTCTCTGTGTAAAGTAGCTGTGTGGGAAGAAACTAAATCCAACTTCCAAAACCACCGAAACTGGCTTAGTCTCAAACCAGAACACTGTGCTACTTAACAAAACACCCACTACACAGGAAGTACTGTGAAGTACTGTTATTACAGAAGTTCAAAAGCTTTTAGGGATGTGGTTCAGGTGAGTGAATGGGTCAACACTTTGACATCTGACACTGCAGCTCACATCCCATGTCTTACCAGATGTCAGCACTGATTTCCTTTAACCAAGACCAAGCAATCAATCCAGTCATCTTTAAACATAGACCTGAGCGAAACAGTTGTGTCAACACGCTCATTCATGTTTTGGAGGAAAATAATGCACAATATATGTTGTAGTTTAGATGTGAAGACAGATCCTTTTCCCTTTCCTTTTCCCTCTTTTGTTCCTTCTTCATTTCCTTTGTCATTTGTTACCGTCCTGTTCTGTGCATTTCAGTCTGCCACTACTTGTTTTTGCCATCCACTGAGGATGCCCCTCTCTCCCCTTGCATATTGTTTTTGTTGCTCTCAGTGCATCACTTCATCATCTTGCTACTGTTTTTGGCAGCAGCCAGAGACCTCTCTCACTCTGCCTATCTCTCTCTGTCTCTCTTGTCACAGAGTTTCTGAGATGTAATTCATCTCGAGTCATACGTACATGCACATACTCACACACACACAGTACATGCACTCAACACATGAGCTCAGGCACGAAATGCATGCTTGACTGCACATGTATCACACAAATCTCAGTTATTTCCACATTGCTGCAAACACACACACAGAGCACCAGAGGCTCTGTCACTGATCTGATGAACTGTCTGTTTCCTTCTTTGTATGCTCCTAATACGAGTCTAGTTTATCTCTGTTCATAGTCCCTGCTCCTGAAAATATTCTATTATAAATCAATAAATGTCGTTTTCTTTGTGTGCCACCCTATAGGGACTACTCGTACTACTGTGGCTTGTATGTTAATGGATAAAACATGAGTCCATCTGATACATGATAGTGCAAGTCAGTGGTTTTCTGAGCTAGGGACCTCAAGAGTTCAATCACCAACTCCACATATTAACATTCAAGAAAATTACTTTGAATCAATGAAGCAACACAGAGTCGATGCAGGATAGTTTTCTGTCTTTTGGACTCTCAGCCACTCGCCGTTGTTTCAAAGTGAAAATATGCACAAGAGGATTTTTTATACATTTAATCATTTGGGAACTGAGCAGACGTTTTTCTGAACCTTGCAGAATACGGGACTTCAGCAGCTTAACAGTCTGTGGTCACTGTTGTCTGAGTTTCTTCATGAAGTGTCATACATTTTCATTAGAAACAGCAGGCAGACCAGTCAATCACATACACTCTATGTCTATGAAGCCACAATTGTTGGAGCACTTGCAGAATGAGACCTGGCTTTGTCCTGCTGAATTACCCACTAACTTGTTTTGATGGCAGCATGTGTCTTTAAATCAATGGTACCTTAACACTGTGAGTATTGATGCACTTCTATGCCATCACAGATTATGTTTTTTATACTTTATGCCAACTCTGGATGATCTTTATTATCTTTCACACATTGGCAGAACTCTAGTTTAACTAGAGAACACACTGTCACTGAGCGTGGACCGAAAGAACTCGAAGGGGTTTGTGCACAGAATTTGATGTATGGCTTCCTTCTTGCATTATATAGATTCAGGTTGTATTTCTGCATGCAGCAGCGGACCGTTAAGTGGCAATGGTTTCCCAAAGTACTCCTGAGCCTATAGATATATTAATCACAGAAACAATAGATTCTGCCCTTGGCCTTTACACTGAGAGTCCCTGAATCTTTTCACAATATTATGTACTGTAGATGGTGAAATACCTCATTTTTTGCAATCTGGCCTTAAGAAATATTCTTTTTGAACTGACTAACAATCCTCTCATGAAATCTGGCACAAAGTGTTGAGCCACAACCATTTCTGGGCAGTGCATGGCCAACAGAAGAAATTACTCATTTGTGCAAGTGTTTTGCATAAGTGTACAGATTACGATGATTACCACAGTTATACTACAGCCACTCGCCATGTATAGCAATAGATACTTAATGGAACAATACACTATTATACTGAGTGGAAATTTCAATCGTGGTCTCAAGAAGTGGCTATACCATCATATAAAACATTTTGTGGCCAAGTCAATTAGTTTCAAAATAACTGATGCAGTCACAGGTTTCAGAGGAAGTAAATCCATGAGAACGGTTCACTTCATGCTCATAGTGAATTCTGATGCACAAATTTGTTCTGTTGTTTGGTAGCAAATCATTCTGAAGGTATTCGGAGGTGATGTCAAAATCATGTTCAACCTCTGAAAATGTGTCTGGTAAAAATACCAGACACGAGATTTATAGTTAAAAGATTCTTTAATGGGAAAGGTTAGGTTGCAGTAGGGGGGGGGGGGGGGGGGGGTTTA
>JAUYWH010000003.1:1020743-1054402 GCA_034779795.1 Ctenopoma multispine
TGTGTGTGTGTGTGTGTGTGTGTGTGTGTGTGTGTGTGTGTGTGTGTGTGTGTGTGTGTGTGTGTGTGTGAGAGAAAGAGGAAGTAGGGAGCACAAGCAGGCCATTAAGAGGCTAATCAACTGTCTTTTTTCTTACTAATTATACAGAGTTGTTTCAATTACACTGCGGGATCCCACAGCACAAACACACAAACACACACAGACCAGCAGGTATTCACACACTTTTATCTGTAGCCAGAGACTCTATGTATTTTATGTAAATGGGTTATAAATAACAAACACTCATCTTTCTCTCTCTCCTTCCCCCTGTGTTGCTCTGTTTCCTTGATCTACTCTCTCTCTGTATTTTAATTTCTTTCCACTCGCTGTTTCTCTCATTGGAAATTTCAGAGGTGGAAGCTCTTGAAACAACTGCTTGCCTTCAAACACACACACACAGGCTTTACACTCAATGAGGCCCAGGAGTCTGATGAAAGTGGATGAAATTCGTTTAACAAGTGTCTACTCGTTAATCAATTAAGTGTTAATTAAGGAGCAGAGAGGTGTCTTGGGTCCAGATAAACGTTCCTCCATGAATCCACTCTATGTTTCCCTGTTGACTTTAACCTTAATGAGATTATCTTTCAACTTTAATTCCACTCTGTCCTGTTTACCCAGCAAGGTTAGTTAAAAAAAAAAAGAAAAAAAAAAACACTCAGAGGCGAAGTTCAAAGAATTCTCTGTCAACCTTCACAATTCTGTGGAGAGGCACAGATCAGTACAAAGGCCTAACATTATTTTAAAGTTGTATGTTTTCTGAAGAGCACTAATTGTGATAATTGTAAAATTGATGTCCAGAAGCACCAGGACTTCCTCATGAAGGTAACCCACTAGTGCCTTTATAACAGCTTCAGGTGACCTCTACAGAAATAGAACAAACCTGACAGACATTCAACCAACGTAGAAAGCAGGTCTTTATGGTAGAGTGGTTAGAAGGATGCCAAACAGCAAGCGGACAAAGATCAGTCTGGTTTGATGAGACACATTTAAACTCAAACACCACCTATGTTCATCACCTGGCCTACAGTGAAGCATAGTGGCAGCAGCGTCATGTTATGGGGGCTTCTCAGGGCCAGATTCCAAATAGAGGGAGGAATAAATGCATCAAACCAGCTACAGTGAAGTAGCTGTGAAACAGTTCCCTGGTATCATCTATTCATAGGACATTGTTCCACAAGTAATGTGATTTGTTCAGACGCAGTTTTGAGAACGTCAGTCGTGCTTTCAATTGTTGAACTTCAAAGTGTTTGTGACATGGTTTTATAATCCTTTCCACATTGATGTGAAGAAACAATTGCCTCTCTAAGACCACTGCTCACTGTCTGTCCCTCTTAGTACTCTGTTTAAACAAACCTGAATGCTGCTGAAACTTCTGCTTTTATTCATGTTCAACACCTGCTGATGATCAGTTAATCAAGTGCTGATGATCAGCAGCACCTGGCTGCAGCTTACTCTCTTAAATCCCATGAAAGCAGTAAGGAGATACTTAGTGTTGTCCACATGTTCTTCCTTTTGAGTTCCTCATTTGTTAAATAAATAGTGGGACGGTGAAAAAACATAATATGTTGTTGTCCCGCTGAGACTGGACCTCTATGACGAGATTATTTTTACTATGTTTAAGAAACATGAGCGTGCATGTGTTGTGTGCAGATTGATGGGGAAAAATATAAAAACATATAGTGTGTAACTTGTTATTTGAGTTAAATAATTACAAGAAGTCCCTGTCAAGACAAAGACTTCACAGTTTAAATTACAGTGGATCCCAGCCTGACATAGAACCAATATGAGCTCCATGATTTACTCACCGAATCCCACCAGGAACAAAAGCTTTTATCTGGCAGGTTTGGTGCCATGTTGTCCCCTGGGAGCTGAACAGTAACAATTCACTGTTAACTTGCATTCAGTAGCAGCCACACCCTTAACAATGACTTCAGCACAATTAAAATCAATATTTCATTAAAAGCTGCAGAATCTCTGTAAGGGAAGTTCAAACACTGGGAACAAAGGTGCTGCGTTTAATTGTGGCTCCTTTGGCAGAAAAATTCAGAGTTCAGGAGTGTAATAAGAGATGCCTGTTCAATTAGAGTCACCTGGTCATTCCAAAGTGCCAAATCATCAGTCAGAACACACAACAATCATCATCTGCATTAATGCTGCAGCGGAGAGACCATTAACCTTGAAAAGACAACAGAAAATAGAAATTTTTCACTCATTCTGGAGGTGGTCCAGGCCAGAGGCACGGTTTGTACAGGGTGAGGAAACACTGCAGGAATAACAGAGTCCAAATGAAAAACTGCATTCATCAGTAACACAGACATTGACTTTATAAAGTCAATTTTAATGACTACAGTTGGTATACAATATCAGTACGATACAATAAAAAAGAAAAGGCCGTGAAATAGACTGGCAACCTGTGGTGGATGTACCTCACCTTATGTCCAACGACCTTATGTCCTCCAGCACACCCATGACCCTTAACGAGATAAGTGGTTTGGATAATGGATGGATGGAAAAAGTAACGACATTTTCTTTCTCTCTGTCTGTATTTAGAAAGCAGACCTGGCTGTTGCTGGCTTCACCATCACCTCAGAGAGAGAGAAGGTCATCGATTTCTCCAAACCCTTCATGACTCTGGGGATCAGCATCCTCTACCGAGTTCATCTGGTAAACTCCACTTCACAGCTCTGTGTTGCTTTTATTACATTTCCTTTGTTATTTTTATTTCACCTGTGTTGTATAATGTCTTCTGCTGAGCTTCATCGTCTTTGAAACCAACCTGAGTTGTGTGTCTTACGTTGTGTTGACTTCTATTTGGAGACTGCACAAAAGCGTGTCGGTGGTGTGTGGGCATGTAGAGTTTGAAAGGTGCAGGTTGGATTATGGTAAATGCAATATGTTTGTGGGGCTTGAACATTATTAAGGACTGAAACCTGGACTGTTTCAGCATCTGATGCATCATTGTTTTAATTCCTGAAAATGCAATTCAGAATCATGACGATGACGAGTCAAAGTGCGGTCAAGGAAGAGACAGAACAAGGACGAGTAAATATCAGACTGGCTTTTATTGTTGGAAACTAAGTCTTTCTACTTAATGAACCAGTGAACACTTGTGTAAAATGGTTGCTGCTGAGTTTTTTGGTTAGTACACATCATTTTGTCGGATAAAGTTCCCTCTGCTAAGCTACCAAGCTAGCTGCAAATGTGGCTGACGTGGTGCCATTAACATGCAGCAAACAGAATATATCTAGTGTACCTGCTACACAGTAAATACAATCAGGACTTAGCAGTTTATTTTCTTTAAGATGCTACAAAAAGGTTGATCAGAACATTTGCACCTGTTGACATTTTCCGTCTCACGCTTCGTCTGGCTGGAGGTTTGATGAATTGAGAGAGAAATTGCTGCAGCTGCCTCCTCAGCTGCTGGAGGCAACAACAGTTCCTCGGCTCTGGTCACTCAGTCAAACTGTGAGTTTAGGACGAGCAAGAGCAAATATTCTTGAGACCAGAGAGATCAGGAAAGAGGAGAAGAGCTGGAAGACGCAGATAAAAGCAGAACTGAGGACACAGATAGAATGTTTCTTCCTTCTTTTTTATTTTGGTATGGGATATGATTCAGCTGGAGGAAGGTGACAGGAGCTGTTCCCTGAAAGATCTGAGCCTCTGAGGGAGGTTGGGTGACTCTGCCTCTCTGACCGGAATCTAAAACATCAAATCTGCTCCTTCGCACAGGCCTGCTCAGGTTGGAAATGAGGGTGAAAACTCAAGGCCAGAGAGTGAGGAAGATGTTCTTTCTGTGAATACGTCTGAAATGACCATTAATCCTTTGTGTTTTCCCAACTACTGGAAACAAACGTGTAAAGAATGTGTGTAATGAAATGTCAGTTATTGCTGCTGGAATAGCTCTGAACATAGTGTGAACAACTTTGCTCCAGTGTAAAGCAGCAACTAAAGGTGATGGACAAATATCAAGAATAAATACATGAGAGAATGATGCAACACAAAACAATATCACTGCAAGAAGCTTTGTGAAGCAGCAGCAAGTCTCAATGTCATCATTTGTCTGAGTGTAAAATCAGAACGGCTTCTCAGAAAGAAGGAGTTACCCAATCAGAGGTCTAAGATTTATCAACGGATGTGTCCCGCTGCTTTCAAACGGCTGCAGGGATTTAATGAACCGAGGGAGACAATCTCTATGAGAATCACTCATATTAATCTATACTCTGATTTAATCGCGTGACACACTTCTTTTTGATGCCAGTTTTAATACATCCATTGATTTAATCTTTTTACTATGTGCTAACATCAAAAGTGTCGGATATTTCAGAGCGGCTCTTTCATTTGACCTCATTAACGTTTCCTCTTTTTGAAAGGTTTTCGTTGACCATAACAAAACACATCTAAACTAAACACAGGAACTAGATCCTGTTCTACGTCCATGGTTCTCTCACAGCATAAACAGCTGTGTTCTGAACTGGTGAATTGAAAATACAACTCTGTTTCACACTTTGCAGAGATGTGCTGCCACCTAGCTGTTTGGAAAGTCTGGGCTGCTCAAACTAACTAGATCAAGGCAGCTAATATGAGGCCCCAACAGTCTGTGTTAATCAGAGGACAAGCGCTTAGCAAAATAAAATGGTGGATAGATTTAAAATATGTTGTCGTCATGTCAGCCAACCACACAAATGTCTGAACTCATTTATCATTTCTTCTGTCCTGATGCAAGCAACAATTCTCATGTCTCTGGTCTAGTATCCGTCTAGTTTTAGTATCAATGACTTTATATAAGAATCCACAGAAAGTTTCAGGAGACCTCTGAATAAAAACCTTTATAAAACCCTTATAAATCTGAACAGTAATTCCTTGTTCTGAACTTTTTATTTAGTTTCTGATAACATAACATATATTACTCCGAATATAATGAGCACTGTAATTGTTAGGAACAATGTGCGATGAAACCCAGGCTGCAGTTGGTTTGACTGCGTGTCTGGAAAAGACTACTCACTTGAACACAGCAGCATGGTGGTGGAAGCTCACATTAACTAGCAGTAAAACACCACATGGATGGTTAGGAGGAGATTCGGACTTAGAAGCAGTTCAGAAGAAGAGAAACACTAGCAGGTGGGTTTTCTTGCTGAGGCTGATGCCATGGCTGCTTGTTAATGAGGGTTTTGGCAGGGAGCAGCTCTCCCCTCTTTCTAGTACTGCATACTGCCACTGAATCTTTTAGTGGTGCACAGTGTCGGACTGTACCGGCCTACTCTCTCTCGTGTGAATTAGAGATAAGTAAATCTTTAGCTATATCTAAACTTATCGAAGCCTAGAAATGTTTGGATGCTTTATCAATATGAAGTCCTTGGGATGGACCTCAGACATGTGAATGTTCATACTACAAGACTGAAGGTGAGAGCAGCTCTGATCATTTTGAATTCTATAAACGTGGCGACCAACTGGCTGCTTGAATCTGGGTGGTTTCCAACAGCAATAAATGTTAATGGAACATGTATTTATTTGTGGTTTTCCCTGAAGCATAATGATGCGTCTCCTGTGAGGGCAGCCTGATGATGTGCTGCAGCGTCTCTGCCTGCAGATACTGTACATCTGCAGCTCATCAGTATTCACCTGCACCATCTGTCCTCCATGTTGATCCAGTCCACTGTTAGAGCCTCAGTGTATCGACTCGCCGATCACTCAGCTCTTCAATGTGTACACGCGAAGCCGCGCTCACACAGCAGGATCCGTCCAACTTCATTTTCTTAAGTGTTTATTTAAAGATTAAGTTGACCGAGAGCATGTTTTCACTCACAGTAACGGCCCGTGGCGGTGATTTAAGCTCTCGCACCTCTTGGTTGGCGAGCAGTCAGATTCATCGAAACTCAGCAGAAAATGTGAAGTGGAGGATTTGAACCGAGGCATCATAAATCCACTCCACTAAACACCAAGTGCTGTACTGGTGGTCATTAGGCACAGTAGATAGACTGGCTAATAGGTCACGCTGATGATGATGACACACACCTCACACACACACACACTGGTAGCTGGATTAACCTGCTCACAGGCCCAAGGGCAGTAATGAGCCCCTGCTGACCCCATTTTCTCTTTGCTGACACATTACCTGGCTGTTGATTCAAATTAGAACACGTAGCATAACCAGTAACCTTCATTAGTTCTGAATTGAGGTATTGAAACTACATTTAGAAACTGTCCTAAAGCAGGAGCCACTTCCTGGTCAGTATGTTGAGCTTCAGTGATGAACATATTTTCAGTTATATAAGCAAAAACCAACTGACACACAGGACATCTTTACAAAACTAACTGTCAAATGTCTACGTGTAATCCCAATCTGACACCTGGAACTTCAGGTACCAAAAGATTCCCTATATAAATGTCAACAAGAAATCCCACCAGCGTCCTAGGAAACGTTTCAGCAGACGACGGCAACAATTCCAGCTTGATTGACTTCTGACGGGTCAAATGTTGTACTACTGTTATTAAAGAATATGTGAAAGTGTAGAGACTTTTGAACACATCACACAACCCAACACATTAGCTCTCACAGCTACTGCGCGACTCCCAGAGCAACTAAACGAACAATACAACCATGTCTGCAAGTGTTCAGAGCTTTATGCTCGTTGGAAAACCCACACATGCATCTAAACACTTTGCAAGACCCATTTAAGATGGTAATCTATTTAATTGCTCAAGCTGTTGACTTATGCACGCACATTAGTGAAGTGCCATCGTGTTTATCAGTGTCCCCCCCCCCACACACCTCACCACAATGCTGAGCAGTGTAAATTTATTTCTACTGCTGCTCCCAGTTCATTAGTACTCAATATATTATCACTGTGCTAGTCAGAGCATCTGAGGATGAACAACTATTTATTACAGCACGTACAAGGAGCAATGACATCATCAGCCAGGAGACAGCAGCTGCGTGAGAGGAGCGAGATTAGAGATGTTCAGGTGTCCGTGCACCTCCATCGTTAAACTCTTTCTCCGGCACAGCTGCTAGATGCAGATGGCATCAAGCTTTTGACCATTTTGCATCAGCAACAGCAGGAAAAATCACGTAGCAGTGTGAGATGCCAGTTAAACATTGGGACAGAACTAACATTGAGTAACGCTGATGACGGGATGTCAGCAGTGGGACAGTGTTTGCCTTTCTTCACACTCCTGTACTGAGAAAGATGACTGCAGGGAGCTGAGGTGTCCTGGTGCTGCAAACTTATCTCTGAGAGCGCATTAGGTAAAAACAAGCCAAGTGACTTGTGGCCATCAGAAAACCATCCCTGTTGCAAACACATACACAGACACACAAGCACAATGCATTACATGAGATATGTATATTACAGTGCATGTGCTCCTGTTCTTCATCGTGTTTCAGATTGAGGACATACATTCATCACTGTGAATGGAAACGAATGTTTGATGCTGTGAGGTTTTGAGTTAGCGTAAATGTTACTGGTAGCTCTACTTTCAATTCAATTCAATTCAACTTTATTTACATAGCGCCAATTTACAACATAAGTCATCTCAGGGCACTTCACAGTGTAAAGTTTAAGACCTTTACACATTATATAATATAAACAAATTAATGTAGAAAACCCAACAGTCCCACTTGAGCAAGCACGTAAAAGCACTTTGTGTCTCTGATGTACTTGTCTTTATTCTTTCATGCCGAAGATGGATTTTGGACTCCACTAATACCACATGGAGGATAATTTAATCCAATTTGTTTTAGTTTAGTTCAGTGCAGTTGTTCATTTGTTGGGCACCGTGCTCATCAATGAAGGACAAAGGGAAAAGGCAGCATTAACGCCACATTGGAGCCCAGTGACCACCTGGAAAGCATCAAAAACACGGGAGTGAAGAGAGTCAGTTTACCTGCTGTCACCTGTCTTCCACACAGAGCTGCATGTTAAATGTTAGCGTGTTTTCTAAATGAGCCAAGATGGACAGGAAACAGAAACAGAGTTGATTACCTCCATTACAGCTCCAGTCATCTGGTCTGATTGGGTCCGACTGGGGTTCCGCAGTTCTTACGCTGCCAAATCCTTTTTTCTATTAGACAGGAGGCGTGGACGCAGTCATAAACAGCAGGGAGGGGACGTGATGAAATGGGTCGACGGGAATCAACTCAGCAGGGAACATCAGCTGTCATTAGCACTTGAAAAAGCTGGTAACTGCAGTTTCATTGTGTTGTTGTTGTTTCATTTGAATTGCAGGTTTACTTTACTGTCTGAGGAGAAAAAGCGACAAACTCAGGTGCAGAAAAAAATAAACTATCAAATTCCAACTGTGTAATTTTCTTGAAATGCATGGCTGTCAATCTGACAGAGAGGGTTTGCTGGAGACCGCTGACAGTTTTCTGTGTGCTCTGACTGGCAGATGGTCATTATGACAATTCACTGCTGCCAGCTGGAGACATTAGCACTTCCACCGGTGTTAAACTTAATGTTGTTCTTTCCACTTGAATTTAAAGTTCATGTGGTTGGACGTGTGAGACACATGCAGTTAAAGCACATTATTACCTGTAAAAGAGTCCGTCGTGATATGCACCTGTTTATGTTCTTGACATTTTAAAATATACACAGCTATACAAAGCTCGAATAAATCAAGCAGTAACAGAACTGCCACACTCCACCCTCAGTGGTTTAACTTAAACCTCAGGGCGCAGCTTCTTTGTTGGGTGTGGTTACAGGTGCAGTCAAACCGTCACTGAGAGATTAAACAAACACAGAAGCTCTACTTTACAGCCTGTGATTAAAGCTACAGTGGGAAACTTTGGCAGCATAAAACCCGAAATCAACCAATCTTGCTCCGCTCAGCCTTCCCTGTCCCTGCTCCACCACCCTCTGCTGTGCTACAGTACTCTCTACCAAACCGTTCAGGTGTTACTCTAATCAAACTGCAGTTCTCTGATTGGTTAGAAGGGTGAGTCACAATCCAAAATCTGCAAAAAGGAATATTTGTGCACAGCTGGCGGGTCATATAAGTTCTGGATTGGTGTTGACTTGTGGAATAAATGTGATAAAATTATTGCTTTTCTGCGTGGAAGATGGGAAATAAAGCAGCAGCTGCAGGTGTTTTGATGCACATAATAACTCTCTCAGTGCTTTGTCTTCTGCTTCTCACATGTAAATGACAAAATAGCTTATTAGTCACTGCATCTAAAAATGACTCATGAACGTTTTCTGGTCCTCTTGTGTGAACAGCCGGTGTCGTTCTGCACTGACCACTTCAACCGCAGCGCTCTTCTGCTTGGTTAGTCACCACAAACCTGTTTTATTTACTCGTGTTGTATTTTTTTATTTCTGATTCACCTACTGCCAAGGTGCACAGAGAAGGAAAAACTGTTTGCATAAGTCAAACAGGAACACTTGCAGTTTAGTATTAGTAGTAGTATATGTATTCTTTATGCTGAAAGTGTTGCTAAAGATTTTAGACTTTTTTGAAATTCTTGAAATCGCACATTTTCTAAACGGTTTGTTTCCGTTTGTGACTGCTCTCTGTATGTGACATCAAAGCCTTCCAGGGGGAAACCTGAAGAGGAAATTCTTTGCCTAACTTGTCTGAGTTAAACCTGATTTTAAAATAATGGGGAAAATTTTATTACAAAAACATAAATAAGAGGAATATTTTTGTGTGCATGTTCCAGGGTCGAAAACCAGGTTACTTCTCCTTCCTGGATCCCTTCTCACCGGCTGTCTGGCTCTTCATGCTGTTAGCCTACCTCGCTGTCAGCTGTGTCCTCTTCCTCGCTGCCAGGTAACACACCTGCTTCTGTGTGACTGTCTGAGTCCTTATCAAGCTCCAGAAACCTCAGCACCAACTATCCACACCTATGAATAACAGACAATTTAATTTAGTTGTAATGTTTGCCCTGACAGACCGTGGATGTGGAGTCTTTGTGAAGTGCTTCTAACACGATAAAATAACACAAACCGTCATCATCCTGTTGTTATGACATGTTTAAGTGAGTGAAGGTCTCTCTGCCACTTTCCTCTCCCTCTCTTTCTGTCTGTAATTTTGTCATTCACACAAGCATTAAAATGACTCAGAGTATTTTACACTTCACCCGAGCCTCGAAACACAGTCATTATGTTGTTTTCCTTTGTGTCTAAAGTGGGAGTTTATCTGTCTCCCTCGCTCGTTCCTGTCTGGGGCAGGTGGGACAAACATATTTAACATCTCTGAGCTGTATATGGGAAAAACTGAAAACTTCAACAACAATTGAGGTTCTGTGTTTACTTCCTACTAGAACCCAGTGTGGCTGGTTGGTTTTTGTATTTACAATTGTGTATGTGTGTACCTTTTATCCCCCCCACCCTCTCCAGGCTTAGCCCCTATGAGTGGTATAATCCTCACCCATGCCTGCGGGAGCGGAGGGACTTCCTGGAGAACCAGTACACGCTGGGGAACAGCCTGTGGTTTCCTGTGGGCGGCTTCATGCAGCAGGGCTCTGAGATCATGCCCCGGGCTCTGTCCACCCGCTGTGTCAGCGGCGTCTGGTTTGTACCGGGGGGGTGAGGGGGATGTGGCAATTGAATGATATGCCTCCATGTCATCACACAGCTGTAGACATGACACTCAAGTTTAAGTTCACTCATGCTTTACTATTGTACAGTGACCTGAAGCAGCTTAACGTGTTTGTTCAGGCTTCAAGTTTATTTTCTGCTGTCTTAACACACATAACTACTGCAGTTATGTGTTTCCCTCTGCAGTACTGTGACTGAATGCATTTAGAGTGACACTGAAGGCAGACTGGGGATGGGATGCTGTCACCACTCAGCCAGTTTAGACAGGGTATAATCTTCCATAGCCGTACCTCTGTCTTTCCAGGCTCATATACTTTCGTCTAACTACCCTTTCACATGTGCATAATGTCTTCTATCCCGTCTACCTTCAGCGCTTTGGTTGTGCTCATCCTCAGCAATTAAGACGAACACATCTGCAAGATGCAATTATGCAGATGAAATGTGGGTGTAGTCAAGTAAGGACAGCGGCAAACTCTGAACAAACCGGAACAACAATGAAGGAAAGAAAGAAGAAAAACTAATAGAACTTGTCTGCAATTGTCTCTTACATGTCTCAGAGTGTGTGTGTGTGTGTGTGTGTGTGTGTGTGTGTGGGGGGGGGGTGTTGGCTATAATAATCTGCCAGAAACCTATCCAGTTTTTTTGTGTGTCAACACTTATCTCGTATGAATATATTCGCAGCCCTGTATCCCTGCTGCACAACCACAGTCTGTGGCTGAGACAACAAAAGCACCTGTAACTGGGGTGATAGGGTCCAAGTGCAGAGAGCACACTGAACGAGCTGCTATTGTCCCAATTTTTATAATAGGAATAATAGGAAAATAAAAACATTGACTGTGACAAAAACAACTTCTGCTACATGAGCAGCAACTGAAATGGCTGCAGATCATTGAATTGACTGTAAACTAAATTAGGCAGCTTAGGACTGGGATACGATTGTGTAGTGAGCTTAGCAGTAGAGACAGATTAGTAAAGGCAGATTATTCATCATTTATCATTTGACCGACCTATGTGAGGGCCGCCCCAGTTTCAGCACCGCGGCCAGAGGTTTGGACAGCACTTCAGTCTGATAACGATACAAGACTGGCTGCATGAGGCTCCATACAGGCCTCACAACACAAAAGACACTGATGTGAACAGTGATGTTTCCTGGCAGCCCCTCATCTTGCTGCTGAATTCTTTCCTTCCCTTTTTTCTCTGCCCCCCCCTCCTCGGGAACACTGGCTGAAGGTGAACAGATGGTAGAGTGGCTCTCATGTGAAAATGATGATGTCAGATTCTCTTTGCGTTTTATTTCCGCTCCTGTGCACTAAACCACTTCTCTCGTCTCATGTCGTCTGTCCCACACAAACCGGCGTCTGACCCTCGCTGTTCTCTGAAGACTAGTTACACAAAAGTTGTGTGGAAAGATTTCACAGCCGATTAGAACTGTGTTTGACTGTGGCAGTGTGTCACTGCTTTTATGCTTTGGTTGGATGCCTTTTTTTAGACAGTGGTATTGGTAAGGCTTTATTTTTACAGGTCCAGTTATTTTTTAATTCTTAGAAGGTTACCTGGGAAGAGCTATTGAACAACTGTAGGTAAATTCATATTTCCTGTGAAAGTAAAAAGTTATAAATATGGAAAACCCTTTCCTCCATGTTAGTGGAGGTTTCATATTCCTGGAAACGTTTTGGTCCCGTGCTCTGTGTCAGCTGTGTTAGTTTTAAGTGTTTGTTACATTTAAGTTCAATCACTTGAAAGTTCAGCCTTTTGATTTTTGTGTTTAGTTGTTATTGCAGATTTATTATTGGATGTTTTTTTTATTGTTATTATTATTTGCCCCTTTCACAGTTTAGTTGCCAGTTCTTCCATTAGTCTAAGTGTTGAATCCCACACACATCCACTTCAATACTGCTCACAATGGACAATCACAAATTACAAATATTTACCTAAACTATTCAAGCCAAACCTTACCGGTCCTGCTGGATGAGGAGATGCAATTTATAATCATCAGTTCTTTTGCCTACGTATTTCCATCCTTTTTCTGCTGCTCTTCTCTAGTCCCTCCTCCCCTTCCTCAGTCCCAGTAGCTGCAGTCTGACAGATGGTGGAGTGATACTGGAGGGCCCATCAGCATCTTTTCTGTGACAGCTCTCACCTTTGCCGGGCACTTAGCCTCATAAAAACACATTTTTTCTGTGGCACCAACTGCGACATACTGAAGTCTGTCTGTCACAGTTAGTCAAACGGAAAGGAAAGAGTTATGTTTAAGCCGTATTAGAAAGGAGAAACTCCAGTTGGGACTTGGCCTTAAGTCAGATTCAACACAGGGTCCATAAGGTCTAACATCATGTTTGTGAAGCTTCAAACCACATCTTTCTCTGTGACAATGGACGAGTTGTGGTTGTTTGGGGTTTTACATATGGTCATCTGTTGGTCAGCTATTTCTTTGAGACTGTCTCAACATGACATTTATGGTCTTACACAGGAAGTGATCAGGCTTATATCCCAAAATGTTTAACTACTCCTTTAATAATTATTATATGTTCATTCATATATGTATAGTATGTCAAAGAATGAGCAGAGGTTTGTTCATTTTCTCACCTCTCTCTCACTCCTCTTCCTCCCTCACTCTTGGTTTGCCTCCATCTCCCTCTCTCTCTGTCAAACTTCTCCTCTCTTCTCAATTCCCTTGCTCATCACTTCCGTCTCATTTCCTCTGCAGCGGAGGCGTCCTGCTCGTCTCTGCTGCAGCCTGAGTTCATGTTTAGGTTGATGACTTTTACCTAAAACTCCTGACGTTTCCTGCAGAGCTCTCCATCTGTTTCTCTTCTGCTTTACGCTCACGGCTCCAAATAAAAAAAAGAGTGAGGATTTAGAAGTTTCTAAAGGTAAATAAAGGTTAATGCTGTTTTTCTTCTTCTTCTCTCAGGTGGGCATTCACCTTAATCATTATCTCGTCTTACACGGCCAACCTGGCAGCGTTTCTTACCGTCCAGAGGATGGAGGTTCCCATCGAGTCTGCAGATGATCTGGCCGATCAAACCAACATTCAATACGGCACCATCCATGGAGGATCCACCATGACCTTCTTCATGGTGAGACTGCAAGAGGCATTCCGATTGAAACAATAGTAAAAACAGTCCTCTATTTTTATAATATGATGTAAACAAGATCAGCTTTTTCTATAATCCATTCCTAACTTCAGTGTTGTCCTCTTACTCGGCCTCCAGAACTCGCGGTACCAGACATACCAGCGGATGTGGAACTACATGAACTCCAAACAGCCCAGCGTGTTTGTAAAGAGCACTGAAGAAGGCATCGCCCGCGTCCTCAACTCCAAGTACGCTTTCCTCATGGAGAGCACCATGAATGAGTACTACCGCAGCCTCAACTGCAACCTCACGCAGATCGGAGGACTGCTGGACACCAAAGGATACGGCATCGGCATGCCTCTGGGTGAGTGGGCACCTGCTTCATGAGAACTGTAATAGAATCCCATGTGTTAAGGCAGAAAGATAGTTTATGACTGAGAGTAACATCACAACAGGCACCAAATCAACACCACCATGTTCTCGATGGAGGAATTTCAAAAGAACCTAAAAAGGCAGCGGCAGATTGAATTGTATAGCACAGCAGAGCTCCTGTCCTCTATTCAGGTTTTTTTATCGTATTTCCATATTTTCCACAAAAAATATATAATACATGCTACCTAGAAGTGAATCTTCTTGTAAATTTATGAATTCATCAAAGTCACCAAAGTCATCATTTGGAGGAATATTTCAGTTATATATGTTGTAGTTATACAATACAAAGGTCAAGTTGAGGTAAGAACATTCAATCACTCCTGGAAACAGAAAAAGTGACACCAACAATATCACTTTTTCTCCTTGTACGTGTCCTTTCTGGTTTGTTGATGTGCTGTGTAATTGTGTTTAGTCTGTTTTCACATCACAGATTGTTTCTAATATATTGAGGCTGTGTAATGTTTTGTCCATCACCTCGTGTCGCTTCTGTTTTAGCCGTTAACCAGGTCATATTCTTTGTGCAGCTGCTCCTGGCAAATTGAATCCATCCTGATTCCAATTTGGCACTGGTCTGCCGACGTCTTGCCTGTGTCTGGCCTCACCTCGTCATCTGCCACAGAGTTGTTTCTGGTGATAAGTGTTAGTGCATAGATTAGCATAGTTAATGGAGGACCGTGGAAGAGATGACGGAGGAGAGAGGAGAGGGAACAGCAGGGAGGCAGGCTGGAAAAAAATAGATGAGTTTTTGGGAGACCGTCCTTTCAGCCAATCTGCCTGTTAAGTGATTAAAATAAAAACAGCAGACTTACCCAGGTGCCCTGGGTAGACTCTGTCTCCCATGTTAACAGTGCTGACTGACACTGAGCAATTAGCATCAGAAAATGGATACTTGCTCCTGAGTTTGGTTTCTGAACCAAGAGGATCCATACATTTTCCCAAATGTCTACCTTCCGCTCCTCCTGACGAGTCCTGAGGTGTTTCCAGATAAGATGTGGAATGTTTTTCCGGTTAGTTTGGAACTTCGTACCTCGTGCTTTCAGTTGTTCGGTGTTTTTTTATTAAGTTTTATTTTGTAATCATTGTGGAAGCTGGAGTTTGTGCTGTTGTTGAACTGAATCCCACTGTACAGATAAGTGTTTCGGTTGTTTAACCTGAATAGAATATAACCTCTGAAGTGTAAGATTACATGTAGGAATGTGAGTATTGTTAGCTGAATGTACCTATCAATACTATATTGCAAAGTAAAATTATCAAAACAATAAAATATCAAGACAAGTGAGGAGGCAGAAGAATGTGATTGTAGTCGTAAAGGAAAAACACTAAGACAAGGGAACCAACCCTGAAAACTGTGAAATCTAAGAACAATGAATCCATCCATTAAAAGAAAACAACTAAGGTTAATCATTCTTTTGAAAACCTGCCAAATGAGGTACTTTGCTTCAAAGACTTGTTTTCAAAAGGAGGCATGTATCACGTTAGAAGAAAGCAATGTCAGGAAGTGACAAATGAATCATTGTGTCTGTAAAATATGGAGTATGTAACTAGTAAAAGTGTCATCATTTTATCAAAGACCTCAATTATTTTTTACCATGAAACACTCCCCCACACTTGCTGCTGTCGGTCTGAGAAAGTCAGAGTCACTTTTTAATGGAGTAAAAGAAAAGATGAATGGCCGAGAGTCACAGGGAGGAAGTGAGGACGAGGTGAGGACGAGCTCTAAGTCATTAAAAACGGTAGAAGACAGAATATTAATCACAGGTACCAATAAAACATAAACCAATACAGACTCAAACATTACCATAAAGCTGAATCAACACCTAGTGTGTGTGTAACATCTTCAATAACTGATAACTCACTTAGACTTACTTTATTACCATATTCTGAAACTACCAAACCTAAGACACAGACACTTCTCTCTTAGCTCTCTTTTCATTTGTCCTGAGAGATTGCCATTAAGCCCATTTAATTATCTTTTATTAGCACTTTATCCTTCATTTGATAGCTTAACAGTGGAGAGACCTACAGGAAACATGAGCAGAGAGAGTGTGACATGTAGCATGCGCATTAACTACAAGGCTACCAGTGCACTTAACCACAACGTCTTAGAGACTTATCGGTGGGTTTTAAATGTACAGCCAGCCTTCAAAACCTATGTACCCAGTCACTGAGGTCTATATATAGCTTTGAAAGCCTGCTGCCCGGAGCACATGAATGCAGACCTCAGGTGCAGCGAGTATGTTTGATTTGTACTGTGTGAAAGATGCAGGTGCCGCGTCTTTGCTCTCGGTATATAATCAGTCAATATAAAACCCCACAGAGCAGTAAAGGCTGTGCCAGTTCAACACGTTAACAAAGCAGAGGTGACCTGTGGGAGTTACTGGCTTTTATTCTCCAAACGCAGCTGGACAGTTGGTCATAAGAAATAGTAAACCTTCTGCACACCTGACTCACTGATGTCATTTTCCTTCAAAATCACTTTTTGTTGCAGTAATGAAAAGTTAATTTTGGACACAGAGTTAGTTGAAAATGAGTTTTAGCAGCCTGCTCTACCTAAATTATATTGATGACATGGTGGCAGCTTGAAAACTGATCATGTTAAAGCTCGTTCCTTGACTTTTTTTGGACTTCTCTATTGTACATAGTTAAATCACTGTGTTACATAATCAGTCTAACAGGTTTCCAAGCAGAGTGCTGCTACTGAAAATGACAGCGTCTTTGCTCCCTCCGCAGGCTCTCCGTATAGAGATGAGATCACTCTGGGGATTTTACAGATGCAGGAGAGCAACAGGCTGGAGATCCTGAAGAGACGCTGGTGGGAGGGAGGACAGTGCCCTAAAGAGGAAGACCACCGAGCCAAAGGTGAGTCTCTGTGGACTGTTGCTAGACGTGTTGTTAGATGTTAGATATGTGTGTTGCACCAATAACTTCCTCTGGCAGAGTAAAAACTGTTCCACAAAAGAGAAGTGGTTTGAAAATTAACATCTTCTGAATATACTGTGTGAAGCTACCACGTTTGACTGACATTGACTGCAGCAGTTCATCAACTAGCCCTGCCAGTAATGACCAAGCACTGGATAAGCAAATCCAAGTACATCACAAACTACAATGTACTGCACTGTAGTGGCTGCTCAAGCGTCTCAAGCTGGGCTTTACTGAGCTAAATGCTAATTTCAGCAGTCAGTCAGTTCTATTATGTTAATAAAGACTGATACCAAGCAGTTCTAATAATGGCTAAACACAAAGACCAGCTGAGACTGATGGAAACATCGTCAATTAGCAGATATTTATACTTGTGATCTGATGATGTCACTTGATTAGTGGATCACCAAAATACTGTAGGTACCATTCTTCAGGAGGGTGATATGAAGATTTGTACCATCTTTATGGCAACAAATGAAGTAGTTGCTGAGATATTTCGGTCTGAGGTGGTGTGTGGGTCCAAGAGGTGGACCAGCAGAAAGGCTTTCATCTTTCTGACCGACATGAGACAAGAAACAACAGTGTGTTGTTTTTTTGTCTTTTGTCTGTGTCCATCGATTCTCCTTCCTTTGTGAATTGATTATGATGACTGACCCACATACAGTCTTTTTTTTCGATGTGTCTCACTTTAACAAGCTGAGACTGTTCCTCTTCATCGACTTTCTCACTCAGATCATGTTTTTAGCACCAGGAATCGATCAGGAACACATCTGCTGCTCTCTGTCATCTGTAGCTTTCTTCATTCCCAGTGCACAAAAATTGTCAAGTGTGTATGTGAAGCCTGCAAAAATGGAGCCATTAAGGTCCCCTGAAGACTCATTAGACCTAATCAAGTGTCTCTTTGTTGCTGATTAAACCGGATTCAGTGTGTTTATGGATGTGAGTCTCTGTTCCTCTGCTCCCAATGTGTTCACAAATATAAAGATACCGAAAGGGAAATCCTCAATTCAATCCTTTTTCTTTTCTATGAAGAAATCTGTGGCAGTGAGGTTTTAATGAACTGGTTCGACCAGTTT
This sequence comes from Ctenopoma multispine, assembly GCA_034779795.1. Classification (NCBI taxonomy): domain Eukaryota; kingdom Metazoa; phylum Chordata; class Actinopteri; order Anabantiformes; family Anabantidae; genus Ctenopoma; species Ctenopoma multispine. The sequence goes on from JAUYWH010000003.1 coordinate 1,038,825, forward strand.
GAGGATTCTTCTGTACGTCACTCTTTCTGTGTTTCAGGTCTCGGCATGGAGAACATCGGTGGAATTTTCGTAGTTCTGATCTGCGGCCTCATCATTGCTGTCTTTGTGGCCATCATGGAGTTCGTGTGGTCCACGCGCCGCACCGCAGAGACGGACGAGGTAAACCTTCATCCTCCTCCTCCTCTTCCTCTCTCGTCCTCCACCTCCTGCCCCACTCCCGGCCTCAAGCTCAGCTCAGACCCTTCAGTAGGTCATCCGCCTGCGTGTCCTTTCATTTTACACAATGTGCAGTGTTGTTAGAATGTGCTTTATTCAAAAGTCCATTCAAAAAGTTCAATGTTTTCCTCTCTGGCTCCATTATTAAGTCACATTGTTGTCTTGAGCTTTTCTCACAGTCCCTACAGGCCGTGACACACCAAGCCAACCAACAGTCGGCCAACCTGTACTGCTGCCACTGGTCTGATCTGGTCTGATTTCAGCCAGTTCAGCATGGTGAATGAGGAGCAGAGCAGTGAGAGAGACCAGTCTGATTGGTTCAGTGTACCAGATCACTTCACGAGGAGCAAAATGCACCACAGTGTCATTTTCAACTTATTTTCAGACACATTCTAGTTCAGAAGCAGTTTCTTCTGATTTCCATTTTAAATGATGAATGCAGACTACTGCCCCCTGCTGGTAGAGAAAGTTAACAATGTGAGGTTGTGCAACAGTCAGTTTAAGTCGCTTGTAGTTCTGTGATGCTGGCTTGGTGTGTTGTGGCCCTAAGTTCTCATGAAGTTCCAGAGTTTCTTAATATGCCGAGAGGAATAAAGCAGGAAGACATACAGTGAATGTGATGTTGCAGTCAGTGAAAGTCCCACAGCTTGTATTACATAAATGGATGTGAATATATTCACTCACAAAAATCACATAATGTGAAAAAGTGAAACAAGCTAAAACTGAGTATTTGTATTTGTGGCACCAGATATAAACACATTTAAACATGCATATATTGTACTTAGTTCGACTGGAAAAGGTACACGCTTGATTTAAAGGACTAAAGCTGTGGTTTCACGGTCACCTCTTTGTATTCCTGCTGTGTTCCAGCAGTCACTCTGGTGCATTTATTCGTCCTCTGCAGATACAGTTTGGTTTTGACTTTCATTTGCTCTTCATTTATCTGTCATTTATTTGACTTTCTGCCCTGGTGGAAAACACAGATTACAGTTCGAATGCACACACACACACACATTTAAAGATCACACTGGTCTGAGGAGGGAAGCTGCTGCACAGCATTAACACACACTCAGATAAACACACACACGGACAAATGTAGGAGATAAAAAAATAAGAAAAACATTGTTTCAGTGAAGAATTAATTTTAATTGACTTGCATTTTAAGCAATAAGACAAAACAAAGGTAAATATATTAATATCAGTACTGAAACTGTAATGAGGTGTGATGCAGACCAGATCAGACTGATTCTCCATCTCTCTCTGTCTCAGGTGTCTGTGTGTCATGAGATGCTGACCGAGTTCCGTAACGCCGTCTCCTGTAAGAAAAATTCCCGTTCACGTCGCCGCCGGCCTCTGAGCAGTGCTGGGGGTGGAGTCTTGCGTCACCCATCCCGCCTGGCTATGGCTGCACCCCGCCCCATCCGTCTGGTCCGTGAGATGCGTCTCAGTAATGGCAAACTGTACAGTGGTGCCGGCCCACTGACTGGTGGGCTGGCAGGGATGGGGGGAGGGATGGGAGGAGGAATGGGAGGAGGCCCTGATTTGGGCCCTGGCCCCCAGAGGCTCCTGGAGGACCCACTGGGTGTCAACATCACCAGCAGCATAACTCCTCCCCTTCCTCAGGCGTCCGTCTTGGTCGCACCTCCCGCCCCACCCCGCAGCTTCCTGCAGAGCTGCAGCCATGTGCGAATCTGTCAGGAATGCCGGCGGATCCAGAGTCTGCGGCCGGCAGCGCTCACGCCTCCCCCGCCTCCTCCCCCATCCTCATCTTCATCTGCTTCATCCTGCTCCAGGATCCCTCCCTCATTGGCTACACCAGGTCACCACCACCGCCACAACCCCCACCACCACCTCCACTACCACCATGGCTCCATGTCACTGCCCCGCCTCCCACCACCCCCTCCCCCAATCCCAACAGACAGAGCTGACAGTGACGGAGGCGGAGGGGTGACAAGTCCACGGCGGGGTACAGTCAAACCAGCACCACCACCCAGACCAGTGCCCCCTGCCAAAACACCAACACACCCACCGACAGACTTACTTGGGGGGCACGACTGAGTGGAGGGACACTGTCAGATGGGGTGTGTAAACTTTACCTTTTACCCAGAGAGACACAGCTAGATCAGTCCAAACCGGCCTGTCAGCAGGGGTGGAGGAAAGAAACCATTCTGACCCGTTTGCAGGGTCTTTCATTAAAACAAAGCCACTTTGGCTCAGTGGAACATACCAGTAACCTTTCCACAGGTGGATGGATTAAACCATTACTTTTTGGATTAAACCGACAGAATCTTTCAATCAGGGGTGCAGAGGATGGACAAACCAGATGGACGCCCTCCTGGTGTCTGGTTTGGTCCTCCGCCTCATGCCTCGACCAATCATCACACTCCGTGCCAAGCGAGGACGATTCAGAGACACTGAGTGATGGATGGTTTACTGTTTGAATACCGAACCAGGTGTTTGTATAGAAGGACACACACACACACACACAGTAGCAGAGCAGCTGTACAGTTTTCATAGTCTGTGGAGGATGTAGCTCTTTGTACAGACTCCTGCTGTGCTGCGGCGCTGTGATCCACAAAGTGGAAAAAACAGACACATGAATACTCACCTCAAGTGTATAAAGCTGTGCTGGGGTAGTTCTTACAATTCACAAAATAAAGAATTATGCACACTGAGACATCTGAAAATATAAAACTAATGGGCAGGGAGAAAACATGGAAATACTCCTCACCCAGGTCATTAATTTTATATGAAAGTGGTCATTGGATCTTTGTTTGACTTGTCAAGTTAATGATCGTAACAGACTCCCCCCATAGATTTTCACAGCCCACAGAGCTAAATGACATTTGAGCTGACAAACTGACCACTACACACTGGAATCACCACATGAGACCTGCTGTTGTGAAGATGCTCTGTCCCAGTCGTCCAGCCATCACAATGCAGCCTGCGTCAAAGTCGCTCACATCCTTATGCTAGTCCATTTTCCTGCTTCTAGTCAGGAACCCACCGTTCTCCTGCTGCCTAATACATCACACCCCTTGACTGGTGCCATTGTAATGACATAATCCACATTATTCATGTCAGGTTTGTATATTGATTTGGCCCAAATCTATGAAAGGAGAAGAACTACCTCAGTACAGTGTTAGAGGCACATTAAAGCAGTGTTTGATCAAAGTGCAGCGTGTAGACACACACACACACACAAAACTACTAAATTTGTGATTGTAATTTCCTTTCTGTCCGAGTATTGTTTGTTTTATTTTTCAAGGTAACCTTGAGTGGTTAAGTTCTTTTAAAGTTATATAGAGATAATTCAATCAGCTTAGTCTTCTCCAAAATGTTCGACAAATCGTAAGTGCTGCTCACTCCTCATGTAATTGCTCTACAGTTACCTGGTTGTGGTGAAAACAAAATGGAGCCAAATGAAAATCACCTCATGCACATTTTCATTCTATCATTTTGAATTAAAGAGCTGTGCCTGGAGTTTCTGTTGTTTTTTTTGTCTTACACAGGAACTGTCCCAGCAGCAGCAGCAGAGTCGGAGAAGAAAAATGTGCTTAAATGAGTGATTTCAGTGAGTGTGTGTGTGAAGACGAAGAGTGAATCCTGTTGTGTTTTTATGATTTTTCCTCCACCCCTCAGATTTGTACCAGCAGAGCTCTGCTGATCAGTAGGACACAGACGACAGATGGACATTATTCCGACGAGTCTATTGTTATGTTATCATTATTATTGATATTGACATGTGGGGTGACTGTAGGAGGGGGACCGGCCCTCTGATGTTCAATATATAAACACATTTGGAATAAAAAGAAAAAAAACTATCAATGTACCAAAAACACTGCTGTTGTGGAAGTTTTTATTCTTTAAAAATAAGGCACACAGGTATGTTCAGGTGTGGATGAACACTAACTCAGAGAAAGTGTGGTATGAGTGCAGGCAGCGGAAAAGCAACAAAACCATGTATACCCCTGCACGACACCTCCCAAAGCATAAAAAGTTAAACCCTCTCACACTAATTCTATTATTAACTTCAACTAAGTTGAAGTTGGGGAGTAGGGTGTTTGATCTCCTCAGTGCAACAGAAGTGAGCACACCTGTGAGCGCTGCACCTGTGAATTCCAACTAAGGCCGACTGCATCAACGAGGCTACAAACGTCTGTGAGAACGCCACCGTGTGCTTTACTGCTCAGTCTGATACTACTTTAAAAGATGAAATACTGATTTAAAACATGCCAATACACTAGTCTATGTTTTCAATCATTTACTATGTCCCATAAACACAGTAACAGTCTGCAGGTACTACAGAATCAAGAGATACAACAAAGTCCACCAGCCCCCAGAGTGTTCACTTTCATCAGGGCTACACAACGCGAGTTTAAACCCACCAAAGAATTAAATGCAGTATATCATCTTAAAAATAATGTGTGGGTTTTTGTCCCCCTCCTCATTATATCATCTCATTATTCTCTATCCTGTATCTTTCATTAAGCTGCGTAGTGATATTCACATTGCTAATCATTGTAAGACACGTAGCAGTTAGCATTTATCACGTAGCTGCTAGTCTGTTCATGTTTTCTCTCTTTATCAGGTGTTTTATTAATACAAAATGTATTAAATGTGTTAAATGTGTTTTACCTGTCTGAATCCAGACTCGTTCTGTTGCAGGAGACACAAACCTTAGCTCCGGTCTCAGGACAGACAGTTAGCCAGGACTTCTTCTCACACCAGGTTCTGGAGAAACACCGAGCGTCATTTCTCTGTCTGGTGTTAGTTATTTCATAGTTCTTAGTTATGTCCAGCTGGTGAGGTCCACAATCTTTAATCTTTCCCTGTGGGGTTCTTCTGGGAAACAGTTCAGTATTTAGCTTCTGAATGAACTTTCTCCATTAGAAAAAGCTTCTCCTCTGACTGACTGTTAACAAAACGCGGTGAATTTCAGTTTGAATTTCCAGGTATGTAGCTGTGACGTCAAAAGGAAATACGTCACACGACCGTTCAGTCGCGGAAAATAAGTGAGAAAACATTTTTAAACTACGCTTGAATGCAGATCATACACAGTACTCTGTATAATGTACATATATATATATATATAGATTATTTAAGTTTAATGTTTTTATTAAATAATTTAATGTGATTCCTATCTTCTTCTTCTTCTTCTTCTTCTTTATGTGAAACAGATGGGGCAGCGCCGCAGCGCCCTCTATTGACGGGCCGCCACTGCAATAAACTAATAACACAAGGAGCAGCAGTCTTGACCATGTATGCTACACACAGACACAATGACACTATACACTATAGAAGAAAACAGTTGTCTTCCATTTAATTTGATTCATATAGCAGCAAAACAGAATCATCTCAAGATCATAAGGTTGAAAGCATATAGTTACCCGTGACCCCAACAACTCTCAATGATCCTCAAGGAATTAATGACTAAACAGATGTTTGCCTGAAACTCGCCACATATCAGACAGAAGTGAAGCAAATGAACTTCAGCTGTGTCCAGATGTCACCTTTTTCCATGAATTTGACCAAGTCAGTCAAGATCAAACCTGAAGGTTTGTTTTAAGAGAAATGCAAATGAACTGATCACACAGTGTAGCAGAAAACCACAATACGAGTCTTTTATTATTTATTAAGTTGATACATTTTTGGGGTTTGCTCAAAGGACAGAAGTTAAATCAGGAAGCATCAGAGTTTTCAAGTTAGAGGCGTCAGACTGAAGGAGAGGATGTAATACTACTGAACAGCCAGCAGAGGGCGGTGTAAGCCAGAGGGAAAAAAGAGGAACTCCTCTCTCGAGGAATATCTAGAGAGAAATAATGAGTCTTAGGCAATAATATATTTGCTGTTAGGTGTACATGTTAATGATCTCTGATGTTCCTCGTGATCACATCCTTTTTAAGGAAATTCTCCCATTACAACAAGAACCAGTGACACGATTATTACAGAATACTGAATCATTTAGAGAATGACTTATTTTTATTTCTGTATTTTAGAGGCAGATTTTTTTCCTATGAGGCCATCAAACAGTGAGTCACATATGAACTACAGAACTCCTCTACACATGAAATGACGTGTTCACGAGGAACAAAAGGTTTCCATAAGTTGTTCAGATGAGATAAATCTGTCACAACCAGACGCGCGTCCTCTATCTAAACCTGATTGTAGCAAATCAGTGGAGCCACAGAGCTGCAGAAATCTGCACCCGAAGGCCAAATGACGTCCTCTGACCTGACACAGAAAAGACGAGACGCGTGATATGAACAGAACAGGGTTATGTCTTCGTACGTTCAAGTTTGATTAAGTCAGATCTTCAGGAAATCCTCTTTTGACTCTTATTTCCAGAACCTGTGGAAGGTGGATGGCAGGTTTACCTGGACGTGAACGTGAGGGGGCATAAGGGGTAAACTCTATGAGACTGAATCAGGTTTTGCCCATGCAGAATGAAATAAAGTGAGCAAAGAGTGAAGCCAACATGCACAACGAAATGCTGAAAGATAAAGATAAAAATAATCCATGACTGATGCTGTTCTCGTAGATAAAAGTACATTTCCAGTATGTGACTGTGTACATGATATCAGCTTCTTCTCAAACAATGATGTCACAGCTGCTGGGAGAAGTCGTCATCTTTCTGCTGAATGTGCTGTTCGCACAGACTCCAACAGTTTTTAAACCGAATGCTGAAAGACAAAGGCAAAAGAAGGAAGCGACGTATTTATCGACAGATCCTGTCAGTGACAGGTTTTATTCAAAGTTACATCACGTCTTCTTTCACACTGTATCACATTCATGACATGAGATAAGATCACGAGTTTAAATGTTGATAAAAAGCATAAATGGATGAAGTGTCTCTGTCAACTATTTGTGTTTTTATCAGTTTGAAAAGGTGCTAAACAAACATTAAACGGACCAAACCACAGTCTTTGGTGTCAAAGTGTGATTCGTGGATCTCGTCCTTCTGATTCTCTGTGCAGCTCATTGATCTGCGCCGCACATGAATAAGCGTTAACCAGGCTGTGGATTCACATTTCAGTGTTGGGTTTAACAAATCAGATACCATCAGCTTCATACTTTAAAGGATGAAATGTCCCCTGAAGTATCTCATGTCTCCCTCCACTGTTCATCTGAAGGATCAGGAGGTTTTTTTCTAGGTGAAAAGCAAAAGTATGTGAATGAAACAGATTAACGGTGCAGAGGAGGACTCAGTGTCCAAGCAGGTTCATGTAGAACCACCACTGCAGGAGAACGAGTGAAACTACGTCACAGTGAATGAATGACCTATAGTGGCCCCGCGGGCTCACATCCAGTCGATCCTGTCCTTCAACCCTAACTCTTCATTTTGTTATGGAAATAACAGACTGATGCAAATGTTCAGTTCAGACGGAGCAAAGCTGTGAACACAACATTCACAGAGAGGAGGGCAAAAATCTACAGGGTCTCCCACCTGTTTTCAGTTCTTCTGATCAGGCCTGTGCTCAGGTCGGAGGTGGGCGGGGCTATGACATCACTGTTCTAAAATGAACTGAGGCGAATGTTTCCTGCCTCAACAGGTGCCACATATCTAAGATCAGACCGGGAGAGATTCCTGCCAGTTTGAATCCAGCACGACTGTTTCTGACCATCACCGCACTGAGCGCCATCTCCACAACGTTTCAATCCAAGTTTTATTCGAATGAACACAAATCCACAGTCACTCATAATGGAGACTTATCACCTCTGATGGTACATTTCTGGTTCAGTCCTCAGTGATCTTCCATATCTGACGTGATCGTTCAGGTATTCCACCCAACAAGGCTGTCATTACTGGAACGTGTAATCACAGCACATACACGGGTGTTTCTATATTTGTGAGCCCACACACTGTGTCACTGTAATACATTCTCCTGACCATCACAACCAAACATCTCACCCTAAACCTGATTTTAACCTGAACCCTGAAGCCTCCAAACTGCGTTGAAGTGTGCGGAGCAGACAAAACGTTTCCACACATCTGGATGGAGACGGTGTTCAGACACAGGTGAAGGTAACCTGCTGATACAGGTCCACAGGCTGATCCACACTCCACACTCACTGATCTCCTGGTGCAACGTTGTCTGTTCCTGTTCAACTGAACTGAAGGTAATTTCATTTGGATTCTGTTTTTTGGAAACATGAAGAGGAGATGTTGTCAATTAACAGAACAGTTACACTAATGTTGGTTTACTGAACACATCAGTGACACGTCATCTAAACCTCCAGGGTTATGTTGGGGAGCTTGGTGAAGGTTGTGGTCTGGCTTCATAAAGAAAAACTTACTAACTGTTTAATTCCTTAGAGACCAAACCACAACCTTTCTCGTTTTGTTGCATAAAGCTAAGCAACAAACGTGACTCTGGAGTCGAACCCGGGTCTGTGTTGTGTTGTCGTGTGGTTTGAGTGAATATTATCGACAGACAACCACTGAACAGGTGCACACCTGCTGCATATGACTTTAATAAACTGTCATTCAGACTAATGGTTGCACTAACAGACGCCCCATTCTTAAACCTGAGCCCTGACCCTGAGACAAAATGACTTGTGTCAGTTAAAAATAGCTGTTGAGATTCATCCGGGTCACCTTGCTCCTGTTTGGAGGCGGATGGACTTGAGCTTGACGGTTCTTAAAGACGTTTCACCTCTCATCAGAAAGCCTCCTTCAGTTCTAATAGACCGATGGGTCGTTCCAGGTATTTAACCTCTGGGGCGTCGTTCATGACCTGGGGCCTGGGACCCACATGAGATCTCAGCAAACCTGAGGGTGAATGTGTGGATGGATGTTGGTAACAGCAGTAAGGCATTGTTTCCTGTGACAGAAGCTGCCCTGAGCAACAGGAAACGTTCTGATGGCATCAGCTCTCAGCGGAAACAGGCCGTGTGTTGGACACTGTGTTTTATTGTATTTCATTGTGTCGGCGACACACCTCCACCTCCACCTCCACCTCTCTGCCTCTTGTGTTTTAACTCAAACGTCTGTGTGAATCCAGCCTAACACACATTCCTGACTAAAAGCTGCGGGCGTGACCAGACCTGTCAGCTGAACCTGATTCAACACACAAAAACAAGCTCTGTGTGTGTGTGTGTGTGTGTGTGTGTGTGTGTGTGTGTGTGTGTGTGTGTGTGTGTGTGGAGGAGGTTCCTCACCCTCCCCCCGCTCCACCCACACATCCCATTTCATTGTGATAAGTGACTTTAGTGAGACCAATGACATTTCTTTTTCTTCTCTGTGTCTGGAATAATCACAGTTGTTGTTGGTCCTTTGTTGTGAGATGACAGCATTTAACTTTAAAACACACCTTTATCTAAACTCTAGTCAGAGACGGACGACTGGTCCTTTCACACGCTGACTTCAACCCTCTCTCCACGTCTGACCGGGTGAACTGTGACCTCTTTGGTTCCTGTTACTGGTGACTGACGTGACTCACAGTTTGAGCACTTTGACGTCTACAATTGAATTAGTAATTAATATTATTACAATGTTAGAAATGACTTGGAATATTGTCACCTTGATAAAGTTAAACTATTTCTTATATCTAGCATCAGTGGACGAGAAACACTTCAAACTGCTGCTGTGATATAACAACAATACTGCATAATCCTGCAGAGTGTTGTCTGTCTTAGTTGTGAAATAGTTTTGCTGACGTTCATGATGTCACTGTAACTTAAAACACACTGAGCAGACTGTTTGAATATATCTTTATTCAGTGTGGAGCTGTTTTTATTATCTATTTACTGTGAAGATGCTGGACAACGGCTTCATTTCTATCTCACTCACTCAAAACTGATGCCGCTCGCTGCCTCCACGTCTCGACGGCTTTTAGTGAACAGTGAAACTCTAATGAGGGAATTTCAAAGATGCAGCATGTGCACAGGGGTGTTGTATCAGGTTTAATCTGCTGCTTTTAGGGTTTTAGAGAAATGTCACATGTCAGGAAAATGATGCTGACAGAGCCGGTTAATCCACAGATTAGTTCACCAGGTGGATTTACCTGTCAGACATTAACACTGAATACGCCGACACCTGGCAGCAGGTCAAGGATGTGCTGCACGTCTGAATATTTGTTTCCCCGAGTTGACTTACATGTTGTTTAAAGAGATGTAAAGAGCACTAGATAACACATCTGTTACTATGGTGAAACTGTACTGTGTACTGTACTGTGCTCTCTGGATGTATGCTCGTCCAGCCCATTCCTGAGAACACAGTTCCTCAAGAACCTCTCAGGGGAGGTTCTCTCAGGGGTAACTTGAGGAACAGGGATAACATCTCATATGTCTTCACCTGTGGCACAAACCTCCACTTGGACTCGTATATGTAGAATACGAGTCTGGTCAGACATGCAGGTAAAGTTTACTGGCTGGTGCAGACGTACAACCACAGTACCGTATTTCCACATTGTCCAAATTGTTCCAAATAACCGCAGCATCAATCGAGCCAGTTTGGTAATGTCTCTGGGATAAATGTAGTTTAAGCTTAAGTAAGTAAAACTAACAAGCTAACGTTTGCTACATCACCGGTTTAACAATTTGATGCCAACACCCAGGGAACCAACAGCAGCAAAGCTACTAGTTATTACCCCGGATTAATTCAAAATGCCGTGACTACAGTTACGTAACTCTCCTGCTCAGACCTGCACAGCTTGGACTTTGTAAACAGCTAAAACTATCTTCACGTTTTGGACAAATCAAACGTTTTCATGTTCATCTTGGCGTGAAATCAAAGGAAGTGACGAAGCTTCAGTAGAGTTTATTTGTTTAGCACCAAATCAAATCACAGCAAAAATTCACCATGAGTCTCTTTAGATAGTACAGTTAAAACCTGCAGAGCATCCTGAAAGATGTTTGATTTATTTATTCTGAAATGGATTTAAATCGTAGCTTTTAAAAACACAAAGAATCTACTTTGGTACAGTAAAGACAGTAAACGCAGTTTGTTCCTTCCATTCCTGGTTATTTATTCAGAGGAGAACTGGGTTTGGCTCAGTGGAAATGTGAGTGTGTATTTGTTCATTTCTGTTTTTCCTCCGCATGGTGTTACAGACAAACAGCTGATGTTTCACACAGGTTAAACCTAAACAGAATTGCTGAAACAGATTAAATTAAACCCACATTTCAACATGAAGTGTGTGTTCATCAGTCTGCCGGGAGGTTCTGATGAACACACAGTGAGCACAGAGGATGTGGAACGATCCAGGAATAAAGTTGATTCATCTTCAATCTGCAGTGACTCAGATCCTGTGACATGTTGCACCAGTGAATGTAGTAAAAACTATGTAGACACACCTAATGATGTGCTCAGGACTTCAAGTGAATTGTAAAGCAAGTGTGGAATAAAGAAAAGTTGACATTGTATAATATCTGTGTCAATAATTCACTGTGTGCGCTGCCCTGATTTTAATATACGAGCCACACCGACGATGCTGTTTCCTGCTGCAGCCTCTTGCACCACCCTACTTTATTTCCTGTTATCTATTATGGTGTAACGCAACCTCTGAAGATGTCTGGAACCATGAAGTTAGTGTGTTTTTCAATTCCTGGAAGTTGAAAGTTGGACTTTTACAGTGCATCTCTTCCCCAGGTAAACGAGCACCTGGCCGTCAACAGGAGGCCTGTTCACTTTGGTGCAGTGGCTCCATGGTCCGGTTGTAGGGGCTCTCCATGGTAGACGGGTCTGCATGGGCACACTGTGTCCTGACTGATGCATCATTACATTTTTCAGCTCTGGGCGCTCGTGACCGATTCAGGGTGGATCCTCCTCTGCACCACCTTTAGTGGTAGCTACTGACCACTTCATAACAGGAACACAACACCTCTTGTTCTGAAGGTCACATTTGACCCTTGTAAAAAACGTTCAATAACTCTTGAATGTCACGGTTTATCTCAGCAGGTTCACTAAAATGTCCTCAAGCTGCTGCACATACACTGATGTGAAGCAGGTGATCTGCCTGCAGAAGTGAAAACGGCTCATTTGTCATAAGAAACTAACTGTATAAAGATATGAAGAGAAGACAGACATCAGCCACTGATTGGAGAAGCTGTTTATCTCGAGGGTGTTTTGAAGGAGGTTAACCTGACCCACAGGAATACAGCGTTCTGTGCAGCTTCACAGCTTCAGAAAGCTCAAACATTTTGTCCGGTCCTCATCTCTTCAAAGACAAACCGGGGTGAGGGACTAGATAACGGAGCGCACCTGTACGTACCTGCAGCAAGGTGAGACGTTAAACCAGTAAGAAAGTCTGTGTCTAATGTGCCTCATCACATCTCCCAGTGTTTACCAGCATCAGAAAGCACTGATGTTAAGCTCTGTACTGGAAATATGGTGCACGTTCACTCATGTTTAAATCAGTCTTTGGGCAGAAGAAGAGACGAGACGACCTGTTCAGACAAGTTTTCACAACTTGAGCGTGTGCGAAGACACGAGGCGTGGCAGGTGAGGAAAGACAGAAAACCCCCCCAGCACACACACACACACACACACGGAGTTTCAAAACTCTTCCTTCCTTCTGTGATTGGATGGTTTGAAGTTACAGAGGCTCTGATTGGTCGGTGGAAAACTGAATAAAAACACAGCACACAGCAAATGTATGAAAATATTTTCACAACTTTTTTGGGGCATTTTCTTTATTTATGAAGATTTGCACAGGGATTTTATAAAAGCTGAGACAGTGTCTGTAAACAATAAAACAAAGCATCTCTGAAAATATTAAATCATGACATGAAACCCCACATATTATCCAAAAAATAATAATAATTCACAAACAGTTTACAGTGTCGAGGATCTGTGGTATTTACAGTCGGGCTATTTTCTCTTTAAAGCTGCTTGTGCTGCTTTGAAACATATCTACAGGTTTCTACATTCTGTGCTGTTTGTTCTCCCACAGCTGACACATGAAGGAACTTTTGAAAGTGTGATCTGCAGACCGGCTATGATCTTCAGCTCCAGCTATGAAGGCTTTTAACTAAACTAAATAAATACTTCTCTCACTGGAGATCAGTGCATGTGGGAGTCTCAGATCACACACACACACACATACCACCACTAACCACAGGAACAAAAGGAAACCAGCTCGAAGCGCAGGAGGATTCATCAGAGGACTGATGAGACTGTAGATGTGATCTGTTAGAAGCTGATCTTTAACTAAAACAGTGGTTTGATTTCTTTTATATCTGATGACTGATCAAATATCAGGTTTGTATTAGCCTGAACAACTATAATTACATTTCTTAAAAGTTTTTTTTTTTTTTTTTTTAAATAAAACTCAGGAGCTCCACCCACCCAGAAGCTCACCAAACTTTCCCTCCAAAACCGCCCTCAAACATCTTCCCACTGTTCTTTGTTTCGTTTTCGCTGCGTGTCGAATCTTGTCTCTGGCGCCTGAAACATTTCCAGAGAAGCATAGAATGATTTTAACAGTAAGGGGGGTTGGATCATAAAGAAGGGGGCGATAAGAGTTAAACACACACAGATGGGTGTGTGTGAGAGAATACTTCTGATAAAAAGCACCAAACGACTGGAGGTATTGTGGATTAAACTGTCCTGGCTGACGAGGATCTAAAATCTTACTGTCAAACCCTTCACTGCACCTGAAGTGTCCCCCATCACAGAACCTGCCCCCCCGGGCACAGATGGTGAGATTATCAGACCACAAAAACACGATCAGATATTAGTTTAAAGGGAACGTCCGAATATCTGTGTGGGCCTCTGGGTTTGTGTGCGTTGTCTTCAGGTTTCCAGCAGGATAAAAAGAGTCACTCATCATAACCATCAGTCCATTAGGGCCCAGAAATGTCTCTATCACACACAACTTAGGAGAGGAGAGGAGAGTTTTTGGTGAAGGTGGAAAAGAAAACTCCGAAAACAATGTTTTTAAAGAAACAGTGAAGATTCCAGGTAACAATCGGCTCTGAGAGAATCCATCATTTGGGTTAATCAAGTTTCTGTTGTCCTCGTCATCCAGACAGAGAGAGAGAGAGAGAGAGCAAGAGAGGATGGGGGAAACTGGTTGGACGAGAGCTTCACAGGAAAGCAGCTGGATCCAGCTTCTCCCAGCTGCACAGCCGGATGATGGGGAAACAAAATGGTTGGATGTTTAGGCTGGCTTCTCCTAAAGAGAGAGAGAGGGAGAGAATTAAAGCATTAAATGCTGCGAGAGGTTGAGTCACCATTTTCTGCCACGAACAAATAATTAACAGAGAAAATAACTGGCATTAAACTATTAGTTCATTAAAGTTGATTAAAACGCTTTTAAACTGACGTTTATCGACATGTCATTTGTACTTTGTAGCCTCCATTTATTTACAGTATATTACTTTATTTCAGACCTGTCTCCTAAAAATTACATTCATACATAACTAATGTAGTGTTTTTCTGCAGAACATATTTGAACATATATCACATTCTCTGTTAACATGCTGCTCATATGTTCACAGTTAACGTGAACATATGAGCAGCATCCGGTTTTCTGTTGAGTAAAATACCCGACGTTACATTTCAACATCCAGACATGCGAGTGTAGAGTGTGGAGATATTAAAGTGTTTTATTGTTGGGATCAGACACCACAGCAGTGTGTTAGTGTCACACACACAGACACACAACGTCTGCATTAAAAATGACACCAAACACTTTTTTCTAACCTCAGTACTTTTCTTGTCTAAACCAAACCACACGGGACCTTTTCGGTTTTTCGGCATGTCAGTCCTGCACAGTGAACACCCCCCATCCTGCTTGCAAATCGCTTTGCATTAATAAATGTAACACATCATTCACTCACAAGAATACGTTTCAGAACAAGGCGACAGTTGCGTTGTACAAAAACGTAACAGGGATCACAGCTTAGTCGTATACAAATGTCATTTTTAGGAGACAGGGCTGTTTATGTTGCAGTTATATACTGCATGTGCTGCACGTATCTAATGAAGTATACCGAGCATCTTTAAGTCTGTCACCTCTCATCTAGTTTCAGTTTGTGATCTGAGCCGTTTCTGTCACATGAAAGGAAATCAAGTAACCACCTGAAAAGCACTGAGCACAGGACTCCACTTTAAATCAACACATGAGGGTGCTGAGCACAGAGTGACCCTGCTGCTGCGCACAAACACGCAAACACACAGACACACACAAACATGCACGCACGCACTTTAGGTTTTGTTTGTTTGACCAAGTGGAGACAGCCTTGAAGCTGCTGATTCAACACTAACTGAAGACTTAAAGGACACAGACAGACAGACAGACACACACACAGACAGACAGACAGACAGACAGACAGACAGACAGACAGACACACAGACACACACACAGACACACACACACAGACACAGACACACAGACACAGACACACACACAGAC
>JAUYWH010000003.1:1055849-1087571 GCA_034779795.1 Ctenopoma multispine
CACACACACACACACACACACACACACACACACACACACACACACACACACACACACACACACACACACACAGCGTGCAGGAACAATAAGAACTGATTAAAAACCAAAACCTCTGTTATAATCTCAGCCGCTGCTCTGTGTACATTCAACGACAGGTAACCTAGTAACAGTACTGACAGTGTGTGTCTGTGTGTGTGTCTGTGTGTGTGTGACTGACTCCCACTCATTAAACTTATACTATAAAAAACCACCAGTCCGTTCACTGTGACTTATCTCACAGGACACGAGAGATGAGCCATAAACACACTGACGAGGAAAATACACTTACATCAAATAAACTAATAACGTTAATCAGCTGATTTCTGCTGCTGATGTAAGTGACACAGGAACAGTTATCAGAGACTCACCAGCAGCAGGCAGAGACGTCTTCAGTACGGTGACTCGATCCTGGAGAAAAAACAAAACACAGATCAGTACAAGTCTGTTGCTGTTTCTGCAGCAGACACGATCCCTCATATCAGTGTTGATGATGTCAGACGCTGCAAACAGAAGATAGATGAGATTAAACCGTCACACATGTTGTTCTGTGAGAGCAGAGGAGGCAGCGCTGCACCGCGACACACCTTCAGGATGATGTAACCTCATCACACACAATCCACTTCACACCCAGATTCTCTTACAACCACAGAAGAAGAAGGTGAAAGATTTTATTTTCCTAAATCAGGCTGTGCAGAATGCAAACTATGCAGTCAGCTGCACATTACTAAAAGCACTTTCAACCACTGACTCATTAAACATTTACAAAACCTCCGACCTCCTCCGTCATATTTTATTTTCTCCACTCATGTGATTTTAGTGAAACAGGGAGTCTGGAGGTAAACATCCACCTCCAGCCTCCTTTCTGTTGAGTCACTGCGTCTTATCACAGATACTGTGGTATATGTGCTTCTGACCGCTGATAAGAGCAGCAGCAGACAAAACAGCTCAGAGCAGCCATCCAGCAGGAACAGTACAGTACAAGAGGTCAGTGGATGGAAAGCAAAGTTTGCCCCCAGGTGAGGGAGGAGGGAATGAACGATGCTCTGCTCACAGTGTGGAAACAAAATAAACTTCGACCTCGCAAACGTCCTGCAGCTGTTTATAGTCTTTACCACACATGAAGGCGAGTTTACACAGAAGCAGGAAAAGCGGCCAACAGACGAGGTCCTGCGTCAGGTCAGGGTGGAGTCGCCTGATGATTAGAGCTCAGTGGCTGTTGTGTAGCTCATGTTGTCAGTGACCAGGCACCAGAAGATCCTGGTCACAGCAGCAGCACAAAACAAAGGTGAGCCTGACCGTTTCTAAAGTGACTCTTCACAGTGAGTCCGTCTTTCAGAACAGAGCCACACAAACGTCCTGCTGCGCAGCACCAGTAGAACATGAAAGTGACGGACAGGTGATGTGAGGCGGCAGGAAGCTGAAGTCAAATCAGAAGGTTAAAAGAAACTGGAGGGTTGGAAACGGAGACAATGAAGGCCAGGCAGCAGACGTGTGCTGAGGGAGACGAGTGCAGACATGACAGTGACATTCCTGCCATTCTCCAAAACCTCACCCTCACTAGAAGAAGAAAAAAGCTCCCGTTAGGAAACAAAGACCAGCTCTCAGATACATGACTGAAGCCAAGGACAAGAGGATTTCAAAGGTTATCAATAACACACACGAACAGTCACTTTCTGACTTTACATTCCTTCAGCCAGGTGGCACAAGAACAATGCGTCCTGGTGTTTGCGCCTCAAAGTTTGACAATAAATAACTTAACAAGGAATAGAGCAGAGAAGAACGACGTGAGATCACCGGGGGCCACGCGAACATGCAGTCACACACACGGGCAACCTGCACGTCTTCACACAGAAAGGTTTAAAAGGCTTCAGACGGTTTAATACAGCATCTGTCCACAGAATATATCTAGTTTGAAGAGTTAGAAATTACTTTGCACGTCTTTTCTTCATTGATGTAACAAGCAGCCGTGTTCAACATAAAATAGTCACTGGTAGAAAGTTTTATTAACTTCCCTCCAGATTCTTTGAGTGACAAGTCCATCTGCTCAACGGCAAACGGCAGACACGGTCAGAGACCAGCTGCTGAACATGCTGTGCAGCTTTTAGCAGCTAAGGAGCAGAGTTGGTAGAGATCAGAAACAGAGCTAAAAGACAGAAAGAACTGGACTTCGACTCATCAGATGGAAACCAGTGATCATGTTTCTGTGGAAATAAGCAACTGTTTGATCACATATATGTTTGTCAGTCTGTACTTGTTGGTACTTTTAAGATGTTCTCCGTGAGATGTTTCTGAATATAAATCAGCCAAAAACAAGCTGCAGCAGAAACGTTTGTCTCCCGTCTGCACGTCTATGTAAATGAGTTACATCAAAATGATCACACACAGTCTGTGTCTGTTGATGCATATCTTAGGCTAATAATGTCGAGTGGGAGGAAAAAAAATCCTCAACATCCAACTTGTAATTATGACTGAGGGGTGGGACGTGAACGGGTTTTCCCAGCTGGCAGCTTGTTTTTCTGAATGCAACATCAAGAGGAGATAGAAGGAGGAGGACGTGTAACCACGAGAAGTGTGAGTGACTGTGCACACGCGCTCTGGCTCCAGTCCAGTCTCCAACAAGAGAAGTGCTCATGAAAGATTCAAACATAAAGAATCAACAAACTCATATTACAGTCAGCAGCTCTCTGTAATTATTTCAAAATAAAGCTTTTATCTCCGCTGTTCATTTCTCAGATTACACACCACCCACAGGATGAATACATTCAGCAAATTACAGGCTGGAGCCAGATCTTTACGTCAGTTTCTCCCCAGATGTATAAGATCAAATTCAACGTTTGTGCTTCATGCAGGAGCTTGGAGTTCTGCAAGGAGACAACAATCATACCGAAAGAAGTCTGTAGCTGGAGGGGAACCAGCCTACAGCTCTGACAGACGGGTAAATATTTCTTTAACAGTCACATTCGCGAGGCAGACGTCTGCGGGGTCACTGGATCGAGACAGTTTCTACACATTAATCTTTCTCAGCTCGAGCATCATCACGACCTAAATGAGCAGCAGTGTTCAAAAAAAGAGAATCACTCAGGATCAGTGTGAGGGCCGAAAACTAACAACTGTGTTTCTGTTTATCATCTTTCAAAAGCCCCAAATATCCACCTATAACCTATAAGTGTAAAATCACCACATTTTCACTTTTGAGTAGTTGGATCCAACAAATATATAATTGCTGCTTTGAAAAAAATAACTTTAAAAAGATTGAAGAACAATTTTCTATCAATTACTTAAACGATCAGCAATTTGTCGCAGTACAGTTTAGTTGTAGTGAAATGATAATTTGACTTTTCACTCTGAAGTGTTCGGTCATTGTCTAGTTCACAGCTGAGCCAGCTCCACACTTCCTGACACTCCCTCCTCATCACAGAGCAGGAGGAGGCTCAGAGGAATGCAGTCAGACTGTTTTCAAAACACCAACCCCCCCCCACGCTTAATCTGAGGTGACAAGGACATGTGTGACGAGGGACGCGTGCACGCAGGCGGCAGAACTCTGGACGAGTTCCTCGTGTACTGTCCCACTGCACTGTAGATCAGTGATGAGTTCTCTGGTGGATCTGTAGATATGACGCAGGCACATGAACATACAGCCTGTGCCTCTTCCTCTCTTTTCTACATTCTGTGAGGCCCAGGTCCCACTGGCTGGTTGCACCATCTCTCTCTCACTCTCTCACCTCTCTCCACTGTCCACCCCCCGGTCGAGGCAGATGGCCGCCCACTCTGAGCCTAAACAGAAGTCTAAGTTTCAACCTACGAGATGATTCTGTTGTGATTTGGTGCTGCATAAATAAACTGAAAAGAAGATAACAGATCACATGTGAGTGATCACAGGATGTTACGCTTTAATTTCCATCCGTTAGAAAATAAACTGACGTCTGACTGTCAGATCTCTGATTAACACGGGTCCTGGCTGTTTACTGATTTTACCACAGCGTATCACAGACCCGGATCAGCACGTTATGTGCAGGTGCTTTTACTGCATCGTACGAGTTGAGACTTTTCATTTTCTGTCTGCACCTGCAGCAGCTGCCGACCTGCTCATTGCTTTTTCTTAAAGCTCGTTCTAAGCAACTTGATCATAACCAGACCTGGACCAGACCATCACTTCAGTTTCTGGAGTCCCTCTGCCATGTTACAACAGGTGTGCAGTGTTATTTTAACCTGAAGAAAACCGGTTTTAGCTTGAGACCTTCAGAACAAAGACATTGTTGAGCGCTGAGGTCAGTTTTCTTTAAATGCTGTGTTGTAAATGAAAAGCTGCAGCCTGAAGGCCTCTGCATCAGTTTACTTGTTACAGGTTTAAGGTTTGCATAAGTCTAAACATGAAGAACAAATATTTAGCAAGTGGCCATGGTGTAAACAAGATAATCTGCTGTGATGGGTGCAGCCTGCTCCTGTGCACATCACAGACACTGAACTCCACCTTGTTGCTGATGAGATAAAGAGACAAATATCTCACAGCAGACAAAAGCATCAGAAAGCAGCAGGCATCTTTACAGTGGGGGGTTCAAATGCAAAACTGGACCAACTCTTAAATCTTTGCTGAGAAATGTATTGATCTTTATGGAAATGTTCACGTTTGCTGCTGAAACATCGTGATGCAAACACTACACCTGTAATTCAGCACCAGCAGGACAGGTTCTCCAAACTCGTATCCGATTGTCTGTCAGCACCTGAAGTCTTCCTGCGTCTTTATCTGTGCTGTCAACAGTCCTGGTGGCTTTTCTTCACCCTTCTCTGTCTGCTTGTCTGTCACACTGACATTTTTTAACTGCTGCCACTTGTCTTTCCGACTCTTTGGCAGCGCTGTTTGATTTTTGCGAGCAGCTTTGATATGGTGCACGTATGATAAAACAGGTATATCTATGCTTAAACGGACTCTGAGAAACCCGATCCAGAAATCCAACTCCTTTATGCTCCTCCCTGCCCTAAACCTCTAAAGAAGTCTTCAGTTGTCAATAGCACACAGATATGAATCTGCGAGTCTGTATCCTCCCACCAGCAACACTAACATGCAGGATGAGGACAGACCAAAGCCGCCCTGCCGTCAGTGTTGACAGCGTCTGACAGCGGCGAAGATAAAATCAGAGCAGCGCAGAGCAGACAATCAGTCTGAAGCCTCAAAGCCCACGGGAGGAGCTTCAGAGGTGCACACCTACGCTACCTGACACCCGGTGACCTCCACAGAGTCACGTGATCACGTGACCCCATCAGTGTTCTGACTGACTGAAGGCAGAGACTGTTAAAGAAGTCTGAGGGGGGAGGGGAAAGATTAGTCAATGCTCACACCCTCAGACACAAACAGGGTTTCCTCCATTTTTACAAACAATCCCCATCGTAAACTATCAGCTAGACTTCTTAAAGTCACCAAGAACTGTTACAGAAACACAACTTTAATCATCACAGAGTCAATAAAGAGCCGAACACACTCAGGCTTATAAAGCTTATAAAGTGTGCGTGAAGTGGAAGTGAACACAAACAGACTTAATGCATGTTCACCTGCACCGTGTACTCATTCATTTACTTTCTACGAGTGACGGCCCAAACATCTTTGTTAGCAGAGCTACAAACTGCCTTCCCGCTCTCAGTCAGGAACGTCCCTGCATGTCTGTCACTGACTCATCTGTTTGTTCTTTGTTTCAAGATGGCAGCTTCCTGTTGTGCTCCACACGCTGTTGAAATCTGATAGGATGTGAGGCAGGATTGCCTCACTGCTGCACTTGAGGTGTGTAGACATGTAATCTCCTGCAGCGCTCTGGTGCTTAAACTGACAGCAACTGGTGGGATCTCAGTTTTCATACACAAGTGCATTTAGTTATTTTCCTGGAAAAGACTTAACCTCTGATGTCGAGTCCTACCAAAAGGCTCCATCATCAGGCTGCTACGAGTCAATCTCTATGTTATCAATTTTATAGCTGTTCTGTAGCTTTTTTTCACATATCATCAGCAGCAGCAGCAGATTTGTCCTGAATTAGTGTCGTATCTGTTTCTGCAGGATTACTTCAAGCTGCAATTTTTGTTTTAGTGAAAAAACTTTTCGGTATCACAGGAAGACGGAGACGACAAAGGAGATTTTGGCAGTGTTTGTGGAAAGGACTGCAGAATTCAAATATGTTTCCTCTGGAGCTGGAGAGGTTTACGAGTTTCGTGAAGCACTAAGTCTAACTGAAAAAAATGAATGCCTGGGGGACACGAGAACGGGATTCTGTTTAGAGAGATTTTAAAGACAACACAAAGAATTTCTGAAGTGGGGAAACATAATTAATGCTGCAAATGTCACAGTTACAGTTGCAACAGTGTTGAAGGGTGTGGCAGCCCCACTGTGTGTGTGTTCATTGGTCTAACATGTTGTAAGACGTTGAGGCGTGAAAGGAATGAGGAGAATGAGTCGTGCAGCGACTGACTGAGACGCTGGACGTCCAGACACAAAAAGCCCTGAAGAACATGCACTTATGTACAGATCTTTACTTGACAGATTCAAACACGGTAGCATGAGAACAGTACACACACACACACAGAGCTGCTGTTGTTCCACAGATTGGTGCGTCTCTATTTCCTGTTCCAACACCACCATGCCCACATGAACAAATCCACCTCCATTAATAAATGTTTCTGCTAGTTTTGCTCGGGCTGGGAGAGCTGATCACTGACATCAGCGACGCTCTTTTGGCTGAATGGGAGCAAACCTCCTGCAGGTTCAACATCTGGTGCAAAGGCTTTGACACCCAGAGTTATTAATACTCATGGTTTGGGAATCGTAAGTGGCAAAAGACATATGGCTGGAATCTGCACACAGTACTGTACATTTACTCATGTAAGTGCAAGTTAGAGACATATGCTGACAGTTTTACTCACACAATTCTGTAAATCTAAGAAAATGCTGTAAGACAACTGCACAACTTTGATCATTAGTGAATCAAAAATCTAAAGAGCTGAAAACAGAGACAATATAATATACGTTTGGTAACTTCCTGGAACAACACTGCAATCAAGCCCATCAACAAATACTCACTAACAACATGGTTGAACAAATTACCCACACCTTCATTTACCCTCAGCTTGAAGACTATAATTCAGTGAACTGTTCTGTATCACACACACGGAAACTAGTTTAGCAGCCTCAGACTTCAGCTGGTATGTTTGTCTGCATATCACAGCCAGACTCCTGTGCCGGCTCCAGTCCACAGGTCTCACTGTGAAAATGTTCGGGGACAGACCAGAGGCACCTACTGCAGCATCACGGACCAGATCGAGACTTTATAACCAGAGTACTTACGGTACTTTCTGTCGGCAGTACATGGTTAAAGCGATGGCGGCACCAATGGCGACCAGGATGGCGATGACGATCCCAGCGATTGCACCGTCTGAAAGACCAGTGTCCAATGTTCCCTCCGCTGAAAAAAACGTCAAACATTTGTGATTTGTTTAAGCAAATTCAAATTTAAAATCATAACCATGTGAAAGAAAAAATCTGAAAAACATTTATTTTCTCGTTCTTATGTTATTGCTAAACCCGCTGCCTACAGGGGTAACTTCACCACAGCTCAGAACCGAAAACACAGAGAGGAAACGAACACGAGACTGTGTGCGTGGGATCTGATGAGTAACTTGTGTGGAAGTTAATGCTCATAACGAACATGCCTGAATGAATGAATGTGTGACGCATCAACAGAAACAAACACGAGACACCTACTGTACGTCGTCACTGTCAAAGTGAAAATGAATCACAGGAACTGAATATTACTTTTAGTAATAACACAAAAACTCATTGTTTACCACATCCAACAGCTGAATATATATATGAATATGAATATATTAAGTCACACAGTTTTGCATGACACACTTTTTGATTTGTTGTGTTATGAAAAATAAAAACAAAGAGTTAAGTGTACAGTACAGTGTAATAACATTAGCATTTTGCTGTCATGTGCAGTATTTACTGTTTCTATTGGTTGACTGTGAAGAAGCTTAGCCTAAGGCTGCAGCCAAGAGGTTTCTCTCTGCAGACTATATGAAAAGGAAAAACATCTTGAGGCCACTAGCTAATGGTATGTCGTACTGCTAATATCGCTTTAAGCAGCTGACACAGCTGTCAGTTAGTAAAAATATGATCTGAGTCCCAGGCTGCAGACATTACCCTTGACTTCCAAGGTGTGGTTGTACGAGGTGGTCTTGCCGGTGACAGGGTTGTACGCGACACACGTGTACATTCCACTGTTTGTTAGAGCAGGCTGCTCGATGGTATACTTGTCCGATCTCTGGGGGGTCACTGTGCCGTTAAACTTCCAGGTAAAGATGGCGGGAGGGATGGACTGCGCGGAGCAGGTGAGCGTCACAGCGTGGTTCACCTCTACCTTCTTGGCACCCGTCACTGTGGCTGCTTCAGGACCAACTGCACCCGGAAAGAAAAGAGCGCTCATTACATGGGTTTAATAGCAAAAGACTAAACAGACATGTATCATTACGATGATAGTAAAGAATGAAGTCAACGTACAGTACCAGGAGGGAGTAAGGTCTCGTACTGTCTTTACCATTATCCGTCCTATAACCTGACTTTTATATACACTTTATGTCACTTTAAAATCCTCTGCATGAGCTTGATGGTTTGGTAATAACGGTGCTATAAAAATCAATCACTACCAGCACAAACAAACAGACACCCTCCTAAAGTAAAACCATAAACCTAAACTAAACACCGCCACATGTTCAAGTCTCTTAGAGAAACAAACACTCACAGTTCACCACCATCCTGTACGAGGCTTTTTCTTCGCTGACGTGGTTCTTGAGGTGGCACTTGTACTCTCCGTTGTCTTCTTTCTGCAGCGGGTTGATCATCACAGAGCTCATGTCTCCAGAGAACACCACGCGGGGGCTGGCGGTCAGAGGCCGGTCGTCTTTCATCCAGGTCGTGGTCTGCACGGTGCCGACCGTCGCCTGGCAGCTGAGGTTGGCTGTGCTGTTGCCGGCAATGAGGGTTGTAGTTGGGCCGGTGATGGTAACGCCTGAGAGGGGGTCTGTGAAAATGATTAGGAGAGCGATTGGTTTTCTGTATAATACTTATTCACCTGTACACACATTTATTAGAATCAGTTTATTACTGTGCCAGACTCTCATGAGATGGAAACACAGGCATCCTGACTGTCAGGCCTTCATACTGATCAAGCTCTAAAAACCAAATGGACTTCCCATAAATGTTCTCATTAGATCCCTGTAAACTATAAGAGCAATTATTTATTGATGTTGAGTGCACTGAAGTAAGAGTCTTAAACATAATGTACAAATGATATCATGACATTAAGATTTAATGTTGAACAAATGCGATTCACCTGTTTTTCCTACTGTAATGTTGGTAATCTATACTTTGACTTTCTGCCAAATACTGAGTCATCAAACAAACTTGTTCATTTCATTTCCTTTATCATGCAAATGCCTCCTCCCCCCTGCCCCGTTTTCATCTCTTATCTTGCTGAAAGAAAACACAGAAACTCTTGAGGGCAAAATGTAAGGCCATCCTCCAATCGAGCAGGTTTCTCTCACACACACACACACACACACACACACACGGTATGCTGCCAGGTTGAAAACAACATCCTTCAAAAACAACAAAACAGCTCCTTAGCAGTCATTACTCACAGCACGGAGTCATGTTGCAGCTCTGTCGACACTTAAACACCTTAGACTGTATTTACTGGAAGTCTCACAAGCTGCCACTATTACTAATACGTGTCCACCTGACATTCTTTGGAAGAATGTCACCATGACAATTAAAAGGTTTCAGTCTGCCTATTTCCAGCAGTCTGCTGATTTCACTGAACCTCTGCCTCACACTTTATCCTTTCTGATTCAGCTGAGCAGCTCGGATCAGAATATACTGAAGCACTCTGTAAACGGCTTCCTTTATTAGCTTCTGATCTTTACTTGAAAACATTAACAAACAGCACAAACATTGTTTTAACGGTGTCTTTGAATTTCACCGCGCTGGTTTGTCTGCTCTGTGGTGCCGGGCACAGAGCACACGGTGCATATGGGGGAGGAAAGAACAAATAAGTGGGAGATTCATTCACATGAGGCAGCACAAAGTAAGTTGCTGGTATTTTGGTGGAAGATATTTCAAGGACTTTATGCTGGTTATAGACGTCTGTTTCTCTGCTGCCACCGGTAACTAACAACAGAACACGCACTTTAATAATACTGCTTCATTTGTCTGCAACATAACTCTTATTTATACATTTAAGCATTTAAGCTTTTCATTGTTTCCTGCAGCCACCTGAAGGCAGCAGGACACGTGTGCTAATAAATCAACATATGATTATATGAGACACGTGGCACCAGAGCACAGAGCCACTACACACAAACATCCACTGTGTTTACCTTCATTATATCACATGCAAAGGACACCAGGCTGCCACAAACGCACACCTCTACACATTAGTTAGATCCAATGTTCTGACTTCATCTGGCACCACATCGCTCCCATCACTCAGCCACGTTACTTACCAATCACAACGAAGGTCACTACAGGGGAAGAGATGGAGCGCAGTGTCTGGGCGTTGTTGGCTACACACGTGTAGTTGTCCAGCTGAGTCCCTAAGCCATTGTCTTTGATGGCTTTCAGAGTGAGCACAGGACCCATAACCCCGATTGTTTGCTGGCTGTGGTACCAGGTGAAGGTAGCGGGGGGGCTGGAGATTGCAGAACAGGACAGGCTGAAGTTGGAGTCAGATCTGATAAACTGGTGAACCGTCGGAGGAGTGAGGGTGACTTGATCTGGTCCGTCTGTGGAGAAATCGTGCACAGAGGGGTTCAAATTCAGCATGATGGTCCATTCTGTTAGAATCTTTGATCTGCATCCATTATCAAGAAATTCAAGATCGTGTCATTACTCCAGAGTTTTCACTACTGTAATATTTAATACACCACAATGGTAAAAAACTACTTCATTATTGGCATCATATGTTAATAGTTTTTCATATTATACTCCAGAACTTTTCAAATAAACCTGTAACATGGATTAGTTTTTGATGATTTTGTATTTTTTCTAAAGGAAAATTTTGTAAAACTTCATTCTTAATCTGATCTCACGCAGCATCCACTTGCTGGATTAAATCATTTTCACTAAACCAGTCCCAGTGTGACCAGACCAAACCCTCCTGAGCTGAGGGGGTACGTTGTTGATTAATTAATAACAGGGTTACTGAGTGTTCGATGCAGTTTTGCTGCCTTTCAGGTTAGTCATGGGGAAGGAGGGGAAGTGCAGGCCAGAGTGTACACAGTGTGTTATTTAGTCAGCGTGCACAGGTTAAGAGGGAATGTTCTGCAAACACACACCACAATCTAAACTACAAGACTTCCATGGATACAAGACAGCTCTAACACCAAAGGCTTTAAGCAGTCTGACCATGATACTACAGAAGTACAGACATTCATTTCACACTGTACAAAAAAATGAAACTATTTATGACAAATGACCCATTAAGGTGTGAAGGAGCAACAGCCACTGACTCACGACTGACTGTCTTTGTTGTCTAACGGGGGTGGAGCTCAGTCAGTGAAGTGCAGCAATTCAAATAATGCAGGACTAAGACCTTAAAGTAAATAAATGTATGCAGGACACCAGGACCAGTTTAACTGCCACAGCAGAAACATTTATAACATAAGGTCTGAAGACCAGAGAAGACTTTCATAGCAATCTGGAAAATAGTGATGGTCAATGTTGAGATGTGACACTGGACAAAAGCAGCTTCAACATTTGATAAGAAAATGGGTCGTGTCACCTGTGACTCTGTCAGAAGAAAGTAGGTCTAAATGTTGCCAAAAAAGCAGCATACATATGTGTGTATATAGTCACTAGTTCTTCTGTTTAGTCCAAACCCGTCACTTCCTGTTTGAAAGGAGGCAGAGAAGCAGCAGAGTGGGTACAGTACTCACAGTACACAGTGAGGTTGAACGGGGGGCTCTGAAGAGACTGCAGGTTGTTCGCGACTGTGCAGTAGATGGGACCAACCAGGTCCGTCCTGAGGACACCGGTGATCTTCAGTGCACTGGACGATTTATCCTGTGACACAGAAAACACTAAAGTTACACACAAGTTCTTACTTTACTTTACAAAGAATGTTTTTTTATTTTGACGCCTGTTTAGTTTAACACCATGTTAGCAGGATATTTCCAGACAAGCTACAATCTTAATGTCAAACTGACCGCTTGCAGTGTTATTCGACTGCCGTCAGCCACAATGGGCGCGGTGCCGTTGGTCCAGGTGAAGCTGAGTGAGGAGCCTTTTGCAGAGCAGTTAAGAACCACAGTGCTGTTGAATTCAATCGCTGCAGCCAGGCTGGATGTTATGACCACGTCAGACACCGGATCTGCGGGGGAGACACGGGCAGGACGTTTTGCAATAGTACAGATAAATAAGGAAGGGTGATAAAACTAAACAATTACATATAAATCTTATAAAAACACCATAAATCCTTAAATTGAGACCATTTTTATTATTTGATCATGTTTTAGTGGCCCCCACTCCTGGTATATTCACTATAATGAACATCTGCCATCAGCACTGAGACACTGGTTCTATTTTCATACTGTAAATGAAATTCGACACTTCCACACCTTCCAGCAGCTCGTACAGTGTGCTCTTCGTAAAACAATGTCATTTACAGGAAATGCTAAAATAAAGACTGTAAAGTGAAACAGGAAATAATGATTAAGAGCAGTGTGCTGTAGCAGGTATGTATTCTGAGGTTTACTTCGCCTTTATTAGTGACCAGTCATCAAATCAAATCACCAGAGCACAACATGAAAAACCTTCAATATAATAAACTGGCAGAGAAAGACGTTAAAGAATCAGGAACCAAACCAAAAAGAATCCGGAAACTGCAACTAAGCTGCCACATATCAAATGTTCTCATGCTTCTACAACAGGTTCTACAGTGAATTCTCCAACTTTTGTTGATGAACTGATACTACGAACGAGCAGTGAATGTCAGCATGATTACACACACGGGTGGAGAGAACAACGAGCTGCTCCCGCCTGAGGCAGGTTTCTCTTCGATCTACGTTTGAATGGAGCGGACGAAGAAGTGGCAGCAACTCGACCTGCTCGACTCGTTCTCAGTAATCCCGGAGCTCCAACTCTGCATGTGCAGGCTGTTTGTTGGCGATTAGGCAATAGAAGGTGTGTGAGAACAGTGTGGAGGAGCATTAACCAGTTCTGACAGCAGCACAAACGCTCAGTTCATGGAGGTAAAGATACATTTTGACAAATGTCTAAACCAAACTGCCCTGCAGGGACACTTAGGATCTGCTCTACTGTGATCCCTGAGCAAGAGGCTGAAGATGGTTAGTTTTCCTCTGAGTACCTGCCAAGTGTGTGGTTCTACTGGTTGGTTCCTGTGTGGAAACGTAAATGTATGACACGCTGGGAAAAGAATTCAAGCTCTGCTGCCAACGATCCTTTGACAAATAAAGATTCTAGATTGGCGACGTGTAGCTGACACGAGCCTGACCCGAGACGTTTTGTTACCAGAGCCGACTGTGGCACCAACCAGCAGACGCAGCTATTTACTGAGCACAGGTGGCCAATTTATCAGAGTCAATCAATAGAAAATGAATCAGCAACTTGACTGATGACTGTGACTGCTGAGTCACTGTAATGGACATTTTCCAATGTTGCATCATGACTTTCATCATTTCATAAGTTAAAAATAAATCATAGCAGATTGGATGAAAATCAATGGAACCGCAGCTCTGCCGGTCTGTGTGCTGTAACCTGTCGATGTGCCTAAGCTCTATCAAACTTCAGCCTTGTTGTCACCAAATGTTCAGGTGCAGATCTAAACTGCTCTCAGCTCCAAACTCATTAGTTCCTACATCACCGACCATCAGGTAGTTTCACCTTCCATAAAGCCTCAGTACTTTGCTAAGACAGCTTCTCAGTGGAGTCTTTTATTCACAGTGTTTGCTCCACAAACACTTTGACGTCATCGAAAATCATTTTACACTTGATACAAGCTGGGTTTGAATATGAAATGGTTGATTAAATGTGAGTGAATACACACCAACATCTAGCTGCTGGTCACCATGACATGCTCCAAATAACATGATCTATGTGTAGGTCATAACAATTCTTCCTCGATACAAGTCAAACCATAGTGTCCCACTCTTTCTGACTCTACTAGAAGAGTTTGAATGTTGATGCACCTGGGTCGCTGATGTCACTGGTCGCTGCATGAAAGTCTGTCTGACACAAGCATCTGATTTTAAACATCAACAGAGACACATTATCATTGACTTAAAGTGTGCTTGTGTGCATTATTCACTGTCTTAGTTAAGGCATTTCCTCATTGGTCTCTACTGTTTGTTGCTGAGCAGTTTTCTAAACCATACTGAACCGAACGGGACATGTGCCACAAAACCAAGACTAGGAACCAAAAGAAGGTAAAATGCTTCACTGTAGAGCTGCGGAGGAAGTGCCAACTCTCAGTGGGTTCGAAGTCAGCCCTTGATTTCCCGTAAGTTACCTGGTCTAAGTGTCAGTGTATACCTAGATACACAGTCACAGAGCCACACCCTGAAGCTGTAAGTGTAGGAGGCTGCTTCTTTTTCTCCACTTTCAGTTTGATTTTCTTGACTCTCACAATAAATGAACAACTCTTCCAACATGAAAAATCTCCTTCTTACAGTGAAACCCTGAGGAAGTGACTACAGTATCAGTGGAAGCAGACTACTGCACAGTGATTCTCAAACACCCCAACAGAACCAGGAGAACATTACACTGCCAGATGACTCATGGAGAGCTCAGGTAGAACAGAGATTTATGCACTCTGTTGCTCCTGACACCCAGGTGTGGCTTGTGCCTCTTAGGTGAACCAAACTCCACTGGAAAATCTTTCATTGTGTGTAATCATGTCTGCTGCAGAAAGTCTACATCCTAAAGCCAAGACAGATTTCTCTAGATGGTTTGGCGCTCACGAACTGAACTCCGCTTTTAAACACTGTAATTTAAGTTTACTCGGATCTTAGAGACACTACAAACATCAGGAGTCAGAACTCAAACCATCTCCTGCATCGCTATGAGACACTGTGCAACTCGGCAGGAGTCTGATCTAAAACAGCAGAAACAGAAACAATCCTGCAGACAGATCACGGGGCAGGTGACAGCACAGGTGGGCTGTTAGGATGGAAGGAGGACAGGACTCACTCAGGACTTGCAGTTGGGTGTCGTCGGCTGTGGTGGAACCGTCTGTTGAAATCATGGAGATGCTGTAATCCCCGGTGTCCTCGGCCTTCAGGGACATCAGGGTCAGGAAACCATTGGTGCTGTTCACCGACACTCTGCCCTGATAAGCCGCGTTCACATTCGTGGTTGTTGGGCTCACGGTGACCACGTTAACGGCTTTATTCCCGCCGTTAAACGTCCAGGTGATGAACAAGTACGGGCTGTTTATTAACGTGGTGAAAGTCACATTTTTCCCCAGGATCGCGTACAGTGGCCCCCCCTGAGGCAGGAGACCCTGTCCCGCGCAGCATCCTGAGGGATAAACGAGTCAGGTTAACACAGAGGTGTGAAATAAATCTCTATCATCATTAAATCCAACTCTCTCTGGTCTAAATTATTTTAAATAATTCAATGATTTTTGCACAAACTCAAACAGACAACGCCCAGAAACACACACACACACACGCAAACTTTAGATTATTCCAGTAACTCAGTGAAGTGAGACTCTCTCACCGATCACGGAGAGCAGGAGGAAAAGAGACTTCGAGGCGAACTGATCCATTCCGGACGGTCCAAGTCTTCCCAGCAGACACGGAGAGAAGAGAGAAGAGAACGCGGCAGTACCTGCTGCTGCTGCTGCTGCTGCTTTGTCAGACACACCCAGACTGTGTGAGGAGGAACACACACCTACCACACACTCCTCCTGCTTTATACTGCGCCGCGCACACGCACACGCACACGCGTCACGGTGCGATTCTGGTTTCAGTTCACATGAAAGTCCGTCATCATTAAAGCATGACAGATAAAAACTTCATAACATTCACCTGTTCATTCATACACTGTGACCTCTTCTACTCCAGCTGAAATATTTTCAGAATTAAAAGTTAAATTTAAAAACTCGTTACCTGCAGCCTGCTTCAATGAGTCGCTGCTGCCACCCAGTGGACACCCGGGGAAGTAAACCACTCATTTTTCAAACAACCAATTATGATTTGCTTTGAATCAATTATGCTCCAATTAACCAATCATCTGCATTAAATTATTAAAAAACATATCTTTTTAAACGGATTCTACAAACGAGCAGTGATTTGTGTTTAACAAAGTTTAATTGATCTCTCAGCCATTTAAAACTATATTTGCGTCTCGTTATTAAATATTTATTTCCATTCAACCACATGTCAACAACAAAGTCACCAGTAAGTGAACACACCCCAGTGTGATGTAAATGGAATGCAGCCAATTCAACAAAGTCAGTTCTGCTCACACGACCCGTTTGTTCTCTCACTTCTTTAACAAACACTTTGTGCCATGAATCTCTGCTACAAACATCAACATAATCTGTGTTTGACAAATGTATTAAAGTTTATTATTTTTGAACACAAGAGACAGATCACGTACGACTTGTTAAACACACAGACCCTCAATGACATCAGATTTCAGTTCTAACACATGTATAAAGACGCTTATTAACGCGATACAACCCGAGTTTATCAAGGTGTCCAGCAGGATAAAGTCAGGCTGCAGGACCACAAACATCAGTCAGAGTCCAGACGTCCTGATAATATCTCTGAGCTGCAGCAGTTCTCTGAGTCCGAAGTTCCTCCTGGACTTTGTGTAGGTCTAATCCACAGACACAGGAAGAACTTGTTTTAGATTATTGCTGGCAGAGGTTCAACCAGTTTCTGACCTTTCCACCGTTTAACGTTCACTAAAGACAGGAAAGATCAGGACTGTTTGTGAAGATCACATTTCACCATCAATTAATGCACAAATCAAGAAACTGTGCCTGACAGTGTGTTCAACAGTAAGCTGAGGGTCACAACCCTGACTTTCATGTTTCTTCCCCATAGCTACTAAAGTCAGGAAACAAACGTCTCTTTGGAGCATTTGTGTTCAAATGGTCAAAGCATCTAAAACGTCACAACGTCATGAGTCCGCTGTTCCTCCTGCTGTGACGTGATTCTAGCTGCGCGCTCCTCAGCACACTTATGGTTTTTGATCTGTGAATGCCAAGTGAACCTTCGGTCACACACGGTGCACTTGAAGGGCTTCTCCTCAGTGTGCAGCGCCATGTGTGTCGTCAAATTGGCCTTTTTGGAGAATCTTTTACTACAGACCGAGCAGCTGAACGGTTTCTCTCCGGTGTGGACCCTCATGTGGTTGACCAACGTGCAGCGCAGGCTGAAGCTCGTGTTACAAACGGAGCAGGTGAACGGCTTCTCCCCCGTGTGAACTCTTAAGTGTGTGGTCAGATTAGAGTTCTTGGTGAACTTTTTACCGCAGAACGGGCAGGCAGACGTCTTCTCTCCGGTATGACTCTTTGTGTGGATCTGCAGATGGCCCCTGCTGCCAAATCTTTTACCACACTCAGAGCAGCTAAACCCGCTCACAGGGAAAACTGATGGAGCCTCCCTGCCGGCATCACCTCTGTCTCCAGCCTCAGAAGAACATGGAGTCATATTACCAGCTGGATTTAAACATCTGTCTCTGGCTGGTTCTCTGTCAGCTTCTGCATCTCTGCTCTCCACAGTTGGGCTTTGATGAAGCTGTGAGGACCGAGGTTTCTCTTCACCCTCATCATCATTTCCTTCACTCTTCACAGCCAGAGAGTGACACTTGACATCAGCCTTTTCCGGCTGTTGAAGCTGCTCTCCCTCCTGACTGGTCCACAGTTCCTCCTGCTCCTCTTTAACCCGTGGCAGCTCTCGCTCCTCCTGCTCCACACTAAGGTTCCACTGCTGCTGTTCCAGAGGAACCTCTTTAATCACCATAAACTTCACTGGAAAATACAGCATTATGTGAGCACACATGTATTTGTACTGAAGGTTAAATGAATGTTGTGACATATTAAAAGAACCTGCAGTGACCTGCTTTCTTGCTGTGGGTCTCCTGCAGCTGTCTGCGCTGACGCTCCATCTCTTCTTCATACTCTAATATGGTTCTTTCAAACAAGTCAAATATCTCCTCGGCGGCCGCAGTCAGTCGCTGGCTGACGAAGGTTTTCAGCATCTGGACTTTAGACATGTTCTCACGGGTTCTCTGCAGAACTCAGCTGTGACAACATGTGTTGCTAAGTAACTGACGTTAGCAAGCCGAGCTAACTTCGGCTAGCTAGTTAGCTCGGCTTGCTAACTGTCGGGAGGAGATTCCCGCGTTAAACAGAACCGCCATCACCTTTTTCACAGACTTTGTTCAAACGGGACACACGACAGCGATGGCGGTTTATTCAAGTCATCAGTCAGAGACTTTAATCAGAGGATTATTGCTGAGGAGACTTAGCTTCTTCAGCCAGACGCCATTTTGTTCAAAGGTTAGCAACAGTAAGGAGAGCTGCTTCCGGGTCACCTTCAAAATAAAACTTCAGTACAGCCAAATTATTAATATATATATATAAACTACATATGGTGTAAAAGAGAACCACAAGCCACCAGTAAGAGCCCAGACTGCAAGTCAATAGACACAGAGACAATTTTAAATCATCCAGTTCTCATAACGCATCTGATACATGCACATACAATCAAATAAAAGAAATAAGACACCTAAATTACTTTAGTTTTGAGCAGCAGCACTGTGCACATATGTATAGATACATTTTTCACATGCTGCATGACCACAAGCTGGGATGGAAAAGTGATTCTGATGTCATGGCATATGCACTCTGTGTATGTCTAATGTTAACTGTTGATGCAGAATCATGCAGTAAGACCATGCAGCCAAACAAAGCCTTCAAAGGAAACGAGACACAGCTTGTGTCGGGTGTTTGCTGCTTGCAACACTGAATGCATCAGTTACAGTCCAGACATTTTAATTTATTACATTAATCTCAGCTGTAATCAACCAATGAGCATACAATCAGTTAAAGGTTTACGTCATCACGAATCAATAAATACACTGAATCACAAAAATATGAATGAGGGTTAAGCAATCATGAATCGATGAGTCATGATTAGACATCACAGACAATTAGACGTTAGCTCGCACATCAAAAAAAACAGGTGATGTTCTTCTCACAGATCCAGTACTTCTCAGTATCATGTTCTCTTCGCATTCTCCATTTTCCGCTGTGATCGAGGGTTACACATCTAAAGAGTAGAGGATTTTCCTGCCCTCCCGGTGCCCAGAACCTGTGGAACCAAATGAAGTGTTGTTACACAGTAAACCTGAACCTCAGTTTAAATATTTGCAGTGTCTCATGTAAGTCATTTAGGGGATTTGTAGTCTGGTCACAGATGTATTCTGCTGAAAACTGGATACAGGACTTCTAGCATCCATCTATTCCAGTCAAAGTTACTCACTCTGCTCATTTTCTGTAGATGCTTTTTCATTTGATAAAAAAATCTGCTGGTTGTTAAAACATATTGATCATTTAAGGCGTTGCTGTTGTACATTTTAACTCGAGGTTCTAATACTTTGAAACGATGATGGCACTGATTTAATAAAACTAAACAAAATAAAAAGTCTCACGTTTCCCCCAGTGGTGATCCGTCCACCCATTCCCACCTCCAGGAGAATCTAATTGTCGTACCCCTGCTTGTACTCATCAGACCAATCCAGGACTCTCTTTTCATGTTCATCTCAGAAACAAAGTCCTGATGGAGACAGTTGACCAGAATTTAGCAAAAGGGAAAATTAATACTAACAAAGTTTTTCAGATATTTGAAACTTTACAATTTTTTTTATTTCTTCTTGGATTCAGTGGACATGAGTTTGACATTTATACAGTAAAGAGACCGTCTCTTCACTAGGGGACAGGAAGCAGGTCGCAGACTGGTCACACACACCTGCTCCTCTTTGCTGCTGATGATCACCAGATCTGATCCTCTGCTCTGACAGTCTCTCCTGCTCTCAGACCACGTTTTATTTTCACTGGATTTAAAGTAACAACTGTGTCCAAGTCTGGTCCATCCTGCAGGACACAACTTCCCTAAAAGTAAATTAGCAGCACCTGTTTTAATTCTTCCTACATTTTATGTGATTAGCTATAACATGAGGTTCCACAGAAACAGTTCAACAATGTTATTCAGACGTTAAGATAAGTGACATGGTGTAAACTAAAATACTGATACTTAAACTGGTTTTAAACCTTTGTCATATTCATGTTGGGCTTTCAGCTTCTTGACTTCATCATGTAAGCAGCTGTAGTTGACGGCTACGTCTTCAGAGGAAAACGCAGAAGATAAAACCACAAAAGATATGAAATATTTAGGCAGTTTTAAGCTGAATGTGTGATACAACATAACCGTGTTTCATACATTTCTTACCAGCAAGTTTTCCCTGGAGCAGCTTTATGTGATGCTGTGACTGACTGTAAAGATTCCTCTGCTTGTTGTACCTGCTCTGCAGTTCTTCATTCATGATGCTGAAATGATCTTTTTCCAAAGTGACTGAAACATCTGGTCAGAAACACAAGAACCAGGCTAAAACTATCAAACCAGGCTGCTTATTAAAAAACACTCGGCAGGTGAATGTCAGGGAGCCCAACATCAAATATACGTTTGAAACAGGTTTAATATTCTTTACTTTTATTTAAACATCATGGGATAAAATGTCTCACAGCATATGATGATCACAGTCAGAGTCAGAAGATACAGCACAACCACAGACGCTGTGAAAACTCTGAAACAGCTTCTTCTAACAGCTGGAATCATCGTCTCTCTGTGCGGCTCTACGGAGCCAAAGTACACAGAAAATATGTTTTTATTAAGTAATGCAAAGAATGGAAGAAAAATATTTTAAATTAATGCTCTTTTAAATGAATCTTTCTAGCAACTTGATAATAGCTCTGATTGTTTTTCCCTTATTACATCTGCGGTGTTGTTCGTTTCATACGTACCATACTTCTGAGAGCCAACATCATCGTACTGCTCTCGTTCCTCTGACGCCTCCACCTTCATGTTCTCTCTCTCTCTACTGTCCTCTTTGACTCTTCTGACATATTTTACCTTCAAATCTGGTGCAGCTTGAATTCCTGTCGACATGTTGGGTGGATTTCACCATCTGGTTACTTCTGTTCAGGTCTGGTCCCCTAGCAGCAGGACAAACCACAACCACAGATACTTTACACGTATCTGATTCTGTCTGATGAAAATCTTCATTTTAGTTTTGCTTATTTAGTTGAGAGACTGTTGGATCCCTGCACGGAAAATAAAATAAAAAATAAACTTCAAAAAAACTAAATGAAAATGTAAATCATGCTTAACATTTTAATTGTATTTCCCTGGTTAGAGTCAGAGTATGAATATATACACAGAAAGAGAAAAGAGAAGCGGTGTTTGTGATACAGGAAGTGAACCGGAGGTATTTATGTTTCTGTTCAGTAATAAGAACTCAAAATACTGAAATGTTGCAGTTGTCAGTAAGAAAAGAAAAGCAGTTGGACATTTCTTAACCCAAAACATCTTGATTTTATTAATGCAGTGAACAGGTCCACCTTAATTATCAGTGTATGTTCAAAGCCTGATGATGCTTCATTAGGTGCAGCTGCTGCTTGTTAGGCTTCCCCTCTATATAAGTCAGTCCTAAGTCAGACTGTGGCTTTTGACATATATCAGCACTCTTTTCTGTGAAAAGAGAAATGAACAGCTCGCTGGGGGCGCCGGAAGTCATATCTTAACTTTACTCCAGTTGATTATCTTGCTTATAATGCTGCAACCTCTCTGAAGAAGGCAGTGAGTCAGAGGAGGTTAACTCCATGTACAGTTCTGCTACAACCTGTAGCTCAAAGCAGACATCACCAAAGCTGGAGACGAGGCGACGTCCCACTAATTTAGATTAATCTTGCCTAGTCTGGAAACACAGTTCAATGTAGTGATGGGAAAATGAAGCTTTGAGGCTTTACTTCTATTTGTGCCGAAAAAGATTTGAAGCTTTGAAGCCTCAGTCAGAGTATGAACAGCGACATCTGGTGGTTAACTGAGGTCAAGGCAAAGTCTCAAGAGCACAAGTAGCAGCAGCCACTGTTTCAGCCTCACGTCACCAGTAACAGCTCAGTAAAGTCTGTTTCATTCTGCTAACGTCCATCAACATTTATACTATTTAACAATACACAATCATTAGACATTGAATGAGACAACATATCTTTATTCTGTGGTATGAGATCCAAACTTTTAAACTCCCTTTCCTGCTTTTACTCACCATCTCTAAAGAAATCTCTCCTCACTTTTGACACTTTTAAATGATAATGATAGATCTTACACAGGCTTCCAGTGAATTCAGCACCAACGCTGTCAAATCGATGAAGCACTGATGACGTTTGAAGCTTCATGTACAATAGTTTGTCTCAGACTGTTTTTTCCCAAACTCACTGAGGTAATTTCAACAATTAATGAATCTAAACCATCTACATGAAGAGACGTGACTGACTCAGTCCTGACCAGACTGATCAGAGATGTTTTACCTTCAGTGAGCATCTACTGTATATTAGATTAGATCAGTCTATCTTTACTAACAAGCCACTTACAACAGGCCTTTAAGGTTACTGAAAACCTGGACTGAAGATAATGCTTTAATAATTAGAGTCAGGTGTTTCAGCCATGAAGGCTGGAAAGATGCACGCTGGGCAAGAAGGGGCAGGTGATGAAGCACAGCAACGACATCTGGTGGCAAAACTATGGAACTGGCAGAGTTCAGAGAAAGAGAAGAACAAACCAAGTGAGCCAAGGCTGCATATCGTCCGTCCTGGATACGTGCTGCAGGGAGCTGGTCACAGACTCATTAACAAACCAAATACACAACAGTAAAGACGACCAGCTGTTAACCTTTAATACAGATGTTTGTAATTACACATTACCACCACTCACCAACGCCGACAGATTCAACAGGCTGAAAAGCTCACGGCGTCTCAGTAGTCCCAACAGTGTAGGACACACTGTGAAAACTAGCTGAACAAATGGTGTCCGATGGTCCACCACTGGTCAACCACCCACACGGCATAGTTTGATGTGTGTGTTTGTTCAGATTTTTTTATACTGCATCTCACAGCCAGTCTCCTGGCAGAGGTTAGCACCGACTGGAAACCGACTGGAGGTTCTTGTGAGTTTCTGTTACGAACCACAGTCAGTAAATCTTTCTCTCACAGATCCAGTTTCTAGAATGATTGTCATAAAATCGACTTTGTGTCCATTTTCTTTGTTGATCGCAGCATGCTGCGTAGTACCAGTCTTCAGGATCTTCCAACTGTCCCGTCTCCCAGAACCTGTGAGAGGTTAAAACATTTTTCATCAGCATTCAAACTCGTGTCCTGATCACAGGACATTAGACTTAGACATTAGACACTAAAGTGGTTTTAAAGGAATGTTTCACATCTTGCTTTTCTCATTCATATGTTAACTTTATGACCAGCATCTAAATCACCTTGAGACAGAGAAGACACTGAGAAGGAGTGATTCAGTTTTCAGACCTATGAGTGCCAGAGAATATTTCTTTATAGACATTTGTTCATGCACACTGTTCAGGTAGGACGGTGAGTAGGTGTGTGACGGAGCTTTTTTTATGGCTGATTGCTCTCTGTATTACAGTTAATTCCAACCAAACTAAAAGCAAATACGTGGACTACTGCGCAATTAAAATTATTTGAAACACTAAAAAGTTAGATTTTGTATCGATTTTTCCCCCACCCCTACTAGAAGCCAGAGATATGAACAGTGACTTGTGTCCTTCTTTCAGCTGAAAACTGTCTGGAAAGCTGCGTGCTCAAGCAACTGAGGTGTTAAGAAGTGTGATAATGATTTGAGTAGCTGCTGAGCGTTAGTGTGGATGCACTTGTCTGTAGGAGAGTGGAGGGGATGGGTTTTCTGAGGGGAGGTGGTGGGATGTCTGTGTCTGACAATAATTACACTGATGAATGAATCATTTTATTCAATATCTTTGATTTGTTGATCAGTAAAATTACATTATAACACATGGTTCTGTCTGTTTCAAACAATGACTTGGAAATAAAAAGAAAATGCCTCACGTTTGTGTCAGTAGTGATCCATCCACCCATTCCCATATGAATCCTGTAGTCCAGCTTGTCTTTAGACCGATCCAGAACAATCCGTGAATAGTCAGTTTAGTGACAAATTCCTAAAGGTTGACAAGAGACAACAATCAACTATAATGATTTCTACATCAGAACTCAGACTTTATGTTTTAATAAAATCAACTTGTGACTCTGATGGAAACATTGATTTATTTTAAACAGTCGGTTTCAGAAACGATTAGAACTACAGACCCACTCACAGCAACAGAATTCTAGCCAGAGAACTGACAGACCTCCTGATCGACCATCTCTCATGAACATGGAATATACGTAGTAGAGAGACGCTCTCTTCACTAAGAGAACAGGGGTCGTAACGTAACCAAACGCTCTGCAGCCTGAAAATAAATCCATCAGCATGAAGACAGGTGACAGACTCACTCACATGTTCCTCTCTGCTGTTGATGATCATCAGATCTGATCCTCTGCTCTGACAGTCTGCTCTGCTCTGAGGCCAAGTTTTATTTTCACTGGATTTAAAGTAACAGCTGCATCCAAATCTGGTCCATCCTTCAGGACACAATGTCCCTAAATATCAAACAAGAGTCTTTAAAAACACGTCATGCTATTTATTCATGACATGATCCTGAGTTTTATGTTCATCTCTTACCTGAAATCTCTTTCTGGAGCTGCTTAATGTGATTCTCTGACTGATTTAACCTGTTGATCAGGTCTCTGTATCCAATCTGCAGCTCTTCGTGCGTGATGTTGAGCCACTCTTTATTGAAAATGACATAAAGATCTGGTGAGAAGCACAATGAGAAAAACAGACCAGCATCAGTTTAGACTGTTTGTAATAAATGGCGTCATTAATTCCTGAGCTGATCTGCCTGCAGATCTCACTCAGGGATAATTAACTCGACAGTAGCTGGAAGATGAAATAGTGATGTTTAACCTTTCTTTACAACTAAACTGCAACAGCAAATACTGTGTATTGTAGGAGATTAATCTCCATTTGGAATATGATGAAATGCAACATGTCGGATACTCACAGCGTGTGATGATCACAGCCAGAATGAGCACAAACAGAGTCGCTGTAAAGACTCTGAAACCGCTTCCTCTGAAATCTGGAAGCTTCTTCTCACTGTTTGGTTCTACAGAGACAAAGAGAAAACATTTAAACAAGTCTGTGGTGTCTCTCTTTTCAGTGAAATCACAGTGTATTTGGTGAGAACAGTCATATTTCAATTCTGGTTTTACCAAAAGACACAGAGCAGTCGAGCCCAGACAGGTTTCTAATGTCTGGTCAGCAGTTAGGGAACTGAAAAGGATAATTATAATAATTAATAGATGTCATGATATTCAGTATTTCATACTCACCAGCTTGTTGTGAGGTAACATCATTGTGCTTCTCTTCATCCTCTAACATCTCCACCTCGATGCTCTTGGTCTCTTTTTCTGAATAATTCACCCTCAAATCTGAGACAACTTCACTTTCTGTCGACATGTTGAGGAACAAAAGATCTAAAAACTACTGAAACTGAACAAGTGAACGACACGTGTTCACTGTGTGTTTCTCGATCAGCTTATAACTCAGAGCACCAAGGAAGTAGCAGCCTCACAATCATAAATGAACCTGTTGCTACCTGATTCTGTCTTTTCTGTCGTAAAGCTCATTGAAAATAAAATAGTGAATGAAGAAAAGTTTTCAAATAGATTTCTCTTTGTAGTCGTAAGATCTTTAGCAGCACTGTGCACACAGAAGCTTCCTTCCTGTGACAGGGGTTTGACACAGGAAATATGACGTGTGGCGTATGACACGTGAGGTCTAAACACTTTACTTTCCAAAGATGGAAAACCTGGTTCCAGCTGTCAGGTCTGTGTATGAGCAACACAAACCACTCACATTGTCACATTGCTCTCAGGATCATATTTGTATCTTTACAACAAACCCTGACGTCTGCCTGCTGCAGTCTCTTGTGGTGGTCTCCTTTTCTTGCTGGGCAGCTCACCTTGATCTGTAGCCCCCTCTTCTGGTCAGGGGACAGAACAGCTGCCCTGTGTGTGCAGCATGTTGACTCTGCAGCTCCTTTCAAAGGAACATGTTAATTTTTTAACAGATAACTGTATTTGTTGAAGCAGAAATGTGTGTGTATGTATGTGCACAGTGCAGGTAGCTGCTGAATCAAGATGGATCAGAGAACATAAAGACAAGATGACTTTTATTCAACGGTTTGCGGGACCACAGAGTTACAACAACAACAACACTACAATCAGCTCTCTGTCATCAGGTAAAGATGAAAATCTATTTCTCACAGATCCACTTTCTAAAATCAGCATCGCAATAGTCGCTTTTTGTCCATTTTCCTTGATGATCACAGCATTGTGCATAGAACCAGTCTGTAGGATCTGGATCTTGTGTTGCCCAGAACCTGGTGAAATAAAATGTAAAAATGATTTTAAACTGAAACTCCTGTATGTATTTAAGGGATTAGCAGACACCCCAACACATACGGGTTATAGGTTTAATTCTTATTCATTCCAATCAGTTACCTTCTCTGATCACACTCCACAAACATTTTCTCTCCTCTGGTTTGAACTCACTGCACATGTTCGTTCTTGTTTCATGCTTTAAAAATTCATAACTAAAAGAGCAACATTTGTTTTATCACCAATTCTAACAAACATCTCGTTTAAGTGTCTGTGAGTTTCAGGGCATTAGATTCTAATAGCGGCTTGGATGGAAGCAGACTTTCTCACGTTTTAGTCAGTGGTGATCCATCCACCCATTTCCAAGCATATTTAGATGCTGCTGATGTCTGTTCTGTCCTCAGACCAATCCAGGACTCGTCACTGCTGCTCAGCTTGCTGACAAACTCCTAACAGTTAACAGGAGATATTAAGAATAATTTCTAAATAGTTTACTGTCACCTGCAGTCTGAAGACACTCACCTGTTCCTCTTTACTGTTGATGATCACCAGATCTGATCCTCTGCTCTGACAATAATCTCTGCTCTCATACCAGG
This sequence comes from Ctenopoma multispine, assembly GCA_034779795.1. Lineage (NCBI taxonomy): Eukaryota > Metazoa > Chordata > Actinopteri > Anabantiformes > Anabantidae > Ctenopoma > Ctenopoma multispine. The sequence continues at coordinate 1,083,136 of JAUYWH010000003.1, forward strand.
TTTTCTCCTCAGTGGATTTAAAGTAACAGCTGGAACCAAATCGTGTCCATCCTCCAGGACACTTCCCTTAACGGCAAACACATGTTAGTCAGTGTCTAGTTTTCCCTTTCACATCATTTATTCTGTAAAAACTGTTTCAGTAATTATAATTAACAGTAAAATGTTTTGTGAATTGTTAGTTTAAATCTTTTCTCACCTTCAATTTTCTCTTTCAATTTCTTCACTTCATCCTGTAATTGAGTGTAATTAACTGAAACGTCAGGAGAATAACAACATTTTAACAGATTGTAAAGAGAAGTGATGACGTGACGTCCTGCATTCTGCTGGTTTCTCATTCATTTCAAATCTTTCATACTTGAACAGTTTTCCTGTAAGTGGCTGTAGCTGTTGTCCAGGTTGTTGTATCTGGTTTGTAGCTGCTCTTTTTCCAAAGTCACTAAAACATCTGGTGAGAAACACACATGAAATCATTCTGTTTCATAAAAATGCCGTTTGTGTCATTTCATGTTCATTATTAAACATCACTGTGTGTGTTAGTCATTTACTGAATCCACCCTCCTCTGAGCTGCTTCGTGTTGAGCTCACTCAGGAAGTTGAGACTGAAACTAGCTGAGGAAAAGGGACCAATCATAAACCTGTCTGCAGCGTAACTCACTGAATACTTCATACCAAGAGTTTAAATGAGACTTTAAAAATCATGGAATAAAATCCTTACTGCGTGTGATGATCCCAGCCAGAATCAGAAGATACAGCACAACCAGAGCCGCTGTAAAAACTCCGACACACGGAGGTTTCTCCTCTCTGTGTGATTCTACAGAGACAGAACACACAGACGATATGTTATCGCCGAACGTTGCATATTTAGTTTAAGCATGTATTAATTTAAAGTATCAGGTCACTTCAGCTAATATTTGGGTTAATGTTTGTTTTACAGTTACAGGAACTGGAATAGATGATGATGGAATTTGTGTAACAACCATATTGCAACAGAAGAAAGTAGTTTTATACCCACCAGCTTGTTGTGAGCCAACATCATCATACTGTTCTCCTTCCTCTAACCTCTCCACCTCGGTGTTTCCTCTTCTAGCATTTTCCAGCCTGATATCTGACACAGCTTGACTTTGTGTCGACATGCTGAAGAACAAAAGTTCAGAAGTCTTCATCGTCCGCCTCTGTGAGTCAGTCAGCTTTCTACAAAGAAAGATTCGCACCACAGATACTTTAACACATTCAGGTCAATTCACATTCTATTTTATTTGTATAGCGCCAAATCACAACAGACGTCATCTCGAGGCTCTTTACACTGTAAGGTTTAAGACCCTAGAGAATAAAGGTAAATACAGAATAATGTGAAAGCTAGTAATAAAAAAGAACCGTGGAGAAAGTACAGTGCAGTCTTACCTCAGATGAGTGTCATGTACTGTAGCTGTGACCGGTTTACTCTGGTATTAGCTCAGATCTAATTACTAACTTCCTTTACTTAGTAAGTAGAAACTATACCGTAAAAGGAAGAATCTTATGAATCAGACCCGCCAACAGGCCTGGCTGAGGAGGGGGGGGGTTAGGATCATGTTGTCCTCGATCCAATCACCGTCAATAAACGAACCCGTTTGTCCCCCCCCGTCTGCAGGCCTGTGACAAATACACCAATACAATGATAATATATCAACGTGCACAGTAGTTGTTGTCCTGCAGCTGCAGTCTGTGATCTGAGCCAAAGACTTTTACTAAATCATTCTGCCACAAAGACATACTTCATTATTTTTTAAAGGTTCTGTTCGGATGTGAGGTATTACACACAGTAGTAGTTATGTGAAAGGTGATCTCTGAACTTTTACATGTTTTACCTTGTTTGTTTTAGCTGCATTAAAGAATGATAATGAATGAAACAGCTGCATCTGTTCATCCCTCTTCCTCAGTTCACTCATATTTCTCATACACCATCTTCTGTAGAGCTGGTCTAGCAGGCAGAGTGTGTGGGGGGTGTGGTTTTCCCACAAACTCATTGAAGCCCTGATTATTACCTATGGAAAAAAAAGCTCTATTACCAGCATCTTAACAGGAGCTGCTGTGTATTCTTCTGAACTCACTTCTAATATACTTCATGTGGGGCTACATACCCCTGTGAGCCTTATAGATGTACAAAGATGAATATCAAATCAATATCAAAAAAGTCGTTATGGGTGTAAAAACTCAGGAGTCCTCAGAGCAGAAGGTCAAGATTTTAATTACAATAATAAATTGTGACTGGAAATGGAAGCAGGAAGCAGGAAGCAGGAAGCAGGAAGCAGTGTCAGGTTGGTAGCTGGAGATATCAGAGTCCAACATGAACAACATTTATTGGGATCAACATGTTTCCAACTTCCAACCCCACGACTGTGTCTGCAGCACAGAGCACAGAGGGACAATATCTATGTGATCAAGATGATTGAACATGAGACACAGAAGGAACAAGACAACAAATGTGAGATTTAACAAACATCTTCATCCCAACACTACAAACACGTCTCTGTCCTCAGTTGGAGCAGGAACTCTTTGTCTCACAGATCCAGTTTCTCTCATCATTGAACTGTTTACTTTTTGTCCATTTTCCGTTGTGATCACAACATGATGCGTAGGACCAGCCTGTGGGATCTTCCACATCTCCTGATGGAGAGAATCTGTGGGACAAGTAAAACATTTTACCTTTAACAGGCCTGAAACTGACTGCAGATTATTTTCATATTCACATAAAGATCTATTTCTCTCTCTTAATGGTCGTCACAGATGAAATATGAAAACGGAACACCGGGTTTATACACGGCCTCATTCATTCCAGTCAAACTCACTCTGGAACTTTTCTATAAACGTTTATCCAGGGATCCAGGAAATAAAATGCTAAATAATAAAAAGCAATTAATCGGGGAAATAGTTTTGTAATTTCAGGCTCTGTGGGTCACAACGGTTCTGAGACTACACCATCATGGTTCCATCATTAAGTACATGATTCATGATCCTGCTGATGTTACGTCTAGGTATAAATTCCACTTTTTTCACAGCTAAGACAGAAAAACCAGGCAGAGACAATCCATGTAGCAAAGCTTCTCTCTTTACTCTTGACACTTTCGATTCCTTAAAATATTTGTGCAGTAAGTTGCACAAAACCTCTTCCCCAATTGAGATGTTTTAAGTTTCTGAGAGTCAAGGTTCACCCAGTGGTTGTGTAACGTCAGTCACGTCATGCACATGCTCTCTATGCTCCGACCTCATGAACCTGCAGGTTCTATGAATATTAAACCAGTCACATTTCATAAGCTGAAAGACCAAACCCTGACTTTAAGGACACTAATGGATCAAAAAGATGGTCTCACATGTCTACAAGTGGTGATTCATCCACCCATCTCCATTCCCAGACGTATCCTCTGGATGCCTGCAGGTTCTGCATCTTCCGTAAACCAATCCAGGACTCTTCGTTCATATTCAGCTCACTGACAAACTTCTAACAGTGGACAAGAGGCGATAATCATTTCTTCATTCAGAAAGAGATGAGATGGTCAGAGATCACACACACACTCACATGTTCCTCTTGGTCGTTGATGATCAGCAGATCTGATCCTCGGCTCTGACAGTCTTTCCTGCTGTCAGACCAACTTTTCTTCTCAGTGGATTTAAAGTAACAGCTGCATCTAAATCTCCTCCATCCTCCAGAACACAGTTTCCCTTAAAGTCAAACAGTCAGGATTAAAAACATTTGTTTTTTTATACTTTTACTTTACACATGTGTCCACATATCCAAACAGCTGAGTAAAACCAACCCACCTTTATCGTTGTTGCTCGTGTGTAACTGACTGTGTGTCACCGACACGTCTGGAGCTAACGAACAACAGACAGCAGTGAAAAAGAAACGTGGCTCTTGTGTGTTATGACACTTCTGTGTTTATGAAAAGATTTCTTACTTGTAATTTTGTGATTATGTGATTGATTGTCGCTCAAGTCGTCGAGTTCAGTCTCCGGCTGCTCGTTTTCCAAAGTGACTGAAACATCTGGTGAGAAACACAAGAAAACAAGAAGCAAACATCACATTTACTAACTGAATCATACTTTACTCACTGTCAGCACTGCGCACACAGACACACACACACACAGACACACACAGACAGACAGACACACACAGACACACACAGAGACACACACACACACACACAGACAGACAGACACACACACACACACACACACACACACACAGACACACACAGACAGACAGACACACACAGACACACACAGACACACACAGAGACACACACACACACACACAGACAGACAGACACACACACACACACACACACACACACACAGACACACACAGACAGACAGACACACACAGACACACACAGACACACACAGAGACACACACACACACACACAGACAGACAGACACACACACACACACACACACA